>JAXDDW010000004.1:15552500-15745000 GCA_034670385.1 Hoplostethus mediterraneus
CCTTACTTCCTGTCTGGGGTTAGAGGAGCTGACACGAAAGTGACTGTGAAAACAATTCAGAGCACTAGCTAGCATGTAGGCTACACAGCACATAGTTACCCCACAGGAGAACACACTAGAGAACAGTGGAGGAGTGGGTTAACATTTCTGCCCCGTTTTGACACCATTAAATATGACATTAGGTTGGCATGTGTGGCAGCTCCTCTGGGCAAGGTGGCCTACTGGCTGTTCAGTGGGGTGGTGAAACTCTGGGTGGTTTCATGTCGTGTAAAACTGTTGCAGTGCGATTCAACTGCCCTCCAGTAAAATCCATCCAATGTATAACCACACTGTTTCTATGTAAACACTTGGTCTAACATGAATTATAGAACTAGGGTTTTATTTTCCAACATAGGGCTTGTGTAACTGTTCAATTGTAATCAACATTTCATTATGAATCACTTTGTTGTATGTGTGTGTTCTCCATAGAAATGCCATCCCATGTATAATTCATGCATTCCAACTTTTTTATTAAACTCACACAGAAGACAGCAAATACAACTAAACTACTACTGATTGTTACACTGGGAGAGAGAGCCATATCAACACACACACGCACGCGCACGCGCACACACACACACACACAGAAGTTAATTAGTGAAACTTCATGGCTGATATTTTTGTCTCAGGAACAAACTAAGAGCCCCAAGGGCAGAAAGAAAGACAGTAAGAGAGATAAGGAAAAACAGAAAAGGAAAGAGAGGGAGCAGGAGATAAATAGCAAGGACTGATAAGAAAGGAGAGAGAGAGAGAGAGAGAGGGAAAGAGACAAAAGAGAAGATGAACAGAATAAGCAGAGAGTGAGAGGTAGAGAGAGATCACAACAATCATAACAAAGACACTCCCAGCTGTTATATGAATAGCAGCAGAGATATTCAAGTAGCTGTAGAGCTGGATGTCTTTAGCAGAGGATCACTACTGAGTTAAACCAGGACAACATCTCCCAAACGTTTGGTATTTTTTCAACAGAATATTGTCATTAATATGATGATACATTAATATATTATTGTGAAATGAAATGATACTGATGTAACATTAAAGCATGAGAGGAGTCCAAACAATCAGTAGTCCAAATGGTCTACAAGAGCAGGTATCCCCACGACGGGCTTCACGTCTATGATATACGTCTCTATGACAACTGCATCGATACGGTTTAATTTGAGAATTTATCAAAATTATTGAATTTGTGTGTGACCTTCTGAGCTTTCTGCCTACACACACTAAGACACACACACACACACACACACACACACACACACACACACACACACACACACACATCCCACCAATAGCATTAAAAGACAGGAGAAATACCAAAGGAGATGGCTTGATTAGCCCATGTGTACACCCACACACACACCCACACACCCACCCACACACCCACACACACGAAATTCCATTAGTTGGGCTCAGTCTATCGTGAAAACATCCTTACAATGTGTCTAATAAACTGAGAAATCGAAGGGGACTAAAACATAACAGTTTAAATTGACCACCTAAATTATTTACATTTGACATTTTAGTCAATTCTCCAATTTGTGTGACTTACAGTACAATAGTTGTAAACAGTAAGGTAAGCCAAGATTCAATAATCATATGTGCAAGCAGTCTTATAAAGAGGGATAAATAATTTGAAAAATTAGAAAACTTTTAGAAAGGGCAATGTTTTTTCTCTTCCCACCTTGTTTAGTTTTCCCTCTAACTAGTTATACTCGATGAGCTCTAGCCATGATTGGTCTCTGGAGATGCCAATCAAAATGTCAGGAGCATCACAGCCAATCAACAATTGATTTCGACTGGCTCGTTAAGTGAGTGGAAAACTGTCTTTTTAGGAGAATAGGAAACTAGCTTCGAGTTCTCTCAGTTGATTGGCTGACAGAGGTTGTTAAGAGGTATTGATTGGCTATCAGTCAGGGGGTGTGAGCTGTCCAGGCATTGAGCTGTTCTGATGAACAAGGTGAGAGGTGGTAGTTAATATCAGCTCTACTCTCCGCTAGCTTCTAACAGAGTACCAATATCCAGTGACGTTTAAAACCAATACACTGCTTCTTAAAGAGCTGCTAGTGACAAATAAACAGCACACTTTAAAAAGACAAGGAGAACCCTATTTTGACAGGTGCATTTCTAAAGATAAATTAAAGATTTTGCACATTGGTGGCCCCAGAGGTAATTGTTTAAAATCTATTACTATTAGTCTGCTTGGCTCTATGGCTACCGTCATGGATCACCATCTTGTTAGGTTCTGGGTTTGCTGACTTGATGGCTACCGTCATGGATCACCATCTTGTTAGGTTCTGGGTTTGCTGACTCGATGGCTACCGTCATGGTACACCATCTTGTTAGGTTCTGGGTTTGCTGACTCGATGGCTACCGTCATGGATCACCATCTTGTTAGGTTCTGGGTTTGCTGACTCGATGGCTACCGTCATGGATCACCATCTTGTTAGGTTCTGGGTTTGCTGACTCCATGGCTACCGTCATGGATCACCATCTTGTTAGGTTCTGGGTTTGCTGACTCGATGGCTACCGTCATGGTACACCATCTTGTTAGGTTCTGGGTTTGCTGACTCGATGGCTACCGTCATGGATCACCATCTTGTTAGGTTCTGGGTTTGCTGACTCGATGGCTACCGTCATGGATCACCATCTTGTTAGGTTCTGGGTTTGCTGACTCGATGGCTACCGTCATGGATCACCATCTTGTTAGGTTCTGGGTTTGCTGACTCGATGGCTACCGTCATGGATCACCATCTTGTTAGGTTCTGGGTTTGCTGACTCGATGGCTACCGTCATGGATCACCATCTTGTTAGGTTCTGGGTTTGCTGACTCGATGGCTACCGTCATGGATCACCATCTTGTTAGGTTCTGGGTTTGCTGACTCGATGGCTACCGTCATGGTACACCATCTTGTTAGGTTCTGGGTTTGCTGACTCGATGGCTACCGTCATGGATCACCATCTTGTTAGGTTCTAGGTTTGCTGACTCGATGGCTACCGTCATGGATCACCATCTTGCACAATCTTGTTCTGGGATGAGTCAATGAGTTGGAGTAACACAATGGTGAGGTATTATGGACAGCATAGCCCATCTATTGGGAGATAAAATGTATGCTAGCTAGTTTGCTACGTTTTTATGAATTCAGGATGTTATTGCTGCTCTAAGAGGGATATATTAGTAGGATTATAAGTCTGAAGCTATATATGTAATTAGCTAAGGAAGACAAGGAAGGGAAACTGGCTTAGTTCGCTGTTGATAGGTGTGTGAGTGTGTGAGAGCAAGAGAGGGAGAACAACATTGATTATGCATCAAAACTGTGTGCTACTGTGCAGATTTGCACTTGTTGTCTTGTGAAGTTAACAATTAGTTCAAAGTCAGATATGTTGAAAACAATGTCAATTTGAAGTTACATGTGACATTCAATTTAAATTTGAAGTTGTAATTCTTTCGTTTTGCCAATTCAGACTCATCTGAGGCTTTTTTTCTTTTATAAATGGTATAAGTAGTAGTTTTCTTTTTCTTTCAGAAAAAAAAACAATTTTAGTTTCCTTCTCTACTGTCGTTATAGCTCCCAGCTGCAGACTGAGTATGAGTATGTTTTCATCATTTAGATCGGAGAAGAGAAATATTTCATTATTTTGTTTTTATTTCCATGTACATTTTTTTGCGGCTTCCCCAAAACATGATGTCAGTTTTCATGTCGAGAGGTTAGTTCAGTTTAGAGCACTTTCACAGACACAGACCCCCCATTGTGCTGGTGTGTGCTGGAGGGGAGGGGCATCATACACACAGTTAGGATGCCTTGATGGCTCTTTAGCTGCTCTCTCTCTCACACACACTCACACTCACACACACACACACAATCACAAAGAAAACAGATTCTAAACAAAGAGACATAACTCATGACACCTCATGATACATCCACCACGTACATCATTTATCTGATTCATAAATGGCTTGTGGCATGATTATTAGCATTTCAGTGAAGCCAATATGTACCACTAGCTGCAAGCTTGTAGTTAGCCATACCCTTTGGTTTGGAACTGCTGAAACTGTACATAATACAAGTGCCGGGTTATGAAATATACCAAATCAAAATTCAAATGTAAAGACATTCCTTCAACAATGTAAAGATGAGAGAGCGAGAGAGCGAGAGAGAGAGAGAGAGAGAGAACATGAGTAGGAGGGTTCTCAAGGCTCAGTGGACGGAGGTACAGACCCCGTGTAACTGCAAGCTGGGTTCAAGCCCAGTTCACATTTATTATTGATGTGATCTACTCTCATCTGAACCTCTTTCTATTGTTCTATTGGATGAAAACCTTAAGAGGCACTTGAGCTGCCATAATCATGATGCTATATTAAACTGTGGCGGACTGGAGGGAGGGTGGGGGGAGGCTTAATTGGATCCAGGAGAGAGGTGAGTTAGTGGACTGCTTCTTCCCTGGATCCGGTACCAGCTGCAGCCAGTTGGGACTGATTGCAGCTGGGGCCTTTTTAACCTGTGTGTGAATGTGCGCGAGTGGGAGAACGCGCCAGTGTGAGAGGCTGGCGGCGTGAGTGCTTGGGGCCGACGCGGGCGGAGGATCCGGTCGGCAGCAGTGGGAGAGACGCAGCCAGCGACGGGTGAGATGGAGCGGGAGCGGGCCGTCTCCTGCCGCGGCGTCCCGCGGAGGTCCGGGGGCGGTCGGGAGTCGCCTGCAAGGGCTGACCAGCCGGGGTTGGGGCGGGATGCCCCTGGAAGCCTGGCAGGCTGGGGCAGCCTTGGGGCTCCGCGGCTGGCCCACCGGGACCAGGGCGGACGACCGGCGGAGGAGACGGCGCCGACAACCAGCGGCCGTCGAGACCCGGGCCGTGTTATTGTTGCGGTTGTGCAAATAAACGGCCACGCTGGCCATTTAACTCTCTCCTGTCTGAGTCTCTGTCTGTTCCGGACCCCGGTTGTGTGGCACCTTGCCACATTTGGTTCCCTGACCGGGAATCGAACCCGGGCAGAGACGGGAGAACGTCGCCAGCGCCGTGCCGTCGGGGCGACACCAGATGCCAGGGGACGGCCGGTGATGGCAAGGAGCCTTCCTCACCACCTTGCAGCATCACCTGGCCCCACCGCCTCCGAGCCGTTCCGGGCGGGACCCCTCGTCGTCTTCTTCCTCGCTCTTAAATGGGGGAGGAGGGGGGGGGGGGGGAGTTGGCTTCGGCCGGACGGCTCCCCGGCCTCAGTTTGGCGGTGGGGGTATGTGGCGGACTGGAGGGAGGGTGGGGGGAGGCTTAATTGGATCCAGGAGAGAGGTGAGTTAGTGGACTGCTTCTTCCCTGGATCCGGTACCAGCTGCAGCCAGTTGGGACTGATTGCAGCTGGGGCCTTTTTAACCTGTGTGTGAATGTGTGTGAGTGTGAGAGCGCCAGGGTGAGAGTCTGGTCGTGACGTATGTATGAAGCCGACGTGGACGGAGGATCCGGTCGGCTGGGTGGAGCGGAGAGACGGGGCCAGCACCAGCGGGAGAGACGGAGCGGGAGCGGGCCGTCTCCTGCTGCGGCGTCCAGCGGAGGTCCGCGGAGGACGCAGCCGGGAGTCGCCTGCAAGGGCTGACCAGTCGGGGTTGGGGCGGGATGCCCCTGGAAGCCTGGCAGGCTGGGGCAGCCTTGGGGCTTCGCGGCGGGCCCACCGGGACCGGGGTGGACGACCGGCGGAGGAGACGGCGCCGACGGACTGCTGCCGTCAACCCAGGCCGGGTTTATTACTGCCGAGGTTGTTGGTGCAGTGAATAAAACGGCCTGCTGGCCATTTAACTCTCCCCTGCCTGTGTCTCTGCCTGTCACGGACCCCGGTTGTGTGGCACCTTGCCACATAAACATAACCAGCTGGGCTAATGGATTTATTAACTAATGGATGCATTAATTGGCTAATATTTCTCTGTCAACATGCTTGTCTTCACATGACACATGAGTATTAATATGAAGTCCATATCTTAAGGCATTAAGGACTTTTAATAGTTTCGAGAAAATCTGGTTTTCCTCATTGCTATGCAAATGTATGCAGCAAGGTGATCTGAAATATGAAACCATACTTATCTATAATGTATTGTTCATGAGTTCTTCACATTGCACACCTACCCAAACCAACTACCCCGTGGAGAAACGCGACACTACTCGTTAAAAGCCCGGTCAACATTTCGAGGCAATGCAAAAGGGCAATAGTGCCTTCAGTGGGAAGAATAACGACACAATACAGCGTGAGAGAATTATTGGCAAAGCTGGCAAACTGTATCGCCTCAAAACGTGTTACTGGCTCAAGAAATATCTCGACAAACAGCCCCGCTAACGCACACAATGGTTTCATGTTGTATGAGTCTATCAGTCAACAAAGGCAGTTGGAGAGAAGGAGGTATTGCTACAGGGAGAGGGGAGGAGAAACACACAAAATAAATAGAGAAAGATACAGAAAGGGAGTGAAGATGAGACACAGACACACACAGACACACACAGACACACACAGACACACCTGATCTTGAAGTCAACAGCAGCAGGTGAATGTCTGGAGGCTAGCTTCCACCAGCATCTTCAAACAGCATGATGGAAATATGGAACGTGCACCCACACACACTTGAATCTTTTATTTGTCTCCACACGGAAACAATACGTTGCCAAGGACGTAACAATAGGGGCACAGAACAGCGTCTGGACCTCGACATTGATGCCATAGCAACATCACACATGTGAAGAACAAATGGCATTTAATTACAAAAACAGTGCCCTCTCCGTATTTGGTGGCAGACAATAATTGCTGACAGAGAAAAATACCTTGCCAATTGCTTTGCCGTGCTCTTTGTCACTCCTGCCAATAGCAAGCTCCGTACCACCAGACTATGTACAATGCCCAACATAATAGCTGACAACTGGACCCAAGATGTGAGACAGAGGCCACAGGAGGCTGGTATTTAAGGACAACTCCCAAAACACACTTCTCTCTGGAAAACATGTCAGAGTCACTATTGCATGGATCAAATATTTGATTTGAGACAGGAATGTTTGTGCATTCTCACAGAAGATGTCCTGAGTTAACAGTTCAACCATTCCTTCATGTCTGGCTATGTAAAATCCTTTGTATACAGTACGTAACAGGACATGGATTCAATGACCCGTTTAGGACCCTGATGAGGAACCTTATATTAGTGTCAGGGAACCAGACAGAAAGAGGTCTGGTTGGAAGGACTTGTAATCTTGCTTTAACAGTAAAAAGAAAGGCAGGAAAGGCATGGCAGTTTCCCTTTGTAATTTCAAACCCGTCCATTGTTGCGGTTTATGTTGTTGTAGATACATGAGGACCAGGAACCCGGGGCGGAGTTGCAGTACTGAACAACGCTGATTGGTCAATACAAGCTACGCAAAAATCAGTCCGCCAACTGCCGTCTTATATACCGGTACATCGGTCATCGAACACTCACAGCTATATTTATTGTTTTGGAAAATGAAGCGATGGACCGGCGACGAGGTATTTTTTAAGGCGAGGAGATACAGAGAGCGTTGGTAGGGCTCCTCCCGGAACGACAAAGGTCGGCAGAAGGTTGTGTCTCGGCTAGCTGAGCTGACGTATGAAACCATGTCATATACTGCTCAAGAGGTTCAGGTTCCTGCGGTCGAAAAAAGGTCTTCTCTCCCTGCATTTCACAACATGATAAAAAAAATACCTGTCATTTGGTGGAGGCTTTTCTCCAAGGCAACGAGGCTGTCTACTCATCAAGTCGGGCTGGCTACCAATTCTGAAGGCTTATCCGCTCGGGCAAGTCGATTTGAATGCGACATTTTTATTTAAGATTTTAATGTTTAAAACTAACCTAATTCGCAGCAGAAAGACGAGAAGGTTCGGCTGGTCTCGGCGGCTGCGGCCAATTAAAGCCGATTGCAGCCGGGCCTTTTTTAACCAGTGTGAGAGGCCGGCGGGGTGAATGCAGGAGCTCTACTCTACTCTACTCAAGCCTACGTCAAGTCTCTGTCTGTCACGAAAACCTGGTACAGTGGCAACTTGCCTCTTTGAGCACTTTCAGGCACTCTTCACCCACTACGATGTTGAGGAGAAGGAACTGCAGGCACAGTGCCGCAAGTATAAGTCCTATGCTTGCAGCAGACCAAAGTCCTCAATGCAACAGATCTTCTCTGAGATTTTGGGGGATGAGGAGAAGAAGGAGGAGGTGTACAGTGGCCTATCGATTCTCATGGAGGTGTACCTTGTGGTGCCTGTAAACATGCCTGAAGTTGATGTTCAAGTGGTGGGCAAGTGCCTGAAAGCTGCGGGCAAGTTCATTTTGGGGAATGTCAAGCCCTGGTGTGTGTGTGTGTGTGTGTGTGCGTGTGTGTGTGTGTGTGTTGTGCAGTGTACCAGAAGAGCCATTTTTCTGCTCGGTGGAGCTCACACACACCAGCTGTACATGGCACTGAGGTACGCTGCCCTGTCTGACCCTGCCACCAGCGGGAACTGTGTGTGTGTGTGTGTGTGTGTGTGTGTGTGTGTGTGTGTGTGTGTGTGTGTGAGTATGTGTGTGTGTGTGTGTGTGTGTGTGTGTGTGTGTGTGTGTGTTACACCAGACAAATTTGCTTGGTTGCATAGTATTCCCTAATGACAGTCTTTTTCAAAGTGCCTTCTAAAATGATGTCTAGTAACAAAGACCGGAGAAACATAAGAGAAAAATAAGAGAGGGGAGGGGAGTGAGAGAGAGAGAGAGAAAAAAAGAGACCGTCAATGAGAGGGAGAGAAAATGAAAGACAGAGCAAGAAAAAAAAAAGAGATGAGAAAAGAGAGTGACAACAAGAGAGACCAAGAAAGAGAGAAAAAAAAAATCACAATGTTCCATTTGTAGTGTACCTCTACATAAAACTGGTCCAGACTGGTTACAAGTGTGTGTGTGTGTGTGTGTGTGTGTGTGTGTGTGTGTGTGTGTGTGTGTGTGTAGGCTGAGTTATTGATTCATGGATCCCCTAAAGGAATGGGATATTAATGTTGACCTCTACAGAGAGGAAAAGAGAGAGAGAGAGAGAGAGAGAAAAACAGGCAGAGCGAGAGAGGGAGCGAGACAGATGGACACATAAACACACTTCTAACACTCATCAGGTGTTGATGAGCCCAAACTACAGACACACAAACAACTGACATCTAACGGAGGCTGCATCGAGCTTACATCTGAAGACACAAGACAACGATGAGAGACAAGAGAGACGGAGGGAGGGCAGATCACTTTTTATTTTACATTTATGTTTTATGCATTTTGCTGTTACTCTCATCCAGAGGCACTTGGAATGACTGTACAGCAGAATAAGCTTTAAAAATACAGATGAGAAGGAGGGAGGCACATGACAGATGGAGTGAGGGAGGAGTTTGTTAGAGATGAGAAGATGAGAGGAGGCGAGGAGGAAAATGGAAATTGACTTCAGGGA
The DNA here is from genome assembly GCA_034670385.1 of Hoplostethus mediterraneus. Lineage (NCBI taxonomy): Eukaryota > Metazoa > Chordata > Actinopteri > Trachichthyiformes > Trachichthyidae > Hoplostethus > Hoplostethus mediterraneus. The sequence goes on from JAXDDW010000004.1 coordinate 15,561,964, forward strand.
GAGCTCACACGCACAAACATGAACACACAAATACTGAAAACTAAATTCAACATCTTATAATATTATTAATAGAAGTTGCACCTTGTGTTTGAAAGAAATCATGATCAATACTGAATTGTGGGTCAGATCCGATTTGCTTTGGTGACTGTTACTTACATTCTATAATTGGAAGACATTTTCAAACACATGAGCACGTGCTACTTTGATCAAGCTAGCTAACATGGACGGTGCTCAACATGACTGATGATGGATTTTGATGCGACGACTTCATCATCAGATGATACAGGCAAGAAAGAACTATAGCCATTACTAGTTATAGCATGCTCTAGTTTAACACTATTTCTACTGTCGGCGTGAAATAATGACTCAAGTTCATGATGTAAACTTGACCGGTAACCATGGCAGCGCTGAATGAAGTCACATACAAGCCGCACGCCTGAGAATCAGATTTAGTACCACAATCAATCAATGTGGTCTGGATTTCTGTTGTTCACGCTGATTTGAAACAATCAGATTTGTGTCACTTTTGAGGAAAGAAATGTGAACGGAGACACTTTCAGCTGCAGTGTGGATGTAGCCTCGAACATGAACAGTGAACAGAGGAAAGAGAGATAGCAGACGAGTGGAGGGTGGGAGGGAGGGGAGGGGAAGAGACATAACGGATAATAGATAAAGGTACAGTAGCTACAACTGTAAATTAATAATACAACTGAAAAAAAACCTCTCCTCTTCCTCACACTCCACTTTCTAATCCACTTCATCCTTCCTCCCCCTCAGTCTCTTCATGTCTCTTCCTTTTCTCTTATCCTCTAAATTATTCTGCTCTCACCCTCCTCTCTCTCTCTCTCTCTCTCTCTCCCTTCTCCTCCCCCTCTCCACACCTCTCCTCTTCGCCAGCTTCATTGCCCATTCCTTTAGAGAAGTGTACAGTAAGGTTGGTATAACCACGGGATGATGAAAGGATGAGGGAGTACAGAGGAGGTGGGGGGTGGAGGAATGGAGCGGCAGATAAGTAAGGGTGTGGTGAGCAGCTTGTGATGTGAAAAAAAGATCAAAAACTTCCTATCTGCAAAAAAACGTCAGCTTCCTGGGGGGAAGAAGAACGGCCTTATTTTCAGACTGACGACGATGGATTTGGGATTTGGTTTTCAGGAGGTCTTGAATGCCAAACGCCGGTTGATGCCAGTTTTGAGGAGATGAATTACACAAACAGTTGAATTATAAAATATTTGTTTCTGACCACACACTGATATTGGATGAGAGGCGTTCCATAAGTATAATCGTAATATATAAACGTGTACTTCATAACACAGTCCACCCTGTTTAAATGTTATTTATTTATTTTATTCTTATATACGTTTCTTCTTCTTCATTTTTTCAATGGTTTGTACCAACTTTTGACGACATCTGAGATCAATTTTCCTCTTGCCGCCACCTCTTACCATAACATTGTGAAATACCAAGGTCTCTAGAGATGGCCTTATAGCCTTGTGAATGCTTATGTTTGGTTATCAACATCAACAGCTCTTTCTCTTCACCGGGGAAGAAGAACAGACTGTTTTATCACTTTCAAATGGATAATTATTTATACCATGTGGGCACCTGCAGCCTGTCACAGATGAGTTGAATTACACTGCAAATGAGAATCTATGTCCTCCAACAAAATGGATTTGAATTGTTGGTGCCAATAATAGTCATTTTTACTTTGTTTGGTCATGTGCTGTTGTAAATAGATAGATGAATGTGTGAAGGACAAAAGTTGTTTCAATTTCTAATCAGAATATTGTACATTATCTTTATCAAATGCAAGCGTAATCCTGGCCAGAACTGTAAGTGAGTGTGAGAGACAGAAAGTGAGAGAGGGACAGGACAGCATTAGATGGATCAATACCTCTGCTCCTACGGTGCTACTGACTTGACTGTATGTATGGATCGTCCCCCTCCCATTAATTAGTTTGTTGGTCCATCTGTCCATACATCAATCAGGTGCAATATCTCAGACATGGCTGATGGGATTTTAATGAAACATGTGGGAATGATGCATCTCACCACTACACTGCAGAAAGTTGACAATCACCCTGATTGGCCCAGTGGGGCTACGCTGTCTGTCTATTGGTCCATGTGTTGCAGGCCAAAACAAGGTGACGTATTTGTTATGATGGGCCCAGAGAGGGATTGCATCATCCATGGGGGACAACGTGTTTACTGTTGCCTTAATTTTCTCCCTCCTCCTCCCCTCCTTTTACCAATCCTCCTTCATCCATCCTCCCTCGCTCCCCTCCTTGCCAGAAATAGTCTGTGTTCCTTCACCTGTGAAACTAGGAGATGTCCTTGACTCCCAAGGACAATATTGTACTGTAATGTGAATGTGTGTGTGTGTGTGTGTGTGTGTGAGTGAGTGTGTGTATGAGAAGTGGTACATATCGTACATAGTACCCCCCTCCCTCTCTCTCTGTCACTCAGTCAGTCAGTGTGGTGGTGCTGGTGGTCATTATGAGACATCTGTGTCTCGTGTGGTAGAATTGGATTACATGTAGCCTGAAGCTAAAGACATTTCATGCACCTGAATACACACAAACACACATTTGCCCAGAGGGGTGAACCCGACCATCAGCCTATCACCTCCATCGATCACAGCATGAGGAACACCACCACACATCAGTACACACGATGGAAGGAAGACACAGATACACACACACACACACACACACACACACACACACACACACAAAGTCACTGCATGCTGTGACTCCATGTTTGCTCTGCCTTCGTTGAGCAGCACCCTGCTTCTGAACGTTTCCATTACAACTGAAGATAATAGAGAACAGAGGAGTAACACCTGAAAGAACAGGACAGGGACACGAGCACACAAAACACGTCTCAGGTATCCCTGCAGTTTGGCTACACAGAATAAGGGTTGTTGGATTCAATGGAGGCAGGGTGTGGAACCTGGGTCAGTCTCTGTCTCCCCCTCTCCCTCTCCCTCCCTCCCTCCCTCCCTCTCTCACACATATACACACACTCAGCAGACTCAGGGGGCGGCAGGGGGAGTCAATTAAAGGAGCTTCCCATTGTAATTACACCATGTTCGATCTACTGCTCCACTGGGACCTGTGTGTGTGTGCGTGCTCTTCCTCCTCTTCACCTCCCTCCTCCCCTCATCTTCACCTCCCTCCCTCTTCCTCCCCCTGCTGCCATCTTTACCTCCCACCTCTTCCTCCTCCGCTCAATTTCACCCCTTCACTCTTCCTCCCGCTTTCCCACCTTCCATCCAACCGATCATATTCACCTCCCATCCTCTTCCTCCCCCCTTCGGTCATCTTCACCTCTCTCCTCTTCACCTCCAATCCTGTCATCTTCACCTCCCTCCCTCTTCCTCCCTTCTCCCCTCACCTTCATGTCCCATCCTCTTCCTCCTGTCATCTTCACCTCTCTCTTCCTCCCCTCTCCTCTTAACTTCACCTGCATCCCTCTTCCTTCCCTTCCTCCCCTATCAACTTCATCTCCTTCCCTCTTCCTCCCTCCACCCCTTATCTTCACCTTCATCCATCTTCCTGCTCTCATCTTCACCTCCCTCGCTCTTCCTCCCACCCCCCTCTTCACCCCAAGGGCAGTTCCAGGGAGGGTGAAGGGGGCCAGTGCCCCTACAACATTAAGCTTGAGTCTCCCTTTGGCACCCCTTACTGAGGGGTGAACTACAGAGGCTCTCTATCAGTGTGGTGATTTTTTTCCCCGCAAGGTGGAACAAAACAAATGACTGAAGAAAAGAAAAGCGGTGATGGCCCGACTGGAGTTTGGGCGCAAGGCAGCTAGAACGACTTTACATTCAATGTGTACAACAATCAAACACTCAACCAGAACAGGTGAGCATATTAGAGATTGTTTTGATTGATAGACCCAATATAATTCACCACCTTTGAACAGAAAGCGTAGAGTAAGAGAGGAAAGTACCAAATTCAAGTGCAGAGTAAAGGTCTGGGTGGCCTGGTTCCAGCCTGGTTCCAGCCTGGTTCGTTCCAGTCTGGAACCAGCCTGGTTCCAGCCTGGTTCCAGCCTGGTTCGTTCCAGCCTGGCTCCAGCCTGGCTCCAGCCTGGTTCCAGACTGGTTCCAGACTGGTTCCAGACTGGTTCCAGCCTGGTTCCAGCCTGGCTCCCTCTTTTGAAATAGTCTAGAATCGCCACCATCTTCGCAGAACACCCCCCCTCCCTCTTCCTCTCCCATCCTTCTCACTTTGGATCAGAAAACTGCTGACAAGACTAAACCTGCTCTGCCAGATTAGATCAATACAAGCACACTATCCCACATGAACACACACACACACACACACACACACAAACACACACACATTCAAACAAATCGCCAAGAACTCATCACACAGATAGTAAAGCTTACACATGAACACACAAGCATGGATGCTCATTTGCATACACACCAAAGCACACACACACACACACACACACACACAATCTCACACCAGCACCCAAACATGACAGAATGGTGCTGAGGGAAATGCCGGTCTCCATTACTTCCAATATCCAATCCATAATATGGCCTTTAGTTTCTGGCCTGGAGTTTCTCTTGGCTGTTGAGGTATTGATTGAGCTTTCCAAGTCTCCGCCTCTCTTACTACTGTATACTCTACTGCAAGATATACCCAGGCCAATACAGAAACATGTAACACACACACACACACACACACACACACACACACACACACACACACACACCATCCTTCACCTTGCTTGAGCTGCACGTAGGCTGCCATGTTAACTCTGATAGATGCAAATACATTAACTGAGTTACCGTAATGATGATAACTCAGGGTGTGAATCTTTCAAGGGGGGAGAGAGAGAGAGAGAGAGAGAGAGAGAGAGAGAGAGAGAGACAGAGAGAGACAGAGAGAGAGAGAGAGAGCGAGAGAGAGAGAGAGAGAGAGAGAGAGAGAGAAAGCAAGCCAGCGAAAGGGTGTAAGTTGAAAGACAAGAGAGAAAGCAGAAGACTTCATCACTGCCTCAAATAAAAGTCAACACTTAAAAGTCACTGTACATCACCATGGTAACAACAGCCACTAGCCAATGAGAGTTGAGCTGAGTAGAGAGAGAGAGATGTGTGTGTGCTGGGTGTGTGTGTCTGACCTTCATCTGGCGAGTTCAACTACTGTGGACGGACACACACACACACACACACACACACACACACACACACACACACACACACACACACACACACACACACACACACACACAAACAAAGCATTGCTGTACACGGTGCTGTTGCTGATGTGTATGTGATGGTCTTAAAAAGCTGGGAGAAAAGGGAGAGAGAGAGAGGAGAAAGAGATAGTGACCGCTCAGGATGACAAATAGGTTGACAGCACTGGAAATAGCAAACGTGTGCAAGTTTCCACACTGAGGCTGTGTGTGTGTTTATTCTCTATTCCTCTCTGTTCTTTCTCTGCCTCCCTTCTACCCAATTTATCATCTTTTTTTTCAATCTTTCAACATGTAGTAATTACACTACGGTGGCACTATCAGCCGCTGACATTTAGCGTCTGCAGTTTGAAATGTTACTATTTAAATACATTACATTAAGACGGTTTGAAAAAACAGAAACCGTTACTCAGAACATTGTTTACATCGCTTCCTCATTTATTATCAAGATGGGGGAGAAACAAAAACGGTTATAAACAATATTGTTTACTAAAATGGTCCACTTTGGAGGGTTTCTAGTGTTGAAGAAGCTGGCCTTGCATGGAACTGAGGGGTGTAGCGCTTGGCTATGGTTGAGAAGGAGGAAGAGGAGGGAGGTAGATGGGGGGGTAGATGGAGAGAGATGAGAGACAGATGAGAGAGTGATAAACAAGGGAGAGAGAGGGAGTGAACTCTGAGTAAACTCATCTATATTCAGGGTGGCTAACAAAGGGATTGATGGGTAAGCATTCTTCAGCTGGATACTTTACAGGCTTGGGTTTCTTTCTTCAAAAGATAACATTCACGGCATCTCTGCTTTTACTCGATAATGAACAGCAGAGACGGACAGGGGAGCTGGGAGAGAGGGTGGGGGGGGATTACACTCGACATCGGCCACGAGCCTGGACTTGAACCTGTGTGATGTTACTCTGGCATGCCTTGAGCTCGCCGAGCCACCGAGATGCCCTGACTCACGTTCAGGATGTTGAGCGTCCTCGAGCAAGACGCTGATCCCCTACCAGCTCTCTGCTGTTCTGTGGCTCTGCAGCGGACTCAGTTTTGGGGGGGAAAAACGAAAAGACACATTTCCCTTCAGGGATCAATAAAGTATCACATTATTATTACTGCCTGCTGGGTAAGGACCTTACAATATGATGTGATTTTCTTTGCTACGGGTACCAAAATCGCCATTTTAATACTGAATGACACTTTAACTGCAGTAATGTGGCTCCTTTTTGTCTCTCTCTGTCTTGAGATTTACTGGCGCTGGAAAGAAGCCGGCCATTATTATAAAGAGAAGCAGTTTGGTCAAGTGGGAAATCTCCATACTCAGTGAAATAATCGCTACAGGTGAAAAAAGGGGGAAAAACTAAATCTGCTCTCCTGTCAAAATAACAGGAGTTACAACTGGAAAATATAAAATCCGGATGTGCTGAATGTGTCCCAGTCCTTCTTCTAATTCTCATTATTGTTATTATTATTAACTGGCGACAGTAGACGTTGACATTAAGATATTTTGCATCATGGGAAATGAAGCCAGAGCACATCAATCAGGATGACTACCTTCAACAAATCCAGATAAGGCTGACACTTTGAACTGAGCCCATCATTATGTTGACTGATCTGCAGACAAACACCTTCTTGTCTCTTTGGCTGTCAATTCACTTGCTGTATGTTGCCTCCACCTCCAACGCACCTCTATTAGCATCAAGGCTCCATCTGGCGTCAGCAGTTTGTGTGTGTGTGTGTGTGTGTGTGTGTGTGTGTGTGTGTGTGTGTCTAGAATGACAATTAATTTCCCAGCTAAACTTTGCTGAGGTGCGAAAGGTCCTATAACGTCACTTACCATCCTGAATGAAAGCTTAGGCTCACACGTTGTAAGCAGGGCACATGGCTGATGCAAGGATCCGACCTGTGACCTTTGAACTATGAGTGTGCTGTAATTTCCCTCTTCCTGATCCAGTTAATGTCAGTTCATTCAAACCTAGTTCCTCCATCAAGCGTGTGATGCTACAACGAGTGATACATGCATGTGTGAATGTGTTTGTGTGCTTTGCTGATAATCCCAACGAATCAGTGCTGCCTTTGCGTTTAGCGAAATATACAACACACAAACACACACGCGCTTTACATTTAGTTTGCCGCCAGCCCTCCAGTCCTCCTCCCATCCCACCCGCCCACCAAAGGACAGCAATTACAGTAAATGTTGGAACGACAGAAGAGAAAGAACGAAAAAAGCGAGGGAGGATAAAGCAGCGAAGAGAGATGGCGGCTGTCACAGCTGGAGCTAAAAGCTGTTCATTAAGCTAACCCCACCCCAACACACACACACACACACACACACACACACACACACAACATACACACATGCAAACATACACGAGCACACATATAGTCACACACACACACACACACACACATTACTGTTCAAATCACTTTGCAGAAAGACATCTACATTTGTATTCAAAATTATTCCGATTTTCAGTGGCTCTTCCTCCTCTCCCCTCTCCTGATTTCCCCATCCTACCCTTCCCCTATTCTCTCCTCTCTCCTCCTGCCATCTCTCCTTTTCCTCCCCCCTACAGGGCCTCCTTTCTTTGCTCCTGCTTCTCACTGACGCTCTCCTCCTTGACGTCTCATCTCGTCTCCTTTAGTCCTCTCCTCTTCTGCACGCCCATCTCTTCTTGTCCCTCACCCTCTCCTCTCCCTTTCTCCCCTCCTCTCTTTACCTCCTGTCTTCCTCTCCCCTTCTCTCTCCCATCTTCATCTCTCTCTCCTCCCCAGGAGCCCTCACACATGCAGCCAAGCTCTTAAGTCAATTAAACAAATGGTTTTTATTCTGTCTGCCTATTATACTGTCTGTGACAGCATTCATGACTTCAAGTCATTACACTAAGCTGTGTGTGTGTGTGTGTGTGTGTGTGTGTGTGTGTGTGTGTGTGTGTGTGTGTGTGTGTGTGTGTGTGTGTGTGTGTGTGTGTAAGATTACCAAAGCCTAAGCTAATTAGCTGGCACCCATGGCACTGCCAGCTACAACGGCAGACCAGGAATATGTTTGAGATAAGGCTGAACATACTAACACACATACCCACACAGATTGTTGTAATGACTTCACACCTCGCACGGGCACACGCACACGCACACGTGCACACACACACACACACACACAAAAGAGTGACTGTGACTTCCCTCCTTCCTGGTAACGTCGTTCCTCTGGAAGAAAGTTATATGGACTCTAGCGTATGATTCTCCCACGTAACGAGTTTGGAGAGTGTTGACTTTCCCATTTGAGGTAGGCCAGTTAGCCCGTGTGTCTGCACCTCATTCAGCAGCTCAACAGATGGCCCATAAATATAAAGGAAAGCCATGAGAATAAATTACACCTACACACACACAAACAGAACACATGCACACAAACACACCACAACACACACACACACGCATATACACACACATAATATTATGACAGCCAACACACACGTACCCACGCACCCACACACAGAAAATAATACCAAAAATGAATGTGAACACACACACACATGGAAAATTACACACACACACACACACACACACACACACACACACACACACACTCCCATTTCTGCTTCCGTAATTGAAGCGAACACAATTTACAGCAGGGGTGTAAATTTATTGCTCACGCTCTCATACATGGCATCAGGTAGGTGTGTGTGTGTGTGTGTGTCTGATAAATTGTCTAGGTATTAAACCGCAACATACAACATACTTTCCCATAGGGAGTCTTCCTTTGTGTGTGTGTGTGTGTGTGTGTGTGTGTGTGTGTGTGTGTGTGTGTGTGTGTGCGTTTCCCAAGAGCCCCAGTTACAGCCTCATACACAGAGCCATAAATACTGCTACTTCAACCCTTTTATCGAGCAGACTATGTACTCCGCTCCCTTCCTCTGCTTTACTCCTCCATCCTTCCCTTCCTCCTTCTCTTTCACACTCTTCTTCTGTACCCCGTTTCCCTCCTCCTCCTCTTTCCCTGCCATCTGCTTTCATTCTTTACCTCACCCTCTTTCTCTCTCTAACTTTGCCTACCCTTTTCTCTCCTTCCCTCTTTTCCTCCTTTTTTTTTACACTCTCCCTCCCTCACTTCATCGCCCCTCATCCATTTCCTCTTTTCCTCCCTCTCTTCTTCCCTCCTTTCTTCCGTCTTTCCTACCTTCTCCATGTCTCTGCCCGTTGCTCTCAGAATAGTGTTTCTGTTTCTGTCTGGCCACGTAACATTATATCACATCAACTATTCATGTGATTATGTAGCATATTGGCTTTGCGGTTTTGCTGCTTTTTTTGGCCAGAGATTGACGTTCTCAACGAGAATACTTAACAACAAGCTTAACAAAATGACGTTTAGTGTGTTGTACAGCCCAACTTTGGGAGCCGACCAAGTCTCTGAAAAACGCTGGAACAGGGCCGGTGTTCATCCACAGAGCGACAGATACTAGTTTTTGTTTCACGTCTGTTTCTTCTTGCTTCTATCTCAAACATCTGTGCTACGTCTTGGTGAACACACATGTGGAAAAACACTTAAACAGACACAATGAACAACTTGTTGGGGATGAACATCTGATGGTACCGAATCCTGATTCTCCTGTATGTCTGAACGTTCACATGGCATTTAATCAGATTACACAGTAGCAGACCTAATCCATAATACAACATCAACCTCTTTATGTAGGTTTTGCTATTATCTGGCATTTTACAGGTAATGAAATAAATGTCAAATTCAAAAGCTATTATACTGAGCTTTTATAAACAGCCTATATTTCAATTAAGAGAATGAGAGTGAATGAGAAGAATGTCAGTGGAGCAGAGAAGTGATAGGCAGGCAGCAGCGGATGAATGAGGGTGAGAACGCAAGAACAAGACCCAGTAGGAGCTGGTTTAGGGGTGATAAGAGGTGTGTGTGTGTGTGTGTGTGTGTGTGTGTGTGTGTGTGTGTGTGTGTGTGTGTGTGTGTGTGTGTGTGTGTGTGTGTGTGTGTGTGTGTGTGTGTGTTTTATGGGGTAACATGGCGGTCATGCAAGGAGTGTGTGAGAAATGGGTCTCTATGTAGCAAGGGCTGATGCAGCATAACAATAAGTTCACATACACAGAGGCATGGAAGTGCACACATACACATACATGCACACACACACACACACGCACACACACACACACACATGCACATTAGCTTGCACATTAGCTTGCACACAAGCATGCACACAGAAATACCCAGAGGTGCACACACATATACAAGCATGTAATTGCATACAAACATACACACGCACACACAGACACACACAGACACTCCAGGGAGTGGAAGTTGCTCGGGGGAAGCAATAAAATGTGGCGCAGCCAGATCTCATCTGTCACTGCTTATTGCACCACTGCAGTCTGACCAATACACACACACACACACACACACACACACACACACACAAACCACTGCAGTTGGAAGCAACACACAATGGACTGGAACTGGTGCAGAAACATGAATGTCTGCATGAATGTGTGTGTGTGTATACACACACATTCATGCAGTTTATCTGCAGTTTATCTGCAGCACATACCTGCATAATACTGCATGCACACACACACATGGTGCAATTCATACACAGCACATGTCACACACATCCCCCCGCTAGGGTATATTAAGAGCAGTAATGATGCTGTGGCATTATTTCATTGCTAGTCCTGCTGTTGTGGGACTAGCAATTGTGTGTGTGTGTGTGTGTGTGTGTGTGTGTGTGTGTGTGTGTGTGTGTGTGTGTGTGTGTGCGCGCGCGTGCGTATATAACAGTAATAGTGTGTTGGGGAAGGAGTAGCTATTAGCATAAAGAATGGTTTACAAGCACAATACACTCCCCCATTGTAAAACACCAGACCACACACACACACACACACTCAAAACCACAAACATACACACAGTAATGACCTATTTTGTTGAGCACACTAAGAGCATTCCAAGAAAAATAATAATAAACTCCTCATTTGTTATGTACTTGAGCCATTAAAGAGAGAGAGCGTGAGGGGAGGAGGGAGAGGGAGAGATGGGAAAGAGAGGAGGAAAACGGAGTGAAGGAGCTGCGTGTATAGAGGAGGATAATGAGGAGAGACATGGAAAGAGATGTAAGATGGATAGAGTTACTGAGATAGACGGGGTGGAGAGATTAAGGGAGAGAGAGCGCAAGAAAGCAAGAGACAATGAGAGAGGGGGAAAGAAGAGACCGAGATAAAAACAGAAAAGGATAGAAAACAGAAAACAGTAGAAATCTATAGAAGTAGAGAGAGAAAGAGAATACTGCAGAAAGAAGGAGAGAGAAAGAGAGAGAGAGAGACAGTGAAATGAAAAACTTCCCCACTCCTCCACAGAGAGCTGTCCATGCAATCACAGTGCCCCCTATTGGCACTCTGGATATTAGGTTGGAAACACAACCACTCACCACACGGGCTGACGTCGTGTTGTGGTCAACATGAGCGTCTTCTGTGTGTCATGTGGTTATGAGTATGAGTGAACACAGAAACAAGAGATTCATGGGGCCAAATTCACACTTGACATTCAAATCCCCAAATCTCTGAGATCCACCAGATCAAGATTGTTTCTAGAGAGGGCACTAGGCCACATCTAACCACTGGTGTTAAATAAACAGTTTAAACAGTTTAAAAGTGGCTTGGTACCCTGGATACACACAATGTAGAAACATCTTCCATCTCCATTGGGATTTTTTTTAAATATCCACCCTTTACACATTTTTAAAAAGCAGCTATTGGCAATGCACCTTGCATTTCTGGATCCGATTTGTTGTCAGGTGGTGTGTTATAGTTATGTTATTCTACAGTATTCATATGGCTAATTGGTCACCTGCTACAGTCCCTCACAGCTACACTATGTATGGGAGGCACTGTGATGAGACCTCTTTGGATTAGACAAGGAAGTAGCACAAATGTATGTGCGTTGGCATGAGTACCAATTTGTTGCCAAGAGACAAGGAGAGAGAGAGAAAGATGGGGAGAAGAACAGGAGAGAGAGAGAGAGAGAGAGAGAGAGAGAGAGAGAGAGAGAGAGAGAGAGAGAGAGAGAGAGAGAGAGAGAGAGAGAGAGAGAGAGAGAGAGAGCGCGCGCGCGAGAGCGAGAGAGAGAGAGAGAGAGAGAGAGAGAGAGAGAGAGAGAGAGAGAGAGAGAGAGAGAGAGAGAGAGAGAGAGAGAGAGAGAGAGAGAGAGAGCGCGCGCGCGAGAGCGAGAGAGAGAGAGAGAGAGAGAGAGAGGCCGAGGACAGTATGATGTTTTGAAATACTGACAATATTGAATAAATGTCAAGGTACACTGATTGAGTTGTAGCCAGCAAGCCTGAACCTGCGTGCATGTCAGACAGAGTAACCTGTGTCAACAACAGAGTGTGTGTCTGTGTCTGTGTGTGTGTGTGTGTGTGTGTGTGTGTGTGTGTGTGTGTGTGTGTGTGTCACAGTATCAGTGTGAGAAAAGATGAGTATAAAGCCACCCTTAAACACTGTCACCTCTTTGTCCCATCTCAGAGGACAGGAGATATTAGTATATCGTTCATCACACTAAATAACTTCACCTCTAGTCAATAACATTGAGCTCTCTCCATTCGTGGAAACATTTAAGCATAATTATATGTCTAAAGAATTGCAACATACATCACTTTAAATGACAAGAAAGAGAGAGACAGAAGACAGAAGGAGAGAGAGGGAGGGAGAGCAACCTTTAGCCTGTGATAGTGGCAGTGATATTTCTGAGTTTTGAGTTGGTGTGAGGAGGAATGAGGAGGAAGTAAATTGAATTCCACACTCTAGTCTATATTCCTCATTACCCGCACACGCACACGCACACGCACACGCACACGCACACGCACACGCACACGCACACGCACACGCACACGCACACGCACACGCACACACACACACACACACACACACACACACAGTCTAGGACTAGTCATTACTGAAGTTACTTCACCAGCAGTAGCTCTATGGCTTCAATAATAGGATTATATGGTGTAAGGAGAGCGACCATGTGAGTCTATGTGTGTGTGTGTGTGTGTGTGTGTGTGTGTGTGTGTGTGTGTGTGTGTGAGTGTGTGTGTGTGTGTGTGCGTGTGCGTGTATATGTGCACACGCCTGTTTGGAGGGGCACAGGGGGCTGACTTTAGTCACTGTTACATTTTCACTCTTTCACGCATAGAAATGACCCTGCTTCAGGCAATACACAGCAACAGACGAGCATTATGCACACCCACGAACACGAACACACACGAACACCCACGAACACACACGAACACACACGAACACCCACGAACACACACGAACACACACACACCCACGAACACCCACGAACACATACAAACACCCACACACACACACTATCAGCCAACTTCTACCCTGTTCTTAATTTTCCAATCTCTCTCTCTACCCTTCCTCCCCCCATGTGTCTCTATACACACTGAAAGTCAATACACTGCAGACAAGCATGACATTCTATTATGTTCCATTATGTTCTATTGTGTTCTATTATGTAAACTGCTAAATGATTAAAATCTCATCCCCTTCTTCTTTTCTCGGTGAAAGGCTGAGGTATTGTGAAAAACACAATTTCCGTTGCGCTGGAGAGCAAATACAGAAAGTGACATTCATAAAGTTACTAACATGTTGAGGATCACCAGCCGTGTCCAATGTTTGTTTACATTTCATATTGTGATGCACTTTCATTGAATTTCCCCTCCTCGTTTCTTCCCGCTTTTAATCTCCCTCCATCCGTCTCTCTAACTTCAGCTTCTCTTTTCATTTCTCCTGTGAAATACATCATCCTCTCTTTCACGCTCTCCTCTCTGCTGCTATTTTCTCTTTCTCCTCTCTTTTTATCTCTCTCTCTCTCTCTCTCTCTCTCTTTCCTCACGCCCTCTTCTTGCAGCTTTCTCTTTCTTTCTCTCACTTTAATCCACTCATATAATTTCTCACTTCATCTGACTCAGACTGGAGCACAATTCCCGCTGGAATCTTGAACAACATTTAATCAGCAGCTTTCCACAATCCAACCTCACACACACACACACACACACACACACACACACACACACACACACACACACACACACACACACACACACACACACACACACACACACACACACACACACACACACACACACACACACACACACACACACACACACACTTCCATATCTAATAGAAGCACAGATATTTCACTCTCCCGCTTTCTTGCTCATTGTAATTCCACCTCCATCGTATGCCAGGATCATTCTGAATAAATGAGGTAAACATGGACACACGTTCAAAGACCGCCGCACACAGTCCACAGACAAGACACTCACATACAGTTTACTGGCATGTGTGTGTGAAATTTAATTAATGTGGGATTTTCTGGGGGGTTTTCTGTTGTCGCATTAAAAAAGATAAAATAACATACATTATATGATAAAGTATCCAAATATCATAAGATAACCAAGCTGTTGGCTTTATTTTTTACATCTGAGGTACTTAAAGTCATATATTAACTAATGAGGAAAAAAAAAAAAATTCATAAAAACTTTTCAGTTTTGAGCGTGGACCATCCTTGCCATGTGAAGCTCAAAATTTATTCCTGAATGTTTTTTTTTGTTGTTTTTTTTGCAATGTTCGTTTTTTGGAGATGTTCTTGGCTCATTCACTTGGCTGCTTTCAATTAGTACTAACTTCAAGAACACTCACAGTGATAGCTGGAAAAACACAACACACACACGCGCACACACACTGTTGTTGAAATTCTGACACCACTGCAATCCCAGAGAGGAGTCATACAAGCTAACAGATGACAGAGGGAGAGTGAGATCCAGACAAACACATCCCTGCTCTAATAATGATTTGCGGTTTAGATTCTCATGACAGCAGCTGGTGTGTTTTAAGCGAATAAGGCCTCAGGTTGTTCTGGGAATACATACACACACACACACACACACACACACACACACACACACACACACACACACACACACACACACACACACACACACACACACACACACACACACACACACACACACACACACACACACACACACAAACACACAAACAGTGATCTAATCACAGATGCTGGGAAGATCTTAGACATATGTTAGGGTTACATGCAAACACATCAGGAGACACTAAAAGCAATAAACAGTTGTGTCGATTGGTCTGTGTGTGTGTGTGTGTGTGTGTGTGTGTGTGCGTGTGTGTGCGTGCGTGCGTGCGTGCATGAGCGGGCATGTTTGCAAGTGATTGTTTTGGGTCTGCATGTGTGCATGTGCATTTAGACTGTGTGCGTGTGCGTGTGCATGTGTGTGTGAGAAGCCCACCTTTGCGAGAAGGCTGAGGGGCTCTCGGCAGCAAGGTGGCAGCGCCGACGTCATTTCCTGTGTAAAGTTAGGTACTTCCTGTTGTAGGTAGAGCTGTAACATGGACGCCAGCTCGAACAGACCATCTCTCTTCTGCTCTGACATATAACTCAGGTCTGAAGGGGAAAAAAAAAGAAGATCACAACACATCCATCTGCCCACGCTTCTAACAATGTCTGAAAAGAGCTGTAGCGTGGAGGCCAGCTGGCACAGACCCTCGCTCTTCTGCTCCGACATTGATGGGCACAGGAATAAAAACTCCTGCCATTCCATCCATTCATCCAGGCACTCATCCCTCTATGCTTCTAACAATGTCTGAAGAGAGCTGAAATATGACATGGAGGCCAGATGAGACCAAGCTTTTCTCTTCTGCTCTGACATAGCACTCAGGCTTGACACACACACACACACACACACACACACACACACACACAGACAAACACACACACACACGGAGGAGAAACATACGTGATTCGTGCTCCTCCAAGGTGTACAGCTCCTGGCTGCTGCTCTGAGATGGACTCAACTAAAGAGGAAGAGGGAGAGGGGGGATATTATTTTGGTATATTATTATTGTTTTACAGTATTATTGTTCTGCTATAGTTATGCATTATTACTGGATTATTATTATAGTATTTTGACTGCTGCGCTCCCTGGAACATAATCCCTGTATGTCCAATATGTCAACTTTTCAAGAACTAAGAAAAACAGCCTTGGTTTTATCTTGATGAAAATCACATGTTGGCGGTATCCAGTAGGTTCTGAAAGAGGGTTTTCTCAACAACTGAACCGACCAAAGGAAAGATAATTGGGTCAGCCAAACAAACAGCCGTCATATGTTGTTTGTCTATACTGTCATTGATGATGCTTTACTCTCTACCAGGCTCCTCTTGAAACAGACATCTTCTAGTCTCAATGGGACCACTTGGTTGAATAAAAGTTGCACAACAATCAAATCAAAGACAGAGACGGACAGAGACGGAGAGACTCCAGACACATACCAGAGTAAAGATGATCCTCGCAGCCAGACGGACTGAGTCAGTGGGAATTCTGGGTAGGAGGCTGTGAAGACACTTGCACTCTCTCTTATGGCCAGACCATGCACGTTTCTGGAGGAGGAGATATAAGACTTTTCAACACACAACACACACACACACACACACACACTGCTGAAATGTACACACACACACACACACAAACACACACACACCATACCTGGCAGGTGATATCACAGTAGCGAGCCATCTTACACTGGGAACACCTCAACAAGGACTCACGTCTGCAGAGAAAGAAAGAGAGATGAGAGAGATTAATTCATTCTGCACAATTTGTGGACTAAGCTTCAAACCCTCCATGAAAATGATTGAAATGAGGCCAGCCGACTTGCTTAACGTCTGCAGCTTGGCCAGGGGTCACAGTTAACAAACACGCTCATTCACTCAGTGATTAAAAACAAAGCCTTTATGAGGAAGTGAACTCAGTGGGCTGGAATGGAACCGGCACTTCAGACGGTTCAATTCACAGATGTCACGCTTTTATTTCTGTTCCATTGTTCCAATAAAATATCATTTGAATAAAAAATGTTCTCAAGGACACTTTGTGTTACGGTCATTATCTTGACCTTTTAGTTTTTGCACATTATATATTGCCATATTGAGGTGATGATTGTGAGCATCCATGGTCCAGCTGGCTGCCATCTAAAAACCAATCCTCATATTAGACACATTCTCCCCTGTCAAAGGCTGTTAGAATCACAGGACTTGCTTGTGTTTCTGCAATTATATGTGCATGCTGTGTGTGTGTGTCTATTTGTGGTGTTTGTGCCTGTGGATTGTGTGTGTGTGTGTGTGTGTGTGTGTGTGTGTGTGTGCGCCACTCAATAATTCCTGCAAGGTCTGCTGTGTTTCTCAGTGTCACTGCTGTCCTCTCCAGTCTGCCTGTCAGTTTGATAACAAGCCAGACCACAGCAGTGCCGATGTGCTTCACATAGCCAATTACAGCCATAGAGTGGGGTGTGTGTGTGTGTGTGTGTGTGTGTGTGTGTGTGTGTGTGTGTGTGTGTGTGTGTGTGTGTGTACACAAGGCAGCATAATCTGAGCAATATTGTGATTATTTGGACAGATTTTGTAGGTATGATATGTGATATTAGGTTTTAAGTCTATATTACAATTGGATGTGGTTTGAAACACATTTGAAAAGGTCTGGCCCTCAGTGACGCGTGTTCAGATGCTTCTCATTCTCAAAACCAGACATTGTATCATAATAAACAAATAATAATAAAGTGATAAAGTAACTTGCATTCAGACTGAAGGGGAGACAGGGAGAGTGCGGGCATGTTCGGCTCGCTCATATTGGCTACAAGAGAAGAACTATCAGAGCGCGGGCGTGGAGAAACAAAACAAGAGGAAGTAAGAGTATATTAGCTAATGAAATGTGACCGTGAACGGTATTATGAACATATACACACTATGAGATAATGTAGAGCATGTTATGATGGATGTACGTGCATTAGCCCAGGGCTTATCACGGTGAATATGGAACAGGAGATTAGATTGGACATGCTTGGGAATGCTACAGATCACATGACGACAGCCTCGAGGGCAAAAACAAGCATATAGCATACAGACACGCAGAAATACTAATGTCACACACACACACACACACACACACACACACTGTAGCTCTGACAGTAGGCGCTGTTGCCTCTCAACATTCGAGACAAGAGTTAAGTGTTTCCTCTAAGCATCCATCAGTGTCTCTGACTAGACTGGACTGTTGTCTTTGGCTGCGGGCCTCTGTAAGCTTTGAGAGGTTTCCAAAACACACTGGCTATGAATCTCTCCTCTCCTCTCCTCAACCTCCTCACACAACTTCCTTTGTCTAATTCACATCTTTACTCCTCCTCCCGTCTCATCTGTTCAACTGACTCTTTTCCTCTCCCCTCCTCTCCTCTCTTCCCCCCTCTTCTTCTTCCCTCCCCTTTCCTCGTCTCACACCCAGTCTTGTTTCGTCTTTTCCATCCTTTATCTCCAATATGTCATTTATGGATTTCACTCATTCTTTATCTTCTCTGCTAATTTCTACCATGGGAAGACGTGTGTGTGTGTGTGTGTGTGTGTGTGTGTGTGTGTGTGTGTGTGTGTGTGTGTGTGTGTGTGTGTGTGTGTGTCTGAGATAACGAAATACCTCTGCATCTTAGTCTATAGCGAACTTTTCAGCCTGGAACCCAATGGGAAAGTCTCACCCTGGGAGCGAGGCTCATGAAAACACTGCTGTTCTTGTCATGCTGAGACCCTCCAGGAACAGGACAGCCACCCACAGTTTACGAAACTCATGCCTGCTGTATGTGACACAAAGCAATAACAATAGATAGGACCGGCCCGAACCCAAACACAGCCAGGTTCTGTGAAACCTCAACGGATGAAGCGGGAACATAACTCAGGTGACTAAGCGTTTGTCGGCCATAGCTGAACTTTTGGTCGATGTTGCCAGTCAGGACTACTGCTGTGACTCCACTGGTGTTACAGCTAGCTATCAGCTATCAGCCAGTAGCCCGGTGAAATGGTTGCAAGCCGTCTAATGGACAGAAATTAGCAGCAGCAGAGACTGTATTTGGATTGAATTTAAATTTGCCGTGCTCATATTGAACTGTCTAATTCAAATAAAGATGTCAGTCCAATACAGTGCATGTAGTTGCCAAGGCACGAAACACGGAGTTGCACCACAAACAACTGTTGTTATGGTGATTGCACCCGGGCAGATAAAGCTCTCAATGTGCACAGAGCATCCACTCAAACACACATACATACACACACAGCCACACATGCTCTCCTACACACACAGTACATATCACTGCACCCCCATACAATAGTGAGAACCTTATAGATACAGCT
The DNA here is from genome assembly GCA_034670385.1 of Hoplostethus mediterraneus. Classification (NCBI taxonomy): domain Eukaryota; kingdom Metazoa; phylum Chordata; class Actinopteri; order Trachichthyiformes; family Trachichthyidae; genus Hoplostethus; species Hoplostethus mediterraneus. The sequence goes on from JAXDDW010000004.1 coordinate 15,581,441, forward strand.
GGCTACATGGGTCGGGTACCTTGACCGCCAAGGCTACTTCCTGGTTAAACATAACTGGATATTTCCAGTTATGGGCTGTATGATATTCATTAAAAAAAAATTTTTTAAATGTTGCTCATTTTTGTGATTACAATATAGTGTAAGTGTGAGAAATCTGGACAGTGGAAATTTACTTTTCAGCACATAAAAAAAACACAAAAAAAACTGGGAAAATATGGGACACTAATGCTGAGGTGAGGATTCACACAGTCTCTCCAACTTGCCTCGTAGGCCACCTTGTTTAAGACACCTTGTTTATTTAGTCGATCGTGCATCGGATCCACACACACACACACACACACACACACACACACACACACACACACACACACACACACACACACACACACACACACACACACACACACACACACACACACACACACACACACACACACACACACACACACACACACACACACACACACCCCATTCTGTCAAGTCAAGTTTATTTGTATCGTCCTTCATCAGTTGTAGTCTCAAAGGGCTTCACAATGCCCACATCATGAAAACAGAAGACAGCACACGAAACCCCCAACCTTGAACTCTCGCAGAGGACAAGGAAAAACTCTCACAAAACCATCATATCAACAATGTCCTGCACAAAACCTTGATCTCCAAAAAGTCAGAAAGCTCCAGAAAAGCTTTTCTGCAGTTGAGAACGACCAATTGATTTTACCATTGATGCCTTTGACAGTATTTTCAAACTGTTGGTGACCATGTATGATGAGAGTATGAGGTGTGTGTGTGTGTGTGTGGACCTATAATGACAGTGGTGTAAGAACAGGCAATGAGAGTATGTCTTTGAGAGGGAAGGAGAAAGGGGGAGAGACTGAGGAAATGAATGACAGAGGGGTGAGGTGTTTTAATTTGGCCTGTCTATATGTCCTAATGAAAGCCATCTAATGTTATTCATGAGTTTTCCTACTGTGCCCACGGTCCAACCATGAACCTGCCATCCAGAACACCATCACGTCAGAGTAAGATCATCTGACAGGGAGATGGAGGGATAAGACGGAGAGAAAAAAGACAAGGGGAAGAAGGTGAGACAGCAAGACAAGGGCAAACAGAGAGGGAGGGAGAGACGACAGAGAGAATAGAACAGCAGAATAGATTAGATGGTAGAAGTAGAAGCACTGCATTCATCAACCGACTGAAAGGCTTATTCCAACTAGTTGCTTCTAAATAGATATTTCTCCAACTGTGCGTCAGGATCCAGAATGGGTTGCAGCCATGTTTCTTTTCCCATAGGACAGTAGTGAGTGTTGATGAGGCTGGCTGCCAAGTCAAGATGAAAACGTTTTAAAAGTTTTTGCTCAGTCTGAGTCTCTCTCTGCCTCTGTCTGTTCTGTCTCTCTCTCAGTTTCTCCCTGTTTATTTTGTGCCCTCTCACTCCGTTACTGTCCACCTCCATATCTAGTGACTCCTTCACTCTGTGTGTGTGTGTGTGTGTGTGTGTGTGTGTGTACAATCTTGTTGGGCCCAAATGAAAAGCAGTAAGCAGTCACTTGGGAGAGTTGTTTTCTGGATGTTATTGTGTTTTTTACAGGTGTAGGGTAGAATTTCAGTTAATGCTGTGTGTGTGTGTGTGTGTGTGATCAATTTTGTTAACTCTATGCTATCAGACACCTAATTAGGCCTACCTCAGCATGTCTCTGTTGGTGTATGTGCGTGTGTGTGTGTGTGTAGCATGGTAATTAATTTCCCCAGTGAGCTTTGGCTGTTGTGCTATAACCATGAAAGTGTGTGTGTGTGTGTGTGTGTGTGTGTGTCTGTGTGTGTGTGTTAATAATTAGTGGGGTCCTCTTCTCCAGGCTGTCCGGTCGAGCCTGAGTGAATTCTCATTTCCAGGCTGAGTGGCCAACACAGCATGGTACGTCTCACTCCCACATGACAGCTAATGGCGTGTGAGTGTGTGTGTGATGAGTATAATACTACCGAATATTGGCATAAATCAAATGCAAAATGTCTGATGCCTTCAAGATAACTGTATACTATCCAGCCCTCCCCTGAGTTTTTGGGTGATTATTGTGACCATAAATTCTTGACTTTGCAAAAATATTGTATAGTAAATATTGTGTATTGTATTAAGTGTTTTATCAAAGGATGTGAAAAACCTTAAAAGTGAATGTTAAACCTTCAATCTGTTGCCACATTAGCATGGAGCTGACTATACTGTTATTAATCTTGATCTTGAGCAAAGTCACATTTTCGATGAGCCAATGAGCAAATAAAGCAGAAATGTCCTAAAAATATTGTCCTAAGTATTTGATATAACATTTTATATAAAATGTATTCCTCAAAAACGTATCAAGAGTGAAGCAAGTATAGTTGGGAATCTTACTGATGTAAACTATCTACATGAGTGAAAAGTGGTTTCTCTCTTTTGCTTCATTCTCTTTCATCCCATTGGCTGTTTCTAGGATCACGCTCAGATGTCAGATGTGAGTCTTGGACCGCTTCACTAGTACGGCCAGACTGGGCCAGACGAAATCAAACATGCTTGATAAAATCTCCAGTCTGGAGCCCGTACACGATAATCTGCTGACCATCATTTGAGATGGTCCGGAATCATCTAGTGTGAATTTGAGTGTACTGTATTGTAGTATAATGTGGTGCTGCATGGTGTAAGTGATCTAACACGTGTGTGTGTGTGTGTGTTGTTATGACCCTGAGTCATATGTATGTGTATGTAAGTGTGATTGTATCCTCTGTTGTGCTGTTTTCCCTCCCTGCCTGAGGGCGGTGCTGTTCTGTTTGTCTGTATGTTGATGTTCAGATGGCAGCTGGTGATTGGCCGGGAGACTGGTGGCGCCCGCTTTAAAGGAACACCTGCCCAATGCCAGTTGGATTCTCTCTCTCTCCCGACTCCCAACCAGACCGTGCGGTGTTGTGTGTGTGGATTGTGTAGTAGTGTAGTAGTGAAGTAAGCTTTCGGATCTCTGTGCCTATTATAGTTCGTATTGTAAGTATATTGGTAAGTATTGTCGTAAGTATTTTACGCTAAAAGCAGTCCTGGTAGCGGTAAGGGTAAGAAGCCGTTTTTCTTCGATAGTTTATTCTCATGTTTATCATAAATAGGTAGGTAAGACCCCTGTATTTTGTTTTCTTTCTTTTGACAATAGGTAAGTTAGTGGTTTGTATTATAGATTGTTTGTTTATTGTGTTGGCCGTGCCTACCCTGATGCCTATGCTACCATTTTGGGTAAAGAATAAACCATATTGTTTGGACTGCATTCTGCTGTGGCACTGGTCATCCTTGGCAGTGGGCAAAAAGGGGAGTCTCTTTATGTTATGCTCAGGTAACTCCTAGGCCGGGCATAACAGAGTGTGTGTGTGTGTGTGTGTGAGTGAGTGCGTGTGTGTGTGCATGTGTGTGTGCATGCGTGTGCGCGTGTGTGTGCGTGATGCCAGCTGCGCTGCAACCACAGCTATCCTTGAGATCCCTTGCTGAGTTCTTAATAGTTGTTGGAGGATGATTCATTGACACCTGAAGGGACTCACATGGGATGAGTCACCTTATGGCTTAATGATCACACTGATGGGAACACATACATACACACACGCACACACACTCTCTCTCTCTCTCTCTAATATGGCATGAGAGGAAAATCTACCATTAAACAGAAAAAGAATATGTTTTTCATCTTGTCTTGGACAGTTCAGTCAATGTGAATTAGTCTCTTGGTTGTTTTGGCTCTCAGTTTAAGGGTGCATTTTCCATGTCATTAAAAATCTATTGGGGACACTGCCAATAATGGAAACACACACAAACACACAAACATCAGTAGTCCATTGGCTTTAATAAATTCTCTAGCCCTTAACCCCTAACCTTAACGCCTAACCCCATGAAAAGCTATTTCCTTGTCTGAAGTGGCAGAACATTTATTTGTAGGGTCTTGTGGTTTTCACACGTAGAGTTAAAAATGCCACAGAAACACTCACACAGCTGTGTTGCTACATGGGGAGGCGGGTCCTAAAGATGCCCAAACAAGAATTTACAGCAAATCACTTGGTTTGCAAATTATACAGTGTGTGTGTGTGTGTATGTGCGCGGGCGCATGTGTGTAAACACCCAGATGTTTTGAGACACCCGCGTATCTAACTGCAGGAGGGAGGAAAAACTGATGTAGAAAAAAAGAGATAGACCACAGGAGGAGGAGGAGGGGAAGTTAGAGAGAAACAGATGCAAGGAAAATAAACTAGGAATGAGGGAGGAGAGAGAGAACAGGGGAGAACAGGATGGAAGAGGAGGTGGGGAGTGAGAAGAAGAAACAGGTGGTAGGAAAGAGATGGGGAGAGAAAAGGGTCAAGAAAAACGGAGAATGAGGAGAGCGAGAAAACAACACGAGTGGAAAAAATGAGGAAGGAGGGAGGGAACTGATGGAGAGAGAAAGGGAGGAAGAGGGAGATGTCAGAAGTAGCAGATGGGAGGATAAATCGAGAGGAGGGAACGAGCGAGGGGTGGGGGGGGGGGGAGTGCTGACTCGTCTTTTGAACTGATTCCCTGCTCTCATCTGTTCCTTTTGCAGTAGAGATTTTCTGTGGGTTTGGCATGTTTGCTGTCTAACTCCATCTAAAGCAGCTTATTTGTATGCTTTACCTACCTCTGAATCCACACTCTTATCAGTGTGTGTGTGTGTGTGTGTGAGAAAGAGAGGGTGTGTGCATAAGCTAGAGATAAAATGTGTGTTTGAAAAAGTTGAAGTGAGACAGTGTGTCAGTGAGTGGAAGAGGTGTATATTTGTGTGCCAGGTGATAGAGAGAAAGAGTGTGTGTGTGTGTGTGCGTGCATGCGTAACCCAAAAAAAAAAGAAAAAAAAGAGCGATGGGTAAAATGTGTACGTGACGAGAAAAGAGTAATTTGGTTGAGCTCAGCACTCCAGCGCTCTACAGCTCTCTAAGGGTTACTAAAGCTTTTAATTAAATCAGAGTTACAGCCATGATGAATTGTCTTATATCACACACACACACACACACACACACACACACACACACACACACACACACACACACACACACACACACACACACACACACACACACACACACACACACACACACACACACACACACACACACACACACACACACACACACACACACACAGCCTCGTCAGGAAGTAGCCATTTCACCAGCGATGCACACGCAACTCTTTTGGCAAAACCTGAAAAAATGATGCATCTCACGTTCTAGACCAGTTTTCAAAACGACACAGCTCAAAACAAGATGACATATCACCATATTACCGATTGGCCCAGAGGGGGGACTGCATCATTCGTGGGGGGACAACATGTTTACTGCTGCTTTATTTTAACTTTATTTTCACCACTTTAAGCATCCCTCTCAAAGGCTTTTCCATCAAGTTGAAATTAGAATGACTGTCAAACTGTTCCATGTTCTTTGAAATGGTGAAGACCCCTTGGCAGTTGGGTTATCTAACTCCCAATCAAGTTTCTCATTATAAATAAAACAGAAGTTTTAGATGTTTTGTTTACATTGTTCTGTGGAATTTGTGAGCATGTGTGCGGGTATGACAGTGTGTGTGGTCCTACGAGACAGTGGGTGAGAGATTGGTGTCAAATACAAAGGCTTCATCTGACAGATAATGCCACACACACACACACACATCCATCAAAGCCGTGTGTGTGACACCAGAGAACGAAAGATTTGTTTGTCTATGTATCTGTATATCTGTGTGTGTGTGTGTGTGTGTGTGTGTGTGTGTGTTATCAGTGCTGCCGTGAGACCACATGACCTCTCTGTTCTACTCCCATCTTTCTCTGGATTTTCCTCTGTTTCCTCTCATAGTATCCATCCACTCTCTCTTCCCGTCTTCTATCTGTCTCTCCGTCTCTTCTTCAGTTGTCTCTTCTCTTTCCCCGTGTGTCTTACAAACATACCTGTTCTTCCTCCCTAACTCGTTATCTCAAAGTCTGTCTCTCTCTGCCTCTCTTCATTCTCTTTAGTAAGATCCCCATTAGCTGACACCCCTTTGACTGCTAGTCTTCCTCGGCCACAAAAAACTTTACAAAACATCACATATCAACATCACAAAACAGATGGACAGTATACCATGACAGACATTAATCGACATCTCACTAAAGTGATCTATCGTTGGTGACCATTAAACACTGTGGGTACAGGAGTTGCTAAAAACGTATTAAAGCCAAGATATTAGGCAGGGGAGACGCAAAGTTTGTTAAGTTTGTTAAATCAATGTTTTCCAGTCCAAAAATGTATTTGCAAAATTTGGATAGTTAAGGAATTGCACTCTGTGATGGCTCCGTAAATAATGTTTTTTTTTCCTTTCTGTTTTTCTTCCCCCTTTAATCTTTCCCCACTCCCCACCCGTCTCTGAGAATCTGTAATAGTTGTTTGTTTGTTGACCTCTGGCAATTGGGATCCTGCTGGTGTGTGTGCGTGTGTGCGCACTCCCTCAGCGTTTATCACTCATTACTTACATACAGCCTGCAAGGCCTGTAATTAACTTCAGCTTTGATGCCCCCCCACACCTGCTCATTTCCTTCACACATGCACACACACACACACACACACAAACAAATGTGCATGCGCATTCACACACAAAGAATGTGTCTCTCTTCTGTTTCTAACAATGAGATACACAAAAACAAATACACACAAACACACACATTGCCTTACACTCAGTCATGCTGTGAGGCTAATTGTGTTTTAGTGAAAACAGGAAAGCACATTTCTCATCTCTGAGACCAATCTCTGCCTTAGGGGTGAAATCGTGTGTGTGTGTGTTTTTCTTGCGTGTGTGCGTGTGCATGACCTATGTTGTACAACTGTTTTAGTGACACCAACACGATTCCCTTCTAATATCAAATCAATAAGAGATGTACAAAGACACACAAACACACAGGTTGACAAGTGAAGGCCACGAGCCAAGATGTATCTATGACATTTATTAAATATCTCAAAAGACGCATTCCTACTCTGCCCAGCATGCCCCGCCCCCACACACCCCTCCGTTTGCCTCAAGCCCATTGAAAAATAATAGAATTCACTGGATGCCCGCCTTACAACACAAACTCTCTAATTCACTATTGATTTCTGTTGTTATAACTCAATCTTCCCATATGTGTGTGTGTGTGTGTGTGTGAATGTTTTTTGAAATATTGAATAAATGTCAAAATACATTGTCCAGCAATCCTGAACCTGTGTGTGTGTGTGTGTGTGTAGTGCCGATCCTAGCCTCCCTGGGGCCCTAAATAAACCACTGATCTATAGTGCCACTCAAGTCCCACTGCATCCCTCCCTCCTTTAAACCAGTTTGCGTGATCGCTCCTTCTGATTCAAAATAGAATACAGCTACACCGTCTAGCTACTGACGTTACAGCTACACCGTCTAGCGAGAGACGTTACAGCTACACCGTCTAGCGAGAGACGTTACAGCTACACCGTCTAGCGAGAGACGATACAGCTACACCGTCTAGCGAGAGACGATACAGCTACACCGTCTAGCGAGAGACGATACAGCTACACCGTCTAGCGAGACGATACAGCTACACCGTCTACCTAGAGACGTTACAGCTACACCGTCTAGCGAGAGACGATACAGCTACACCGTCTACCTAGAGACGTTACAGCTACACCGTCTAGCTAGAGACGATACAGCTACACCGTCTACCTAGAGACGTTATAGCTACACCGTCTAGCTAGAGACGATACAGCTACACCGTCTAGCGAGAGACGTTACAGCTACACCGTCTAGCTAGAGACGATACAGCTACACCGTCTACCTAGAGACGTTATAGCTACACCGTCTAGCTAGAGACGTTTCAGCTACACGTCTATCTAGAGACGTTATAGCTACACCGTCTAGCTAGAGACGATACAGCTACACCGTCTATCTAGAGACGATACAGCTACACCGTCTATCTAGAGACGTTATAGCTACACCGTCTGGCTAGAGACGATACAGCCACACCGTCTAGCTAGAGACATTTCAGCTACACCGTCTGGCTAGAGACGTTTCAGCTACACCGTCTAGCTAGAGACGATACAGCTACACCGTCTGGCTAGAGACGATACAGCTACACCGTCTAGCTAGAGACGTTTCCACGTTTCAGCTACACCGTCTAGCTAGAGACGATACAGCTACACCGTCTAGCTAGAGACGTTTCAGCTACACCGTCTAGCTAGAGACGTTTCAGCTACACCGTCTAGCTAGAGACGTTTCAGCTACACCGTCTAGCTAGAGACGTTACAGCTACACCGTCTAGCTAGAGACGATACAGCTACACCGTCTAGCTAGAGACGTTACAGCTACACCGTCTAGCTAGAGATGATACAGCTACACCGTCTAGCTAGAGATGTTACCGTCTTTAGCTAGAGACAGGCAGATTCTGTTACGGCATATGCCAGAAGCATCAATCAAAATGCAATGATCAATCCTGCTGTACCACTACTTCATGTAGCAGACACATTTAACATTTCCACCTTTACAGGGTGTTTCTTAACAGTTGTTTAGTCAGACAAAATTACTAAGAATACGTTCATATTCACAGCAATGGACTGTGGGATTCATTGCTGGGGTAGGGGGAGTTTCTCACACATACACACATACACACACACGCACACACACACACGCACACACACATACACACACACACACACACACACAGCCCAGTACCCAGCAGAACCACAGTCTTCCACTGCTGCCCACTAAGCAGTTGGGGGTGAGTATCTTTCTCAGGAGCACTTTGACAGTAGTTGTTGAAATTGCACCCACATCTTCAGTGCCAGTGGATGTGGTGAAACGTCACATGTACTGATCACTGTCTGTGGCTGTTGTTTCATTCAACTGGAACCTGTAGTCTCGATGACAGATACATGTTGTTTGCCTACCAAGACAGTGATGTAATGGAAACCCATTGAATGGATCTTTCCCTGTTTATGTGCTGACTGGACAACAATACAACATAGCCCACCGACTGTGTGTGTGTGTGTGTGTGTGTGTGTGTGTGTGTGTGTGTGTGTGAGCGCGCCATTATACTTTTGTGTCAGATCACTGACCTTATGGTTCCAGATACCTGACTAGGAAGTCAAAGTAGATCACTATGTGTTGGTGTGTGTGTCTAATGTAATTATTCTTGATGTAACAAACATCTCCTCCAGCCTGTTTGTCTCACACAACCCCCTTCAACCCACACACACCAAACTACCACAAAAACAAGCACCAAAAGTTTAGTTTATATTTATATAAAACTGTAAATGATACCGGCAAGAATGTTGATTTTTCCATGTGTGATTTAATTGTGTGTTTAAATGCTGCTTGGGGCCATTTCTAGACAGATTGTAGATCCGTTACGTTACCTGCACTGGGACTTCAAAAGCAAAAGCTAAAATGCTGGATTTGTTTTCCTCCTAGACGGAGCACTGAGAAAATGAAAGAGCTATGGTGCCATCCGGTGGCCACGATGTTGGATCTACTAACGGACATTTTAAGTCCGTTAGTCATACACATACACACATACACACGTAATATATTACACTTAACCAGTGCGATGTATTTGGAGTGTGATGACTGTGGTGACAGCAAAAGAATGAGTCAGTCCATCACTATCCATGTCCGCGTCCCACCACACTGCCTGCTTTCCAACACAAGGCGTACACAGTAACGTTATACCAAGCAGCTGTATGTTTGGACCGCTGGGGGCTGTAGCAGGACGCTAACGTTAACGGTAACGTTAAGCACTGACCGGAGCGTTGTGTCTCTTACCGTGTGAAGCAGTGGTGACAGACGTCTTTGGCCAGTTTATTGGAAACACAGCACGCCAAAGGCTCGGCGGAATAGACCAGCTCTCCTATCTTAATCCTGGACGTCGCACGTAGTCCGTTTCCTTTGCCCGGACTACTAAAACGTTCAAGTTTCAGTGCCATACTCGGTTTTCCCTCCACGTGAATCAAACAGTGTGTTTACATCCGTATTGGGCGTTCAGGGTGCGTCATGACGTCATACTCAAATCCTAAAACAAGACCCGCCCAATTACACAAAAAAGGGGCAATGCACTGTTCCGAATAGAACCATCTTGATTTCAAGTTGTTTTGCGTGAAGAAAGCTCTAGTTTGCTTTGTGATCAATTTCTATTTATTAGGAGTGCCCAACCAATATTAGCAAACAACCCGTGTTAATACAAGGTACCAGAGAACTCATGACAGCTCGTCCGGGATCCAGCATGAGTCTACCACTACCTCACTGCTCTCTGCATGTTGCATCAGCAGACCTGCCAACCTTGGGGAAATAGTTTGAGTACCACAATAGTGTAACGCTCACGCGCTTTCGCACCACTTCGCTTTGCAGACGGTCATTTCCAAACTCACCGCCATATCTTCAAGTTATTCAACATATAAATCTTTATATAAATAAACGGTTTAAATAAATATATAGGGTTTTTTTCATGATTAAAATACTTTAAACTGTATAAACTTTTCTATAAACACCTAATATTTCATTATATGATGTGTGCTTAAACTGATAATCATAAGTGAATTACATTCAATTATTTAATTATTCAATTGGAAATCATGTACAGTATCAGTGAAATGTTTGAGTACACCTGTATAAAACATTTTTATATGTTTTGTTTTGTATATTGTAACAAATATTGTTTACAAAAACTTAAGTTATATACTTAAATAAAACCAAGTTTCTGGGCATGATTTCCATTTTTATTTAATAATTAAATAATTGAATGCAATTCACTTATGATTATCAGCTTATATAAGCACACATATCATATAATGAAACAATGGTATTCAACTGACAAACTATCCAGGAATGTATGTAGGTTTTAGCTAAATTATTACCTGAAGCTCCTTGGTGGCTGATGTCAACATCATAATTGCACAATGTGCAAAATGCATGGTGAGGCATTTTTGAGGGGCGGAGCCACGGCCATTGCTCCTGATATTTAGCGAGGAACTTCTGGGGCGCAACAATGTTGAAATAGGGCCTGTACCATGGTAAATTATTTATACAATAATTACCATGGTAAAACTAAAATTACCATCAAACTACTATGACAGTTTTTTTGTTAGGGTAACCTGGCCTCTTTCCACCACTAGGCACTCTTCTACTAATAAATGAATGGGATCCATCAAGTTTACTTTACAAGTGGAAATCTAGCATAAGAGAAGCTGCTCTGACACGGAGTACAATAACGTTAGCTGAAAAGACATAACATACATAACCTACAGAGCTAATGGTATTAGTCAAAACCATATAAAATAATGGCTTTAATATAAAATGTCCTTACCTCAGGTGATCTCGCCACTCACTCAAAATGAGCCATACAGTGCAGGGAGAGAGTGGTGTGTTCGCAGACAAGCGTTTGCTGCTGTGTCAGGCTACATCCACACTAATACGTTTTTGTTTTAAAACTGAGTTTAGAAACTAAAAGGATCTTCGTCCACAGAAGCGTTTTAGCACCACTTGAGAAATTATCTCCATCCATGCCAATACGCCTGAAAGCGCACATCACGTAACCATTGACCTACACTGGGCATGCGCCTGCCGGTGTAAACAGGAAGCAGATTGTCTGCTCTGCTGTTGCTTAAGAGCAGGTCCTGGCAGTTGAGTAGAATGTTTTGCTCAATGCAGTTCACTCATATGAGCTGACAGAAATACACTGTAGGAATCGTTAAGGGGATTCGTCCGTCACCCATACACCCCCCCCCAGAAAATACTCTGCTCAAAGTACTTCCACTAAAAGTGCTTGTTTTTGCCACTGACAGGCTCAGATTGTTATTGGAAGTGTCTTACAGGATCGCTACAGAGATAGACTTTTTTTTTTAAACTCACTCAAGAAGTCTCACTCAAGAAGTCTTGCTCTGAAATCTGAAAGATGGTGCATGAAGAGGTTAAACGTTTCTGGTAAAAAAAAGAGGTCTACCTCTGTAGCAATCCTTTCCGTAATGTTGTCAGACACACGAATAACAATCTGAACAGTCAGTGGCAAAAACAAACACTACTACTACTACGTACTACGATCGGCGCACTTCCCCCAACAGATTACGTTGCAGCCATAGCAACCCGTTTCACGACTGCCGACTGAAGCGATCTACCGGAGCAATTCCAAAACTTTTTGTAGCTATTTTACGGTATAAATGACGAATTTGTACACATAGAGCCAGGTCTAAAAATACCGGAATTCCCAAAGTTATAAAAATACCGGAATTCAAAGTTATCTCGCTAACCCACTAATCTCGCTTCGTGGCCTCTGGCTAGTTTATTAATTTAGCAGGCTAAATTTTCAGATACGCAAACACAAGTAATTTAGCTACATAAAAACAGTGAAATAACAACCAACATGGCAAGCCATGGGACCCTGCGATAAGTGAAAATCAATAACTGATCAATCGACAACAAATCCATAAAGAGATTTTCATACAACTAATAGAGTAATTACAATTATTTCAATGAAAAAATCCAATAACATGTTAATGACTCCTCCTGTGCATGGATGAGTATGTGGTCTTCAGTCATGTAGGGCCTGGTTTCTATGTTGGAAACCTCAAATCCACTTGGGGGGGACAATGACTGATCCTACCAATCTGTGGAGTTGACATGTCAAACACACTTTAGATGTCTCAGTTAGTGAGGACAAGGCCACCTGTCTTCTAAACCCAACCTTTATTCTTGCAATGCATAGACAATGCTGAAATTAAATAACAGAGGAGACGTTTTTGCATTCAAATTACTTTAATGCACTTCTCCATCAAATTTGAAAAAACATGTTGAGGTAAACTAACATGGACAGCATTCACATCACAGCGTCCAGTTCTAAAGTTGGCCAAACTACAGCCTTGGAAAAAATTAAGGGATAGTTCAGTTTTTTATACTTACACTGGAAGCTTGTTAGCATTTTGTAGCAATGCTAGTGGAACCGAATGGGTCCAGCTAGCCAGTATTTACCAAACCACATACTGGCTAGCTGACCCCGTTCACCATGGGTGCCGACCGTTTCATCCTCATCACTCGTTAGTGGGCATCTTCTGTAGCTTCTCTAACTGTCATATTATGAGGAGGTGTCTATAATCAAAGACCCCCATGGACCAATCAGCAAGAGTATGGGCAGGTTAATTTACCATTGATTGGGATCTGATTGGCTGTTGGGAGGGAGGGCTGTGATGGAGTTACCTCGGTGAAAACAGATGACCGCAGGGTTAATAGTTGGGCCAGTGAAAAAAATAATACTAACTTGTAACTTGTACTTTGAAGTACTTTATACTTTGAAGGTCAGAATTTTAAATGACAGGAGTAAAAAGTATTATTTTTCTCTCGAAAATGTAATTGAGTAAGAGTACAAGTATACACACTAATAATAGTACAAAAAAGTACAAATCCCCGAAAATAGTACTTAAGTATAGTAACGAAGTACAATTACTCAAGTACTTGACACCCCTGTTTCTGTTGCACTTTGGTAGGGAAGCAGGAAACACGAAGGGTGAGTTAATGGTGGTGCGTACAAGTCAAACCATTCCAGTGGATCTAGTTGATCCCAACATCTGGACTGGTCTGTTGACTGAACAAAATTTATTTTAAAATATTTTTTAAGGTCATTGGAGCTTCAATGTCTGTGTATGCAATTAAAAGCATTTCAATGTTTTGAACATGCGTTGTTTATATGTTGAATATCCCACGGTGTTTTGATTCTCTGGATACTTTGCTGGTTTTGAATAACCTCCTTTTGAACAAAGTCAAAGTAGACCTGTATTTTAGACATATCACAAGGAATAATCTTGACATAGCTGAATTATACGATCCGAAACGGCGATCCTTCTTGTCAAGTGACGATGTACTGACGCACGAGCGTGACTGGGGTAGCAGGTGTGGAATTGGGCATGTTGAGCTCGAGCTGAGCTGAACGCTAACAAACATCCTTGTGGATACTTGGAAAGGAAAAAAATCTTCACGCACTTCAGCCTATAGATGTACTCAAATCCTCTCCATTTCACTCGGGCAGCTCATAACGCACCGCCCCCCCCCAATTCTTTTAATGGATCTGCGTGATTCACGTGGGTCACATTTTCAGGTCGGAAAATCCGGAATTCCAGATTAATCCAGAAATTCACATCACTGAACAATGAGACAAGAGCATATTAGACAAGGGCACACATCTCTGTAGTCTCCGCTGTATAATGGCCACTATAGAATATCACTATTTCAATTACATTACAGCTCTGCCCACATGCTTTACCTAGGTTGAAGGAGTCCAGGTATGTAGCACATTCTAGTAAGGATTTACTCCCACAAAGCTTTTCCATGTGGCTCTTAATCATAAATTCCTCTGCTGAGGTGTATCTGGCAGAAGGTGGGCCCCCTCCACAGAGATTGTTTTTAGATTTGTTAAAACTAACTGATTCAACATATTCAGAAAGGCCATGGCGCATAGTGGCAAAGAAATAACTGCTGGAGTATATTCGTCAACCTCCATCGTTAAAACATCAGGTTCACAATTCACGTCGTTAAATGTGTAAAATGTGGTTTAGGTCAGTCCCAAGAGGCAGGTTTATTTTGCAAACAGATTCCCACAGACAACTACAGTGTTCCAGAAAGAGGTCAGGCCCATACTACTTTAAGAGATACCAAGGATTTCTTTGTAAAACGAAACATTCTATAGCCCTTGTGAATTGCTTTCTATGTGTCTACTTCATTATTTCCCCTACATGCTTTTTTGGATGCGTAATTTAGTAGTAGTACCACAAGGCATTATTCACTGGGGATCAAACAAGAACCCCAAATTGGACCAAATGAAATGACCTTTCTCGATACAAGGTCCGAGGTCAGCAGTGTTACAGAACAGACACAGAGCACAGGCCAGAAGCAACAGACAGATAACTGCACCTTCTTTGTTTCCCACGGCTTTAACAACAGACCAACAGACATCTCAACAGGAAAGAGGTGGTTCTCAACTAGAGAACAAACTCATCTAAGAACAAAATGAAAATCTTCATGAATACATAAACACCCTATGATGAGGTGAAACAAAGTACTGATTGACTGAAGAAAAACAAACATCCCTTTTCATTCATTTCAAATGTTCTGTTGCAAACCAATGGGGGAAAACAAATGAAAATATATAAATAACCTCAGATGACGATGGCAGTACTAAGAAGTGTTGAGTCACTAAAGAAGTCCTCCAAATCATCTCTGATAAAAGGAAGGAAAACAGATGCAATTTTTAACAACCTATGAAGATGACGATGATGATAATGATAGCACAATGTCATAATTCACAGTAGAACAAATTCATCAGTTTCAAATCAGCTTCAGGAACTAGTAATGGGAAATTAATGAAAATACAATCTATGATGATGACTAAGATGGCGGTCAGAAGAGTTAATTCACAAAAGAATAAACTCGCTTCCCTTTAAAATCCTCTTTAAGAACAACAGAACAGATGAAACCACTTACACTTAACAACCCTAGTATTATAATATAAATAATCAAAATCATCTAAAATCCTGACAGATTTTCTGAGTGTCATCTGAACCAGCCAGAAGACATGTGCAAATAAAAACAAGGACAAAGAATAAATCCACTATTTCTTGAGTCCTGGGAAAACCTTGTATCTCCAACCAATTTCCACTTTTGTGAGTAGGAAACCACAAGTGACATTATATTGTTTTTTTGGAAAATGTTAAAAGTGCATAGGTGAGAGACAGCTCCTCTCGTATGAGCGATTTTAATCTTTTTCAGTTCCTGAAAGAGTTGACCTTTTGGAGATATGTGGTTTTTCCAGGGCACTTTTTATGGCATCCACTACTCTATCAAATTATTGTCACTTAAGTCTAGAGGGAAAAACACAAGTAGCGGGACAAAAACTGCATTGTTTTCAAGTGACACATCCAACATAAGACAACACAACTTCAGGATGACTGAACAGGGCAAAAGGGAGTTTAAGGAGTAAAAAAAAGACAATACAAAAATCTGTTTTACATTGATCCAAAATAAGAGGTAAAGCACAAACATGATAAAGGATTGGTTTCATGGACAAAGATGGGAGATCACTTCAATGCCTAAAGCAAGGGTCCTTCATCTTTTTCACACCACAACTCAAATTTGAGACCTTTAGTGGCGATAAGGTTACAAGCCTAAAAGTGGGAAATGTTCATTAGATGACCCCTCAGAGTGGAAAAGGCATAGCAAAATCATTTTGGAACCTAGAAGAAATTATTTTGAACAAAGGGGTCACAAGACAAAATGTCTGAAACTATTTGTTAAGTGTAGGAATACAGTTCTTAATGCATAGCTGCTAAACCAACTCCATGACCATAACACAGGATCATGCCCAGACAGGGAACGCTTCAAATGATTCAAAACGTCAAGGCCTGTACTGATATAGTAGCCTAAATAATTATGGATCATTAGTGATGGATTGTACAATTCTCATACAATGGTTTTGATTTGGAAGAGTTGCGCATTTTCTATTTAAATGTAACTCAAACATGTATAACTGATGGGCACCGGCAGGTACTTGAACTTGAAAACAGCTGTTTGTGGATATGGATCAGTTTTTAATGTGATTGTTTTAGTTACTATAAAAAGGTGTGTTTGTCCCCAATATGTTAAATACAAAGTACTCATCTTCTTTTCCCCCTCATCAGATCACTTAAAGCCTGTGTTGAGTCTGGAGCGGACAGAACAATACCTGTAGAAATATTAAACAATCTCAGAAAAACGTATAATCTAATTGTCGTACCAATTTCATGTGCAAGACGTTAAACATATTTTGACAATATATACAGAGGTGCATTGCTTCCCTGACCATGTTGCATATATATTTATATATCGCTCTCTCTGATACACACACAGTAGTGTTAAATCCAGCTAGGCACAGCGAGACCCACAGAGTTTGGACTGTGTGGGTCCCAGTGGAAGCCATGTTAGCTCGACAATCCACGGCCAATCCATGGTTGGTAGTTATAGAAGGGGCAGCAGCAGGTCAAATGTGTACGGGGGAAAGCTGTACTTGGCACGTCACAGCCCATTCCAAGCAGCCGATATAGTGCTTCAGCTGCCGTCCGTTGTCATAGCAATGCAGAACACAAGTTCACAGTTGTAAATGACAGCATGGCATGAGAACGGTGACGGATACCAAATCACTTGTTTACAATACAAATGGTGCAATTTTCCCCCATAACAGGAATTTGATGTGACACTGCCAATTGTACAACTTGGCCAAACTGTCCACCAACGGCTCTGATCTGCAAAATAACCCATTCAATGCTTTTCTGCAATTATATAAATGTCCCACATGACACAAAGTAAAACATAAAACCCCAAACATTCATTCATTAATCAATAAGAAGATTTAAGACATGATTAAGACATGATGATTTCATTCCATCTGGTACACCACAGAATGATTTGTTCATTCAAAAATGTCAGTTAGTATTTAAAAATGTCAACGATAAAAACGCAACACCAATGGTTGCAGCAGTTTGTACAATGACCACTGGGCTATTTCCCATTTGTGCGGTGTGTGTGTGTGTGTGTGTGTGTGTGTGTGTGTGTGTGTGTGTGTGTCTTCAGCAGAGCAATTCTGTTGGCGCCAGTTAAAGAACTACACATTAACTTTACCACTCTGTAGGTTGCAGGTTTTGTGTTTTTTTTCCTGACTAGGCAGACTGACAACTACAATTGGTCAAATACGTCCTTGAGCGACAGGGTAGATGCCAGAGACCAGTGACCAGTGTGGGTCAGTGAAATTTTGCATCCACTCATGGTTGACTCTTAATCAACCACTGACCCTGGAAACTGATATCTCCATTGGCTGGGAGTGAGTGTGTGTGTGCAGAGGCAGCTATATGGGACATTAAAAGAATGTATATGCCTAAATATAAAACTCTCCTGGCCAGGGTTGGTGCAGAGCAATTAGCACTCCACTTAAAGACAACAACTGATTTTCAGTCAGACATTAACTGGGAGTGCATTGTTCTCCTCTATCCCCTCTCTCCTCTTCTTTCCCTTACATAGCAGTGTTGGAAAGGAGATCGGAGGGACCCCTGGACCAACCAGACTTTTAGTTTCAACCAACCCAAGGAATAATAATAAAAGAGTGCTAAATTGACAGTGGGGCAGATTTACAAATGCCAAGTTCATCGTATATAGTCTGACAGCCAACCAGCAACGCTGCTTGGTGGTTGGAATTGTATTTGCTGCCTGACACCATTAGCTCAGAGAACATTATATCAGGAAGTAGCAGTAACTACTGGGGCCTACAGAGATTTCAGTGGCAGAAGTCTTCCAGATCAACAGCCATGCTGGTGGCCCCCCTCATGTCTTTGCTGCTATGACCCAGGGGTAAACCAGTGTTGTATCTGAGATATCCCACGCTGCATCTGGGCGATGTAGAAGTCAGCGTTTCGGGAGAAGTCCTGACAGACTGAGGAGTGGGCGTCACCCAGAGAACAGTAAAGGGCGGTGCCTCCCACACTGATCACCACAGTAACGAGACAAAGCAGGAAGAGGAGTAGGCAGGAGTCCCCACCCCCAATGTCTGGAGAGAGAGATGGAGGAAGGGAGAGAGAGAAAGGGCGAGTGGGAGGGAAAAATCACATATTTAATGGAAGTTGATAGACTTCTTTGACTACTTTCACCAATGTTGCCACATAGGTCTGTAAGGCAGTAACCTTAAAATTAGCACTACCAGTTATACCAATTAGGCCACTTGTAGTGGGATTATTCACTGGTTCCACCTTATTAAGAGAAATCGGTCTGAAACATGTGGCCATACACGCAGAAACACACACACACCGTGCTCATAGCTGTCTTCAGGGACTTTGAAGCGGACCCGTCTCTTGGCAGGGAGTTTGTAGGGTTGGGACTCTGAACTGGCAGACACACACACATCGTCCACACACACACTCCGTTTCTTCAATATGGAGACCAGGCCAGAGGTAGGAGACATCTGATGAGCAAAGGAAGAGAACGAGATTTTAGAAAGCACACACACACACACACACACACACACACAAACTCCACATTGACCAATGTATTTACAAACCTTTATGTCCACCAGGTGTCACTAAGTAACTACTCAATACTCCCCTTAACATATTTACTCTCATAATATACCAGGTAATCCCTCAGTCATCACCTCATATCACTTTTACAAGGCAGAGGCAGTACTGGTAGAGAGAAAAACAATAGGTAGATAGACGGGGGGGGGGGGGGGGGGAAGAGAGAGAGAGAGAGAGAGAGAGAGAGAGAGAGAGAGAGAGAGAGAGAGAGAGAGAGAGAGAGAGAGAGAGAGAGAGAGAGAGAAAGAGAGAGAGAGAACCTGAAAAGAAGAGAAGGAGTAAAGAGTGTGGTGAGGTGAGGAGAGAGAGAGTAAATAACTATTTACATTGCACCAAAAGGAGTGATATATGCATATATCTATACACTCTATAAAAACGTGGCCAGATAGACTAATTGCCAAAACAGAACCAGGGGGCCTCATTTATAAAAAGTTTAAGAACAAATCCAAGCCAAAGATGTTTTATGAAAAATCTAAAAAATCAGTTAACAGTTAACACTGGTTTTCTTTCTCCAAGTCTTTGATCTATCGATAACCAATATCTACCTTTAACCAACAGTATGAACACTATAGACATAATATGCATTCTATTTTTTCTAATAAATGTATGAAAGAATCTATTATTATTAAAATCACTTATTAAATAAAATCTTAAAATAAGTGTTGAAAAGAGTCCAGTGTTTCCTCTATATTCAATCAGGTGCCATCTATAATCAAAATAAACAGTTCTTCCTTCACTAGACCATCACAGAGACCAACAGGGAACTAAAACCAAAATGACATCCAAGTTCCAACTACCACTGCTACAAAATGTTACAAAACATCTCTCTCTCTCTGTACCTGATGCTGTACAGCTAGAAGCAGGCCATTTCCCTGGTTACCAATTTAAGCCTCAGTTTCTTTCTGTCTCAGCTCTGTCTCCATCTCTGTACTGCTGCTATCTTTCTCTCTCCCTCCCTCATCCCATTACCCCCTACTTCTCTCTCTCAGGGAGACACAAGAATAGCAACACAGAAAGCCTGTTGATAAAACATACATGCTAATTGCCACATTAACAGCATGACATATTCTTCTCTGCCATTTCTCTCAAAGCCCATTTCTCTCTCTTGAGAGGAGTTCAATACCAAATTGGCTTCCATATCTGCAAAAACAAGTCCATAGTCTGGGTTTCAAGATAATGGCTAGGTAATACCATTAGGCTGCTGCAACTGGGGGCAATATGAGTTCTGGCTGGGGCACAGGGCTACATTATGAGTCTAGATGGACACAGATGGACATAAACCTTCACAGCCATCTTCAGGATGAAAGTAAGACAAAGAAGACACATGCCCATAAACACTGAAAGCAATAATAAAAGAAAAGAAATGATATGCACCAAATCTTCCCAACTTCCTCACACACAGAAACACACACATGCATGGACACACCTCCTCTACAGTGATGAGTTTGGCCAGGTCATCCAATGAGGCAGCTTCTCTGATGATGTCAACCCTCTCTACTCCATACTCCTCCTCTTCCTCCCACCCCTCCTCCTCCTCCTCCTCACACTGCTCCTGCTGCTTCATATCAGCCTCCTGAGACAGGTGGGCCTCCTGGTGCAGTAATGGAATGAAGTTATAAAGTGCATACCATTATACAGTCATGAAAGCAATAATCCACAACATTTTCATATAAATAAACGTCTGTTTTGCAGCTTTCAATTGCCAATTGTAATAGTGACAATAGCAATTCAACCTATACCCAGGCCATGGAAGCTTTTACATTTTTACATACAGCCAGTGTAGGGAAAAATCCTCTGGTGCAAAGGAAGTGATGTACATTTCCAGCAGCAGCAACAGCAGTGTATTTAGAATAAATGAGAGGAACTCAGTAGCTCGCGTTACCATCAATTGCCACCATGGCTGAGCAGGCATCGGTACCGAAAGACACTAACTTCATGAACAGAAAATCCAGTGAAAAGATTAATTTTAATGGCCACACTATTTGATTGAAAAGTTATCTCTGGGAAGTGCAAAAAAACAAAAACACACTGCAAGAAAACAAAACAACAAACACATGAACTTGCAGATTACCACTTTAGATGTATTGAGACAACAAAATGCAGTTTGGCATCTAACCATAAGTGCATATAGTTTTTAAATAAATAGTGTTTACTATAGTATAACACTACTACTACTACTACTACTACTACTACTACTACTACTACTACTACTACTACTACTACTACTACTACTACTACTACTACTACAACAGTTGAATAGTGTTTAAATTACAAAAAATAGTTTTAAATTGTACATATTATATATGATTATATACATATATATGATATATTTACTTTTACTTTTTAAAATCCTTCATATATACATTTAGATCAGTTTTATTGGTTTTCATTTATTATTTATATTTACAACTTTCAAGGCAGTATTTTAACTGCCAAACCAAATCTCGAGCCAATGGGACCAATTTTAAAGGATATTTACTAAAGTTTGATCTATACCTGGGTCTCCTGGCAAAGCCGGGTCTCCTCATGCAGCTCCTCCTCAGCTAGGGCCTCCTGGTGCAGCTGTTGTACTTCCACCTCAGCCTCGCTGACCAGTATCTCCTCTGGGAGAGCTGTCAGACAAACAGGAGAGTCTCTCTCTTCCTGCGTCTCCTCCTCTTCTCCCTCCTCCTCCATCTCCAGAGCCTCTGCTGCCTCCTCCACCACCTCCCTCTCTTCTTCTTCCTTTTTCACCTCTTTTTCCTGTGTCCCCTGCTCTACCTCTCCTCCCTGCAGCGCTGCAGGTTTGGATCGGTCCATTTCTCCAGTGGTAGGGGGGTGTATTCCAGTCCCGCCCACTAATGTGGTGTATTCCATCCCTCCTTCCACCTCTCCTACCTCCTTTCCACTGCCCTCCTTGTCAGTCAACTGGTTTCCGTAGAAACTGGCCCTCCCCTCCAATTCCCTGTCAGGGTCTGCCCTGCCCTTTTCTGAGTTTTCAGGGGACTGGAGAGTGTCTGTCAAAATTGTGGAGAATGTGATTAGTTGGCTGTTCTGAGAGGGGGTGGAGTCTCCAGCTCCCTGCTCCATCCTTCCTTCAGCCTGATGGCCTGGAGAGAAAAAAAGAGAAAGAGAGACCGGGGCAGGGAGAGAGAGGAGAGAGGGGGATAGGGAGATAGAAATAAATAGCAAGAGAGGCAGAGAGAATGAGAGGGAAATAGAGAAGGAATAGAGAAAACGGCAGCAAGAAGAGAGACAAACAGACAGAGTTAGTGGATGAGAAAGACTGGTTGTCTATGAGACATGGGAATACTATTCTCCTCTGTCTTAGTGCAGTGTGCTGGAAGTGCAAGCATTGATCCATCACATGATGTTACATTAAGTCATCAGGAATATATACACTGAACAGAATTATAATGTCTAAACGTTGCAGTCCATCACTATTCCAGTGTGTGTCTAAGCTGCCAGGTAGTGAAAGTAAAACCATTCAACACAATGTCCTATCTCCTCACCAGTAAAGTACACCAAAGACGCTGTGTGTGTGTGTGTGTGTGTGTGTGTGTGTGTGTGTGTGTGTGTGTGTGTGTGTGTGTGTAACTCACACCTTAGGCCTCTAGTGCTCCCCTTTGGTTCATCAATTAGCCAAAACCCAAACCTGGGGCCTTCCACAACACATGTACACATATGACTGAACTTGTGCTGATATCCTATTGACTTATAGGTAGGTACTTTATTAATCCCCAGGGGGAAATTTCTGTGTTACAGCAGCCAGACATAGAGTAACACCAAGAAATAATACACTACAATTATACACTACACGGCCAAAAGTATGTGGACACCCCTTCTAATGTATATAATGGAATAATGGTCTGTTTTTCATCATTGGGGAACTGACAAAAATGACTTTTAGACCTTTAAGTGAAACACCAGTGCAAACACTACATGCACACATACACACACTCACCTGAGGTACATGAAGACAATGCGCCACCAAGTGTCTCCTCTTCAAATGTAGAAGGCCTTAGAAAGTCCAGAGATGCACACTGTAGACACACACACACACGTATAATAAGTACATGGCTGTCTGTCTTCCCTACTCCATTCAGGCACCTGCCGTAAACAGTGACCCTCCCTGGAGGTGGACAAGTGTGCTGGACCCTGGCCAATCTGAGTGTGGGTGTTGGACCCTGATCGATCTGGGACGTGGGCGCTGGACCCTGATCGATCTGGGATGTGGGCACTGGACCCTGATCGATCTGGGACGTGGGCACTGGACCCTGACCGTTCTGGGACGTAGATGCTGGATCTACGCTGATCTACGACGTGGGTGCTGGCCCCCGGTGGAGGCCAAAGTGGTTTGTGGTCCCAGACCCGGCTGTCATGAGACGCAGGATTTCATCACCGGATCTCTCTCAATCTATTCAGCCACTGGTCAACTGAGGACATTGACCCATATGGCCTGCATTGCAAACTCAATGGGCCCAGAACTATAGAGCCATACTACATTTTGAGGGGATACCTCTCTGAATAGCCCAAGGTTTCTTCTAATTTTTCTCCAATAGGGCTTTACTGGGAGTTCTTCCTTGTCCTCACAGAGACCTTAGGCTGGTGGTTGCAGGCCAGGTTAGGCTACCTTAGGCAAATTTGGTAAGCTTGCTACATCCTTCTCTGTTAAATCCTCTCAACCTATCATCCTGTTACTGTTTTGATGTGCTTTTGTACTGATCATATTCTGTAAATACCACAATTGATAACTGATTGTCATAAATCTGAATGTCCATGAGGTTGTCCTAGTTAGGCTTGTAAAGCCCTTTGAGGCTTGTTTGTGATAGAAGGCTTTATAAATATACTTGACTTTTAAATGTGTTTAGTTACAGATCACTGGTATCGGGCCAGTATCCTCAAGTATTTTTCTTTTAACTCATCTATAGCGTAAGATGGCACCAAAACAAAAAAACAAATAGGGCATAACTTGTTGATTCTGGATCTTTACTGGTTTCCCTTAAACCATGTTAAAAGAATTACAGTAGGAAACAAGCCTGACTTTGACTCAGTGACCCAAATCCCAATCTACATTATTGACTCTAAAAAAAGGTGATAAAAGGTGATTTTGCTGGCTTGGTTTTAATGTCTCTGTTCTTGTGTTCACATGCATCGCTGTTTAGTAAGCCTGAATTAAATTTATTCCAACATGATGTATACATATGCACATGCATAGTGGCGACCACTTGGCATTTAGACTAGTGCATAATGGCATGTACACATACCTGAATTCACACACACACACACAAAAAAGATGGAAGTCTTACCACAGCATCTCTGGCTGAAGGTCTGTGAGAGAAATAGAGACCAGATTGAGAGGCAGAGAGAGAGAAAGAAACAGAATGGGACATTGAGATTATGAAAGTCTGTTCTTGTTTTTTAGTAAATGAAGCAGTGAAGGATTGGTGGCCCTGCAAATCTAATATTAGCCCTAAAACATCTCCCTGGCTATTACAACGTGTGTGTGTGTGTGTGTGTGTGTGTGTGCGTGTTTGACTAAGTGAAACCCTAGCAGTGCAAAAGCTCAAATAACAGAAAGTGCAACAGCAGCAAAGGGCCATATGTTTAAACCATTACTGCTGTACCCACCACACACACACACACTACACACACACACTACACACACACACCCTGTCTGGAAGCATATGCACAGGTGTGTATGATAGGGCATGTGTCTATCAGGTGCAGAAAATATTGAGGGCTTCCCATTAGATATTGAAAATAAATGTCAACGTGGGCTTCCCTAGATTTGGTACATGTGCACACCCACACACACCCACACCCACAGCGACACACGCACACACACGCAGACTGACCGACTGTGTGTCTGGCAGATATGTGTAAGTGTGTCCAGCTGTTGGGATGCCAGGTCTGAGTCAGATGTCCTTCTGCAACGGCTCTCTGACAGAGAGAGAGAGAGAGAGAGAGAGAGAGAGAGAGAGAGAGAGAGAGAGAGAGAGAGAGAGAGAGAGAGAGAGAGAGAGAGAGAGAGAGAGAGAGAGAGAGAGAGAGAGAGAGAGAGAGAGAGAGAGAGAGAGAGAGAGAGAGAAAGCATAAGTATAGTATAGATACACATACATGAATACATGAGAGCGTGTGAATATGCATGTTACCCCAATGTTCCTGTAGTGCATTCAGGTTGTCTAATATTCTCTGGTGATAGAGTCTCTCTAGTTGGATGCACCATAATGCCTGCTGATCTGAACAACGAAGGTTAAGGAACGAACACACACACACACACTCAGAAGGGAGACAAAATAGTACATAGAGTAGTTTGCTTTACATGCAGGACGCCAACAGTGTCAACGCTATAACTCCTTTGGTTTTCTGCTCACACACTGCTAGAACTGAGAGAGAGAGAGAGAGAGAGAGAGAGAGAGAGAGAGAGAGAGAGAGAGAGAGAGAGAGAGAGAGAGAGAGAGAGAGAGAGAGAGAGAGAGAGAGAGAGAGAGAGAGAGAGAGAAAAAGAAGAAAGACAGAAACCCAAAGAGATAGAAAAGGAGAGAGACAGAAAGACAGAAACCCAAAGAGATAGAGAAGGAGAGAGACAGCGCTCCAGGAGGCAGCGCTTCATGTTTATGGATATGAGTAGCTAAAACACAATCCTTCTTTGATACGGCTCAATGCTCTCTCTCTCTAACTAACCCTCTCTATGCATGACATGGCAAAGCTAGCTTGCCTTCTCTTTTCCTCTCTCAATCCTTCCTTCCCTGTCTTTCTCCATTTTCCTCTGTCTATATTTCTAATGCTTGTCCATCATTTACTCTTTCTGCTTGCTATTTTGGATATCCTTATCCCTTCCTCCTACCTCTCTTTCTTGGTCTGTCTCTTCCCCTACCCATCTCTCCATCTTCCTTCAATATTCTCTTCTCGTCAACCTGCTTTACTGGCATGGATGTCAGATGAACAGTACTGCAAATCATCTAAATACTGTTGAGTTCACAACAATAAACACCTGCTGCCCCATGTATACGACTGTGTGTGTGTGTGTGTGTGTGTGTCTCTTTCTGTGCTGTGTTAATGTTAATGTTAATGAAGGGTCTGGGCTGCTGTGTATTCATTGCATTCATTGTATTCAGTAATCAGTATTTCTATGTGCATGGTGCTACATACAACCGTTTTGGGTTACAATGTTTCGTCTCTACAAAGAAACAATGAAAAAGTAAAGAGGCAACATTCAATGAATCCAAGTACCTTCCTTGCTCTCAAACCATGTGAGCCTCTGGCTATTCTGTGTATGCTTGCTCAACACTTCTCCTCCCTTGTTCCTCCCCTCCACCTTCTCAGATTAACCCTCTATATGTTCTCCTTAGGTATTCTATCTCTCCCTGCTCCCTTTCCTCATTCTGTTCATTGTCCTCTCTTCTTACATCCCTCTCTTTCCCCCTCCATCTTCCTTCTATCCACCTTCTTCTACTCTCTTTCTGTTCCTTCTCTTGCTCTTTTTTTTTTTAACTCTCTCTCTGAGAAGCAGTGAGGCATCGAGTAATCCGCTGCAACTTTACTGCAACAAGTCAGTCCAAGACACTAAATCCTCAAGCTTTAAGAGCTGGGAGTGGAACAGTACTGGCTTGCTGACTGACAGGCAGGCAGATAGATAATGAGATGGACAGGCAGATAGCCAGAGAAAGAGAGAGAGAGACAGACAGGGAGGTAGGAAAGCAGATAAGCAATACACGTAGAACACTTGGAGCACATATATATATATATATATATATATATATATATAAAATACTGGCTGTCACATAAATAAACACACACACTCAAACAGGGTAATAAGGATACAGTCTTCCTGTAGGACAAAGGCCTCGGCAATCTGCAGAGACAGGAACAGACAGACAGACAGACAGACAGACAGACAGACAGAGAGAGAGAGAGAGAGAGAGAGAGAGAGAGAGAGAGAGAGAGAGAGAGAGAGAGAGAGAGAGAGAGAGAGAGAGAGAGAGAGAGAGAGAGAGAGAGAGAGAGAGAGAGAGAGAAATGAAAATATAACACCCACATTTACAACTTGTGTGGTAAGCTCTTATCTTTCTTGATTCATTTGCCATTCATTTGCCATTTATCTGTCTTTATCTGTTCAGCTCTAAGCACTATGCTGGAATTAGAAAAGCCAGGCTTTACTCACAGCTACAGCTTGTGATTTCAAATGAAAGGTCCCAGGCTTTCACATCATACCAATTATCTCAAAAAAGCTAACAGAGAAGTGGTGGTTGAAAAGGGGAATAAAACGAGAGCGAACTTATTCCTGTAATGAGTAGTTAAGTCAACTTTATATACACACACAACAGTTCCACAGCCCGACACGAGATCAGCTTAACAGACAAGATCTGATAAAGTGCACCAAAAACAGACAGGCAGAAATGCAAGACCACTAGTACTACTGTAGCTCCTATTGCTGCAACTACTACTACTAATAATAACAGTGACAAAAACATAATAGGACGTATCATGTTCAGCTAATCTACATTTAAAAACAAATAAGACAACAGTTCAACGGCAGCCAATCTCTTGCTGAACAGATCAGGTCAATAGTTTCAGGTTCAGGGAGAGCCCGAGTGAAAGAGAGAGTGAGAAGGAAAAGAAAGATAGACTGGCTAAGGAAAAAGAAAAGAAAATGATAGACACTCTACCTCTCTTGAGCAAGTGTCGCTTTCATGTTGCTCAGCTGACCAGCAAGCAAACAATCCACAGAATGAGAGAGAGAAGTGTGTGAGAGAGAGACAGGCAGAGGGTGGGGGGGGCACAGAGGCGCTCGCATTTCTAATGAAGTGAGAGGCGGTGACAACTGAATGACCTCCGTCTCTCTCACTCTCTCTCTCTCCACTACAGTCTTTACTTTCTTTTGACTTTGCACTTTTTTTTTTTTTTTACACATTCCCCAGCCCTCCTCGCTGTCTCGCTGTCTCTCTCTTGCTCGGTCACGTCACCAACGATTCATATTTATGGTAATGTCGTTGACTTTGAACCTCGTGTCATTCATGACCCCTGCCCCTCTCTCCACCTCTTTCCTCAGACCATTCACACAATGTATGACTGCTGCTGTTGTGCGACAACTCTGCGACTCCAAATTTGTCGTTTATTTTCCAGTTTCTGACTTCGATTAAAAGCCTCTAAGCCTAAGAGAAAAAGGTTGGCGGACTTTTCTACAAAGTAATGGATATAGTGACACTCCAAGCAGTTGAAATGGAAGGTGAAATACCCAGAGAGTCAAGAGGTTAAGTTCTCCACCTCTGTAAACAGTAACAGTCACACCAGTTTTCCCCTTTATTCAATTAGTAGCAATGGGCCGACACAGTAAGACAACTGCAAACCACTGAGAAAACGTGAGAGCATAAGCCAAATTTCCAATATTTAACTAATGTTTAGAAATTGAGGTTTTATCATAATAAAGTAGCCATGTACATTAACCCACACACCATGACTACAAAACATTACTGGGGAAACACAATATTATTATAACTGTGACACAAAAAAAGTCACAATATGCATCATTGGGGATATGGAAGAGCGTTCTTGTGGGAACGGAAGCAAGACACACACACAATTAGCCAGCGGGTTGCCTGGAATAAGTGGAGTTCAGGTGTAGTGTCTAGTAACATTTGCCAATCAAAGTGACAGAAATGTTCACACACCCCTTAACATACATGCCCTGTCAAGTAGCTGCGTGTGTGTGCGCTTGTAGAAAACACCCATGCCTTAGGGTACAAAGTGCCATTTGGATATTCTGAGTTTGAGTGGATAGGAGTGATTAAAGAAGGTGAGAGAAAAACATGCTGAAAGAGAGCAAGGGGCAACTTAGAGACAGAGAGCATGAGAGACAGAGAGAGAGAGAGAGCGAGAGTGAGAGAGAGAGAGAGAATTGGTAGCAATAAATAATTGGTGGTAGCTGATACCTGGCAGAAGTAAAACAGGCAGGTTACCTGGTGAAGGTGTTCTGGGAGGTGAGTGTCATCCCCTCTTTGTGACAAATGCTCCAGAGACGCCAGCAGAGCAGGGCTGGAGATGGGCCTTGTGGCGCAGGCGGGAACTGAGATAGAAGTGGGCACAGCAGTGGAGGTAATGGGTTGTGTAATGAAGGTTACAGCCCCTGTGGTGAAGGTAATGGGTTCTGTTGTTGAGCTCATGGGTCCGGCAATGGAAGTGGTGAGCCTTGTGGTGCAGGTAGTTGCTGTAGATGTACTAGCCCCTGTAGTTGCGGTGATGGGTTCTGCATACACGCATACGGCCCCTCCGGTGCAGGTAGGCCCATGGGTGAAGATGGGCTCTGAAGATGAGGTAAGAGGTTCTGTAGCGGAGTTGATGGTTTTTGCTATTGTGGCTGTAGCTTCTGTGATACACATAGGCCCAGTTGTGCTGGTGGGCCTTGTGCCTGAGGTTATAGTCAATGTACAATCTGTAGGTCCTGTGGTGCAGGTGGCTCCTGACATGCAGGTAATGGGCCCTGTGGTGGAGGTTGTAGATCCAGTGTTGCAGTTACGAGAGTCCACCTCAGCATTGCACTGGTTGAGTTCTACTGGACTGATGGGATATGTAGTTTCAGGACTGACCACTGGAATGATGGGGGATGTAGGCTCTGGACTGGTCCCAGGGCTGAAGGGATATGGAGTCTCCAACAGACTGCCTACAGAGGGAAAGAGAAACACAGACAAAAGGGGGGAAAACATGAAGAGATACAAATGGACACAGAGAGAGGGAGAGAGAAAGAGGGAATGATAAGGACACACAGAAAGCACGCAGGCAAGATGAGTGAGAAACAGCACTCTCAAACTCTCAAGAGCAATAATGTGGCAGACTGCCTGTCCCGAAGACATCAGTGTCAACAGGTGTCTCTACTGACACATCTACATCCTGGACCTCTAAGTGAAAGCATTGTCCCAATACTTGGCTCTCAGCTGAACAGATTTGTCTGTTGGTGACAATTAGTGGTTATCTGAGATGTAGATTTGAGCCTCTCTACTCCACCTTTGTTTCTCGTTCCCTCTACCTTTGGCTTCTCTTCTTCACTCCCTCTCTCCTCAAATTCCTTTTCTCCCTTTCACTCCACATTTAGCCTACTTCCATCTAATTTATTCCCTCTCTCTTTCCCCCTCATGTGATCAAGATGACGTCATCACTCCCAGTCAGCGTGACCTCAATCTGAAATGCTGACCGCTTACCTAACAACCGCTTACCAAACAACCTGCACCGCCCCGCCCCCCTCCCCCAGCACACACACACACACACTACAACAATGAGTAAGCCAGACCCTGACCCTGAGTGTTAGCCTTCACTACCTCCTACCATTTCCCTGAACTCTCTTAGTTAATCAATGGAAGCCAATAGCCGGAGAGATTTAGTGCAAGAGTCCACCTTAAAACAAAAATCACACATTAGCACTCCTATGGTCATAGACAGTACAGTCAAGATTTGTGTCTCCTAACGATTAAAACCAGAGAACCAAATCATAACACATAACCTGGAGCTGCTTCATTGACAATGAATACGATTTTGTGGCCTCATTGTGCTTGTTTGATCTTTTAGTAGTAGTACCGACAACTATTCCTGGAAAACATACTGTGTTGCTGTCACTGTGTCCAGGCAGTAGGGTAGAAGTGTCCTTACGCAAGACACAGATCGACCTCTGACCCCCTGCAAAAGGAATTTCCTTACGGGAATCAATAAAGTATCACGTTATTGAAGTGAATCTCCTATTTACAGTAACCCACTGACCCTAACCAGCACCTGAGATAGATGGCTTGATGACATCATTGATCAGAGTTTTGACTCTGCTTTGTAGCTTTGACAGTTTAGACCAGGTTTGTGCGTATGAACAAGAGGCGTGGAATAACATGAATCGTGTTTTAGAGTGGATTTTTCCATCCCTTCTTAAATTTTTGAAACTTTTTAGTTAGAAATTAAAAAGTGAGGATTTTAAATAGCCCTGTGAGTGTGAGTGTGTGCATGTGCCCTACCAGTTTCAGAATAGGAGGAGTCATCCGGTGACTGGCAGCGAATCAAACTGCTCGATTCCTCTGATTCTTCCTCCTCTTCCTCCTCCTTCATCACCTCATCATTCTCCTCCTCCTCCTCCCCTCCACTGTTGTTGAGAGAGTTTTTTTGGATGAGCTTGCATTCTCCTCTCTCCTCATTTTGTGAAAGAGAGTGACTTTGGGTCTGTGTGAGTGTCTCATTGAGGTTTCGGTTTTGGGCAGTGAGAGTGTTGGGGTCAGGCAGGTTATCACAGAGGTCAACCCCGCCCCCCTGACCCTGCGACATTACTGTCCCCTCCCTCTCACACTGACCTAGAGATAAAAAAAGAGAAAGGATCGGGTGAAAAACACAAATAATAAAGGCTTTTTAAGCTTGGATGTTTGACCTACATAAAATTCTCTTTGGCTTAGTCACTTGTCACAGCAGCAGTCAACCTCCAGCTTTAGTCGTCCTGCAGATCTGCTGTCCAAATAGGATTTTGGAACTAGAAAATCATGTTGCTGTGTGCTTAGACAGACTCAAAACGCAAACAAAATTTGACAAAACAGTACCAAGCCTCCCACTTTCTCACAGTATCAGTAGACTATGTTATATCTTAATCATGTCTAATTGTCCTGGAAATTATGGAAATGAGGGTGCTTTACTTGAAAGGGCTACCCTCATATTTTATATTCTTCTTTAATGATGCTTAAACACTCACCACCATGATCCATTAGGCTCCACCCTCACTACCTTTGACCTTTCAGCTTTAAGGTCAGTTCTGCCGGCTAGACACGTCCCTCTTCAAGACTGCAGAAAGACAGGAGAATGAGAGAGGAGAGGGGCAGATAGAGAGAGAGAAGAGACAGACAGACAAACGGGGACAGTCAGAGAAACACAGAGTGAAAGAGAGACAGAAACAGAAACAAGTTTAGCATCATTCCTGAGTTGCCATCCAAACCCTACGGCCTAGTGAGATATAAAAACCCTTCAGAGCACAATAACCCTGCCTACTGAACTGGAAAACTATGAAAAAAGTATGAAAATAAGAATAATTTGAGCAATGCAACTAAAACAACAACCAAGACTCCCAACTACTACTAGTACAAAATATTACAGAGGAAAAACATGTGAGAAAGAGACGTAGCAAAAGAAGCAAAGTAAGACCAAGAGGGAGATGTGCAGACAGAGAGAGAGAGAAACACCTAGTAATTCACATGTCAGCTATGGCATTAAAGTGTTAATTAATGCAGAAGGATTTATGACATGGGAAGAAAGAGAGAGCTGCAGAGTAACTATGTACAATGTTAACCCAGTGTAGAAAAACAAGGAAAGAAGAAGGAGAGGTTATGAAGCTATGCAAAGCAAGAGTGTGCACAGGCATGGTATGTATGCATTAATACATTAACCCTAACGCTACTGAGGATAGTACATTAACCCTTACCCCTAGCCACTACATGCCTGGCCCTAACCCATACCAGTTAATATGAACCATAAAAATAACCTTTTTCCTAATGAGGTTCAGAAAATGGTCTTCACATGTAAATGCCTTTCTGGGTATTCTAGTTTTGCTGTGACATCTGGACCCTGTAATATGGTAAAAGCCATAGCTTACACACAGATCCAGGCTAATGAAGGCCTCTCCTAGAGGAATAATGCTGCCCTGGTTTCCTCCAGCACTAAGCTAATTGTTCCTCCTATAACCCTGTATAGTACTGTCTGTGACTCAATAAGCACAAAAATCTATAAATAAACCCAGGGAGGACAAATGCCCCTGGTACAACTTTGGTTTCCTGTGTCCATCAATCTTTACCTCCAGCCTTTACACCCTTTTGTCCATAAAAAGAGATGACACACAAGAGACAAACACTTAGGGAAACAATTCCATGAACAAAGCAGCACCAAGGCCTATTCTCTCCAATGGGAGATAACAACCTATGGGATGATGTAACCATCTTGTCTTTAGTCATTATACACTACATGTCTCAATAGGAGACAACACCCTATGGATATGCTCAGTGTCCCTACATGAGGCAAGACCATCTACTCTCAAGGTATTAACAGGGGTTTAAGATACAAATACAGCAAAGCATAGGGTGACAGATTAATCTGGTCTCGAATTGTTCTGTATGTCCCAATGGAAGATGAAACAGTCCCAAACCAAGACAAACAACTGCTACCTGGGGCTTATGCAACAGCAACATCGAGATTACACAAGTGTTGTTTAGACTGCATTTCCCCAGGGTGCATGTGCCTTGTACCTGCCTGACCTCTTTCTCGTGCTTTGTAGAAGTCCTTTTTAATCTACCTTTCTATCTCTCTCCCCCAGAGCCATCCCTCCATACAACCATCCATCCTCTCCTCTCTTTGTGTCTGTCTGCACCCTACTCCACGGGGGACCATGAATAATGAAAGACAGATAGACAGAAAGAGGAACAGGGGGCGAAACGTAGCCAGGAAGATAGACAGAAAGGTGGAAAGAGACTGTGAGAAAAACTAGAAAGACTAGAGACAGGCAAACAGACAGGTAGAGATACAGACAGGTAAAGAGGCAGAAACATAGCAACACCCTGAAACAAACTAAAGAGGTAGAGGCAGAGAGAACAGGTGAAAAAGAGACAGGTGGAAAGGCAGACAGTCAGCAGATATAAACACATCTTCCCTGAGTGTGGTATTAAATTTAGCTAAACAGAAGTGAAACGTTGTAGTCATTATATTAGGCTAGTAATGCTATTGTTATAAGACAGCTTATTTTGTGCTTGTGTTGTGGAGATGCGTAACGTTATATTTTGACAGGTAACATTTGTGTTCGTCGAGTCATATTTAGCTTATGCGTCAAAACACACACACGCGCACACACGCACACGCACACACACACACACACACACACACACACACACACAGGTTGTTGAATGACTGACGGTGATTGCGTTTCCTGCTAGTTACCTGCTGCCTAGCTAGCTACGTACGTTCACATTTTATAGGAGACTAGCTTCGCCGCTAACGCTAAGTTACCATTCTAGCACAGATGTGATGCTTTTATGCTTCTTGACAGGCTTGTTTTCTTTCATCAAATCGCTAGGACATAGCAAAACATAACTTGCTAGACCAAATATGGCACAAGCGAAGACCTAACCCTATAACGTTAGCGTTATAATGTTGCTGCTGGCTGTTAGCTAACGTTAGCTAGCATACTGTAGTAATTGGGCACATCTGGGCAACACAACGTCAAAGCGAACCTTTTCGTACAAACCTTACATTTGCTCTAAAAGCAAGGCGTTTAAGATCATATCAGCGATAACCTTTGCTAGACAAAACAACCAAACGGTACTTACGGTTGAACGGGCTGACTAGTTGGCATTTGACACTCACCTTGCTCCGAGCGACCGACTGATGTTGTGTTGTATTGTACCTACGGCCAGACAGGCTCGTTTGCTACCTCTGTCAGGCCTGAGGGAGTCGCGTCCCAGCACTAGCTTTCAAGTCGCCATCGTGTGTTTCTATACTGTCAGTGCGTGTGTGTTTCCACGCAGGATTGCAGCGGTCGAGCGTACAACACGCTGGTAACAGAGCTGTAAATAACACAAGGCTTTTCCAAAGGCAGGCTATTGTAATCACGCGAGCCAGTGCTTTTAAAGTTTTTTTTGGGAAATGCAACCGAAATTCCAAAACCTTTAAGTGACCTGTTTTTTTCAGGTTATTGTGCTGGTAAATACAGCACAATGTTTTCAGGACATTTCATTTGTTTACTTCAGCCCACATTACATTGTGGAATTGGAAAGCCAGCAGTTTGGATTCCAGTTTTACTAAGTTAAATAACTGAAGGACCAATTTCAATCCTCCTTCAAGCTACCCAATCTTTAAAAGGCTGACACTACTCTCTCCAGTGGGGGGCACTGGAGAGAGTAGGGGCAATCAAATCTAGTGGACAACAGCAACATAAGTAGACAATAAAATAATGTATTTCAGACTCTTTTTAATACATATTAATTCATTGCATGTCTTCAGGAAAGGCATAATGACATGTATATGACCAATTGAACTGATAATCAGGTTCTCACCTTAAAAAACAGGGAACCAAGTGAGTAGATTTAATCTTTGTCCAGTATATTGTGTATCATGTGATGAGTCACCCTGACTCATCACATGAGTTCTCTTGTGGTGTGAGGACACAAAAACAGGCCTGTGACCCATTTTGGCCCCCAAACCACAGTTAATGAAATTCTGATTTAATGATTTGTTAAAAAAAATTCAGTAATCATAAGACAAACAGCTTACATGTTCTATAAAACAGGAAGGGCCTGTCACTCATTTGGACAAGTTTATATACACTCACTATGAATATACAAAAATATACAAGCCATGAAGGTCTTCAGTGACAACCGTACATTCATTTAATTCCATGCAGATGCGGTCTTCCTGGTTACTGCATACTTGCTGCACTGTTGCTCCACCCAAGAGATCTGTCTGGAAAACCCAGTAGTACTAGTACTAATGCAGGATTCATTCAGCCAGTGCTTTCACAAACCAGAAGCGTCACCTGGTTTTATAACAAAATGTTTGAGTGATCTGATGTTGCAACATTTTAGCCTTGGATGGTTCTACCTCTCATTGTAACCGGATTGGACTGTTTCCATCACCTCATTTTTTAGCTTTACGACCTTTACGATATAGCTGGAATTCTTCAACATTTTCATTCCAGGAACCCCAAATGCTTTTGTTTCTCACTGGAACCCAGTTAGAAAGACATATTGCCAGTCTTAAGTGGGGGCCCAAAAAGGAACATATCTGCTACAAAGTTAAGGTCTGAAATCCCAACC
The DNA here is from genome assembly GCA_034670385.1 of Hoplostethus mediterraneus. Taxonomy (NCBI): domain Eukaryota; kingdom Metazoa; phylum Chordata; class Actinopteri; order Trachichthyiformes; family Trachichthyidae; genus Hoplostethus; species Hoplostethus mediterraneus. The sequence goes on from JAXDDW010000004.1 coordinate 15,617,329, forward strand.
AATAGAAACTCCAGTTTGTGACTCTTTTACATCCCAAACTCTTTTACATGCCTTCAATCATTCCACCAGAATGTCCAAAGATGTTCATGTTGTCAGGCAACAAAAAGTTCTTCCACAGTCCACCTGCTGTGTCCATTTCATGTGTCATTTTTTTTAGATGGGTATATTATATTATATTATATTATATTTCTGTTTGATGTTTTGGTGTGTAAATTCTATCATTTTAAATAATAGTTTCTATGTCTATGTTCTAGCCCCAGCCCTCTCTCTGTGTGTTCTCCAGGATCTCCTCGTAAAGCCAGCTCTGTGTGAACTCCTGGCTCTTCTCTATCAGCTGGAACAGTCTCCGATATTCCTCTGGATACACATGGCCTGTCAGTATGTCCTCCGGCATGCCCATCTCTGATAATAATTTACTACCGCTGTCTGGAGACCAGAGACTAAAAAAAAAAGCAAGGGAGGAAATGGAACAAAAAGAAAAGTAGTGAAGGAAGAGAGGAGAAGACATATGTTAACAACATATAGTACTCCTATGGATGCACATGACCGGTCTGTATGTCCTCCTACAAGAGAAATTCTTTGATATAACCTGTGTATGTGTGGGCTGCATGCCTGTGTGCGTGTCTTACTTACTTGAGCCTATCCATGAGCTTGACCTTCCTCTTGGCCAGACATTGTTTGACCATCATCAGAAGAGTGGCAGCATTGGAAGGAGTCAGGCCTGAAGAGAACAGATCAGCTCTTGGACGCAGACGCACCAGGCACAGGTGGTCATTAGGAAGCTATGGGGAGGACGAAGGAGATGGAGGCATGAGAGAGAGACGCGATATTAAATGCACTATACTAATCCAGTTTTTATTGTCATTATAGAGTGTGCTTTCTTCCTTACCCGTCCCTTGTGAATAGACACACCCTGTCTCGAAGACACAAACGACTCCCAGGGTTCCTGCACATAAAAAGAAGTCGTCAACTACTAGAATGTGTTTTGGGTGGTTCACTCACATTTAGCATTTTTATTCTTTATTCGGGAAGTGGGGAAGTAGCATGGGAGAAAGAGGAGGGGACAGGAAGGAGAAGGAAAGCTCCAGCAGGATTCAATCCCAAAGCAGTGGCTTTACCATAAAGCTTCTAATAAAGCACCTGGTCTCAAATAATGTAGTTTGGGAGGCTTTCCTGTTTTGGCCTTTAAACAGCTGTTAAAAAAAAAAAATCTTAACCTTGTTTGCAGAGCCACTAAAATGCTCTCTCCCCCTCTCCCCCACTCCAGGTGCTCCCCCCTCCCTGTTTACCTTGTGCAGGAGTTCTATATCACAGGCCATCTGCCAGAGGACGCTGAAGGCTCTGTAGTGCATCATGTTACCTGGACGAGACACCATTTTCTGATGGAGAAATAATGGTATTAAGAAATATACTGGACAAAGATTAAATGCATGTGATTAGATTATCTAGTCAGTTTAGCTTATGGACACTAGTCTCACCTAGCATCAACTAGAAAGGCTGTTTCCAACATGGATCTGGCAAACAAGAGGGACTAAGCTGATGATTACAATGAATTGACTGACAGGTGTAGCTGTAATCAAATATGGATTAGAAGTGGCTCTGATTTCCTCCACAAGCAGGGGGGTAACTAACCTCCATCTAAACACACACACATACACACACTGGGCTCTCCTGTTAACAAAGAAGTTTAGTTGTACTTCTTTTTATAGACGTTCAAACATAGATAGACACACTTCCTCTCTCTAACTCTTACCAGATATTCCTGCTCGCTTATGAACAGGTTGAGCTCTACTCGTCCATATCTGTAGACAGAGAGTCGTTCAAACAGAGCGTACACCATCTTTAGCAGCATCCCACGATCGTTACGCAGGGGCAGGATCCCCACCACCTTCACTGGGATGTCTAGAGACACGGAAACACAAGAGAGATGAGACCCTAAACAATGTGTTCAGTCATTTAAGATTTCACAATGTGTAATTGTTTCAAAACTACATAACTAGCAAGTCACGCAAAAGATTTGAGGTCACTGCCCAGTATGCACATGTGTGTGTGTGTGTGTGTTTTGTCTCACCATCAGTCCAGCTGGCCTCCGATATTCCTAGGTCAGTGAAAAGTTTGTCAGTGAACATGACGGGAGGTTTGAGGTTTCCACTGCCGATAGGGTCCAGTTTAAAGTAGTCACAGTGGACCACTTCTAGCTGACCGTCAAGATGACCCTCCAGCTCCTACAACATCAACAATTATTTTCACTCACAGTCAGTACACATAAAGCTGTGATCCCATTTGAAACTGTCACAAAGGACTATTTCTGGGTGTCCAAACTACCCTCCAAGTCCTACATGAAGAAACAAGAGGCACTTAAGTGATGCTAATTATGTCATTAATTAAGCTAACTAATGCATGAGTTAGCATTTTTTCCTTTGTCAACAAACTTGTCTTCACATAACACATGGGTGGTATTAATATGAAGTATTTTAGGAGTTAAGAAAATACTAAGAATACTAACTAATACTAATATGCAAGTTCATGCAGCAAGGAGCTCCAAAATGTAATCAGATCATCTGCTCCATAGGGGGTGTGCTACTCTCTACCTGTGCTGTAAGTATAAAGTTTCTATCACGTCAGACGTGTTCAGAAAAAAATACTATTGGTGATCCTCTGGTAGAAAGTAATGAATATGTTGCATCATGCATCACAGCATGTTCCAGGACTCTGGTACTGGTACACAGTTCCCTTAAACCAGTCAATTTATTGGGCAACAACTATTTGCACATCTAGGTTTACTTAGCTGTATCATTATTTACCATTTACAGCACACATGAAGTGGTTAGATGAACTGGTTAGATGAATGGAAGTCAATGGAATGTCTGCATTATACAAATGCATGTGTGAGTGTTTACCATGTGTGTTAGTTACCTGTAGATCATGTAGGAAGAACTTGTCTCCCTCGAGAGCCACGACTCTCTGAGCTCCAGCGTTCAGCAGTGTCCGAGTCAGCACCCCAGGGCCTGGGAGAGACAGACACAAACAAAGAGCTGTCAATTTATTGTTTTCATGTGTCACCGAAGATGCCCTCTTGCAGACATGAATCATGTACACAACTGTACAGCACACAATTTAATAAAATCAGGATAAAAAAAATATATGGAGTAAAAACTGCAATTTCTGTGTCTCTCACACATACCTGGGTTGCATTCGAAGATAGCAGCCTTGGCATCCTCTAGGTCAGGTCCCAGGTGTTGTGTTACCAGCTTAGCCAGGGCTGGATCTACGATGAAATGTCTCATAGTTTTACAGGCCTGAGCCTGGCGGACATTCTCCTCTACATCCCCGACGTCCAGGAAGTCATATCGGCACAGAGGACGGCACTGGCCCAGGAAACACAAACACATAGAGTTGAAATAAGTGCACAATATGTCCAGAACCATGGTATAATTTAAGTAATTTTAATTTTAGTTTAGTAGTATTTTTTCCCCCAGTTTATTTCCTGAGCTCACATTTTTTCCTCCACACATAATAACTTAAGAAAGGAAAACCTTGATAATGGAATATTAAGATAAGAGGCACCAAGATTAAACTTTAATGAACCCCGAGGGATCATTTCAGTAGTAAATAAAATATGGATAAGAATATAGTAAAAGAGGGCAATATACACAACTACCAATTTCAAGAAATAGAATAGTAGAAATATATTAATTGTATGAAAAGGTATATGGATTACAGCATTAAGAGTGTGTGCAAAAGAGCAGCAGTAGAATTCAGATGAAAAAAAAGATATATATATATATTTATACGCATGTACAATGAGAATATACCAAAAATATGAAATGTGCAATATCTGCAATATGTAATAAGCTATAGAAAATATCAATAGAACAAACTCAAAAAGAGAGAACATGGAGAAACATAATAAAAAATAAAAATGTGCCAATAGTCACATTAACTGGCCTACAGAGGGGCATGTATATCTATAGAAAGTGACCAGGTGTACAGGTTGACCAGGTTTACCTGCATTGTAAAAAAAACTATACACCTTATCAAATATATTCAAATTATAGCTGTAGATAACATGGACAGAACATGCAGATTTAGATCTGGGCATTACTGGCTGTCTATGCATGTCTGGCATTACTATGTACCATTTATAACATACTAAAGTGACACAGGGATATGATAATCAGAACATATTTATGGATGGAGGTAGCATAATGTACAGAGAAAAGTGGAATAGCATAGACAGACAGTACCTGTACAGCCACAGATAGGTTTGTGTGTTTCATTAGTCCTACCCATAGACCCAGCATTGTGGACTAGTAGTAAATATCCCTACATCTATAGGGAAGATACAGTGAGTGAGTAGTGTGAAATCAAGCGAAGGCAGAGATAGGAGCCTACCTGTACAGCCACAGCAGACAGGTTTCTGTGTGTGAGGGCTGAAGAGGGGGAGGTCCTCTCAGCCCGGGGCTGCTGGGAGGTGGTGCCAAGCGGGGGCCGACCAGGACCTGAGGAGAGAGAGTCAAGGCTGTAGGCCCTCCTCTGGGGCATGGGGCCCCCGGGAACACAGGGTCCAGAGGGTCCTTTAAGAGGCAACACTGCCTGGCGCAAACAAAGTCTACTGCAATGGACGTGGCAGCGGGCAGAGTGCATCGCCATCACCACCAGCCTGCACATCTGGGTCGACATGACGGACCGATGGATGGATGGATGGACGGACGGAGAAGAAGGGGAGGGGGGGGGGGTTGAGGGACCACTTCAGGAGGTCACTGCCTGGAGAGAACAGGAAGGACAGGAAGGGGTGTTAGCATGTAAAAACATTTACTGCTAGTAACAGACAATTAATTGTGACAGACAACAGTGACATAAATTTCCATTCAAACAAACAAATATGATTACTGTAAATAAAAAAAATGGATAGAAAATGAATAGAAATAATAGATAATGCATATTCTCTGACGCGAGATAACGTTATAATACGACTCTGTAGCATGAACGTGCCAAACTGAGTACAGAATGTGCGCGCACGTGGACAAATAAACAACTTCTACTTATCATTTGCTACCATTGCGCATTTGACAGAATTGTTATTATTGGTTATCACTGGTTATCACTACCCGCACCAATATTGTTCCAATTGAAGGTGATGTAGATTCAGATGGGATGTTACCCAATGTATTAGCCGGTGGCTAGCTGTAAACCATATCGTTACTTAATGCTCAAAATGCGCAGTTCGTTCAATTTCGTGTCATCGGGTGAAACACGGACTGACCTTATTCCAGGTTCTCCTATATAGCCAGATCTGATGACAGCAATCATTTAAAGGTGTCTTTTGGCTCGCTGTCTGTAGTAGACTCCGTGACATTGACTGCACAGCATCTTGACCCTCTACAAGTTATTTTTGCACCTCTCGTGGTAGTGGGTAGTCAGGCTCATCTGGATGTCGTCACTGCCATGCGACTAGTGATCGAAATCGACTGACACTGATAATACCCAATAAAAACGTCTGAATTATGTGACCACGCCTACCTAGAGTAACATAATTGGATTATAGTTTTATACGGAAATTGATGAGCTAGCTTGCTAATGCTAACAAATAAGCGAAATCACCTCGATATTATTGCAACAAATTAGTATAAACGTATCGTTCAAAATGAAATATTTAGTGTAAAGCACGTTGTTTACACGTGGGTCTTTCGGCTTTTGCAAAGATTACCTCTGTTGTCGACGTAGGTGGTTAGCATATTAGCATAATGACGCTACGGAAGTGGCCAGGCGAGAGTTGTCAAAACGCACGTTGGGTGTCTGCGTCGTTGTCAGTCCGCCTGTACTTCGGTGTAGCAAAGAACTCCTCTATCCTGTCACTGAGCGACTGGCTAGCTTGCTGTCACAATGGCGAGTGTTGAAACGTCCTCCAACAGGCCGTACCACATCATTATTTTTGGAGCGTCTGGCTTCACAGGACAGTTTGTGGTGGAGGAAGTGGCCCGAACTGTGTCCGAGGGTCCGAAGGGGAACCTGAAATGGGCCGTGGCCGGCAGGAGCAAGCAGAAGCTGGAAAAAGTTCTGGAGCAGGCCGCCGGAGCCCTCAGTATGTAATCCACTAGCAGCTCCTTTACATTTTAATCATCTCATTAGTTGTACACGCGTTAACGTTACAGAAGCTCATCTCATCGAGGTAATAAATGTATGTAATATATCACAATCTAGGATATTGCAGTTGTTGAACTGCACATTTTATCTGATTTTGATATCTATATTTCTAAGGCGAGGGAGTAACGTTAATTGCCTCCTGTGCGTCAAGAGTAATCTAGTTATCTATCTAAGGTTAGTCAAGATAGGCTCAACTAGCTGATATAATGATGACTTTGACCCTTCCCACAAAACTCCAAAATACACATAAGCTAATTATAAGAATTGTAATTTGTCCTCTGTAAATAATTCATATGTACAAATAAGTCAGCAATAGAAATACAATCCGTTATTATGAGAATTTAATCGGCGACGTGGAAAAGTTGACCGTGGTGAAGTAAGCTTGGCGTTGGACATTCGCCAGACATCTGCGTGTCAGAATAGAAATCCCTCTGCTCTGGCTTATATCTAAAAAGAGATTACTTAAAATAGCTGTTTATATTGGTTAAAATAAACCCGCTGGATTAATTAATTCAACTCTCACTTGTGTAATGAGTGATTTGAATGCTGCCACTGACATAAAATATGTTTTCCTAACTACATACATGTTCCATTTCAAGGCTCAGTTGAAGCCTCCTCCAGTAGCAATAAAATAGAGTTACGAAAGTTCTGTGTCATTTGTGAAAACCATGTCAACATTAGAATATGCTTGCTTCTGATTTTCCTAAATAAACTGTGTCTGAATGGAAAAACTATACTACATAACTCTTTCCTGGATGAAGGCTCAGCTGAAGACCACTCTAGCAGCAATAGAAATCATCTATGTGTCATTTGTGAAAACCATGTCAACATTAGAATTTCAGTTTGCTTATAATTTTCTTTAATTCACTTTAAAATATAGCCGCAAATGGCGATAGCGGGGTTATATCCAAACGTTTTTAGTTTTTGTAGCATATGAGCACCAAATAGTCAAAATTCACAAAGCCATTTAGCTCATTTAGCCATCCAAACTATCACTTTTCTGCTGACCACAGTATAGGGATTTAAAATGTTCTCCTCTTATTTCAGTTAATACATTTTAACTGGGCAAAGTATCCCTTGCAATGAATAGTCTCCAAATGACTGTCAGGGGTCAAGAGATTTATGGGTTTTGACACTCACAGCAAGTTATCTGTCTATGTATTAACATTACTGTTAATGGTGACACCAAAAGTACCATTGGTCGGCCTCACATTGAGTGATTTACATGAAATTTGGTGTGATCATCGTAAATAAATGCTGAAACATGTACTCAGTGTTTTGTAGTGATTTGAAAACCCACCTTTAGTTACAAGCCATAATGTGAAAGAAGAGACCAAACTTCTTATCATGATAGTCACAGATTGTCTTCAGTCAGTCTTGAACCTTGTGGACACAGGTCTGCATCTCTAACCACTAGGCCACCCTCACTTCCAGTAGCTCAGAGCACAGTGTGTACCAAAGTTCATGACATTCCAGCAATCACTTTTTTTGAAAAGAGTATTTTTTTTGTACAGTTAAGAGAGAGACAGGAAAGCTTGGGTGAGAAGAGGGATTACATGCGACAAAGGTTCCAGGTGGGATTCGAACCCAGGACGTTGCGCTTACATGGTATGTGCCTTAGATCACATCCAACGTCAAGCTAACTTCACTAGGGTGAAAAGTTGACTCAGTGTAGCTATGCAACACTCAAAACATGGAAAATTAACTCCATCACTAGTTTAAGACCAGGCGGCATTTGTGCTGTCATGTTGGTAAAGAGAGTTTCCAGAGGATTAGAGGGTTATTCCATTGTTCCCCCCTCTTTGGCTCTCCCTCCAGGGAGTACACAACAGCTGATGGAACATACCCGCTCACTTTTCAATCCCCAGTCATGACAGGAGGACACAGCCTTATGCCTACCAGACAGGCATCGCATGTCTCAATTCATGGAATGAGTGCGTCTAGTTTCTGGTCTATTTAAACCGATATGTATTTGACCTTGAGAACTGCCCAATATTTACAAAGAGGCGAGTTTCCCTTCATGGGTTCAAACTGGTGACCCTCTTGTCACAAGCCTGCTTCTCTAACCTTTAGTCTACCAATGGCCCAACCCCACAGATCACTGCTCTATGTGACGGTGACTGTATTTTATCTTCACATGTGTCTATAAACCTGGAAGTGTGACTGTTTCCTCTTTATGACTGAATAAAATATATCATAGGCCATGTAATCATTTTATGTTGCTAATTAGTTAAATTATTATCTCTTTATTAAGGCAGTTCATGCCATATATTGTCACAGATATGGTAGCCTGACCAATTTTAAATTGACTTACATCCATGTGTGAGACTTATTCTCACCCTATGTCGATGAAGCGTAAGGACTAAGGAGCTTACTGCTTCGCACCTTTGGTTATAATGTAAGATAATATTGGTTATGCTGCTGTGTTGAGAATAGACTGATTGTCTGATGACCAAACAGTACAGAGTAAATACAGTACAGGTAATGAAGGAACCATGAATGCCATACGGTAATATGAATTCTTATTGTGTGTGTGTGTGTGTGTGTGTGTGTGTGTGTGCGCGTGCATTTGCAGGTAAGCCAGAGCTGAGGACAGGAGTGGAGATCATTGTAGCAGATGTAGGAGAACCAGACTCCCTGGCAGCCATGTGCAAACAGGCTGTGATTGTTCTCAATTGTGTGGGGCCTGTAAGTATAACACACACACACACACACACACACACACACACACACACACACACACACAGTCCCTCTCTCTCATAGAACTTCCCCTCTCACAACACACACACTTAGTGCCACATTCATTATTTCTTCTCACATCCTCTAACAATAGCTCGCTCTCTCTGTCTCTCTCTCTACCTCTCTCTGTGTGTAGCCTTCATTCAGTGTGGGCACAATAAGTCATATTGTGTTAATGTCAGAATGGAGAGCACCGCGTCATGTCGTGTTCACAATTCAGGTTCTTGTTTCAAACTAAACTCTTCAACTACAGTGAACCTTGCTGGCTTATGCAGCATCCAGCAGCACTTTGCCAACTTGGTAATAAAGGAGAGTGGATAGCAGCGAGACATCATCTTGTCTTTTATTTGAAAATGTGCCACTTTTAAACAAAAAGTGGTGTTGGCTTGAAATGGAAATCTACCTCTATTTTCTGCATCTGCAGAGGAGACAGACTTTGTACAAATTGTTGAATTTTGAATGAGAATTGTCTCTAGTTTCAGTGTTCCTATATTGAAAATGCAAGGCCACTCCTTTTTTGCCCATAATTATATTGAGCACCAACATGATGAACAGGCTCAACCGGTTGTGGTTTTATCAGGTGTAAGGAGAGTCATAACACAAATGGTTTACATAATACTGTCAGATGCAGGAATGCGGAGTCGTAATAAGGAAATATGTGCCTTGCACTGCAGGTATGCACAGCCACACACAGCCACTGGGCAACAGGTCAACCTGAAATGATGATGAAATCTAACGGACTAACAGACGCCTCAGATAATAAGAAGCACATGAAATGTTTCACACACTAATCTAATATTAAAGATTTGAGTTAAAGTGTGTGTGTGTGTGTCTGCCTCTCTGTCAATAGTACAGGTTCTTTGGTGAGCCGGTGGTGAATGCCTGTGTGGAGAATGGTGCGCACTGTATTGACATCTGTGGAGAGCCTCAGGTAAGCCTGTGTGTGTGTGTGTGTGTGTGTGTGTGTGTGTGTGTGTGTGTGTGTGTGTGTGTGTGTGTGTGTGTGTGTGTGTGTGTGTGTGTGTCCACACTACCCTAATCGGTTACATGTACTGTAAGATGAGCGCTACAGGGGCAGTGGTTGATTTGTTTCCCCTCACTCTTTCCTTTGGTTTGACATAAAGCTTACACTCAATTAGGTGGATGCATTTCACTTCTTCGTGTGCATTAACAAAGGGAATGTCTAACCCTCTGAACGCCCCTTCATTTCCTGTCACCATGTAAGCCTGTCTCAGTGACACCCTGAACTCAAGCGTTTCTTGAAACGTAACCCGACTGGAGGGATCATCTTGGGGTTATTCACTTCATTACATCACTTTGTTTTGCATAACAGTTCAGTTAAAGTTACTTGAATCAGTTTCTGTACCTACAGTGTGTTCCCTGGGCCTTTCCTTGGCTGCTGCTGCAGATGACCTGACATTGGGTTTTGCTGTTGTTTGTGTTCTGATTTAAATGGGAGACGTGCAGAGTGCCATGATGTAGCCTATTAGAGGGCAGGAGGCTTTCCAATCTGAGCCAAAACTTTTATTAAAGGCCCAGTCCGAGCTGTTGTATGCCACCGCTTGCTGCAACACATGAGATTTTCATGTTTTTAGAGGCTGTAAAAACTGGTAGAAGAAAATAATGAATGCACCATCAACCATTTTCTATCACCACCTCTTTGTATCGTACTCCACCACTTTGTATTACTACTGAACAAACTGCTAGTGGGAAACTACTGATAGTCATGTTGTTATCTATGCAGCTGTTATTAGGACTTTGCAGTGACCCTGTACTTTTCTATGAAGCCTCATCCCCAACTGCTCTTCCCTCAGATCTGCATAGCCCATACTGTGTGTATATCTCTCCTGAGCGCTTGGCTGTTCTATACTGACCATCTGCATGTCGCAGCACAAATCTAGATTTGTCAGACCAGACAACATTTTTCTGCTGTAGCCCATCCACTTCAAGGTTCGAACTGTTGCGCGTTCAGAGATGCTCTTCTGCATACCACTGCAGACTAACGCGTGGGTATTTGAGTTACTGTCGCCTTTCTGTCAGCTTGAACCAGTCTGGCCATTCTCCTCTGACCTCATTATCAAGGTGTTTTTTGCCCACAGAACTGCAGCTCACTGTTTTTTTTGTTTTTCGCACAGGTGTACCTAATAAAATGGCCTTTGAATGTATGTTTGTGTCTCTATGTAGTTTCTGGAGGGCATGCAGTTGAACTACCACAGCCAGGCAGCTGACAGTGGCGTGTACATCGTAGGGTGCTGTGGCTTCGACTCCATACCTGCTGACATGGGAGTGCTCTACACCAGGGACCAGTTCAGGGGTATAGACATATGTATACACGCACACAAAGGAAGCATTAAAAATTAAACCCTCACACACATGCACACAGTGACACCGATGTGCACACACTGGCCCCTTCACTCACTCCTTGCTACTGTAATTGAATCATGCATGTCATATGAGAGTTAACACGATCAGCCAAAACTTGTGTTGGATGAAAGCTTCGTGTGTGTGGGTGTTTCCACAGGCACTCTGACAGCAGTGGAGAGCTTCCTGACAACCAGCTCAGGGCCTGAGGTATGTCACCTCATTACCCATAAGTCCATGCGTTGGACAAGTGTAGACTTTGAATTGCGTTGCCCACTTCTTTCTCCCCTTCTGTCATATATCATTTTTTCTCCTCAATCTCTTGCCCTCGTTCCTCTCTGGTTTTGCCCTTCATCCTATTCCTATCCTCTCCCGTCTCCTTGCTGCTGGCTCTCATTCGTCCTCATTCTCCATCATAATGTCTCTGTCTTTGTGTCTCTCTGTCTCTCTCTGCCAGGGTGGTTGTATCCATGACGGTACGTGGCAATCTGCCATCTATGGTTTCTCTGACAGCGACAAGCTCCGCAGCCTTAGGAGGAAGTTTAATCACAAGCCCCTCCCCACCGTTGGCTCCAAAATCAAACGCAGGTGAGGCAGTGAGGCAGTAACATGTTTTTTTTTTATCATTTTGAGAGCATTTTCTGTATGCGGTGATGGACTGTTCAAAAGTGGCTGATGTAAACCAGTGGCACATCCGGTTTTATTTGATGAGACGGGTGGAGAAGTAGGATTGTTCAAAAATCTGTGATGGTATTATTGGTTGGAATTTGAATGTATGCCATCAGGTAACTACTAAAGAGGCACAGTTTTCCAGGAAGTAAAAGTAATGTTTTTTTATATAGAAATACTACTTTTTGGGCATTAATTGTTAATTAGGTGTATATTATGACATGGAGAATTAAAAAGTAATTGTTCATTACATTGTGACTTTAAGGGGTTACTGTAATATTTAGTATTTTAAGATTGTAACTAGCTGCACCAATTGCTTTTAGTGAAGCATGCTAACAGAAGGACCAGTGCAGAAACTTTGTACCACACTAGGACACGTCGGGTACAAACAATTTAAAAAGTAGACATGAAGGCATCTCTTGAGCAACATCCTTTTTAAACATTTATACGAACTATTGAACCTATTGGCTTGTAGGGTAAGGGTCTATGGGTAAATCCCATTCATATACAATCTGGCCAGCTGTTCATGCTTTGTAATTGAACATTTTGTGTTCGTGCACATACACGTTTGTGCTTGTGCGTGATTCCAGGAGTGCCCTGTTCTTCTGTGATGAGATCCAGCAGTATGCGGTACCCTTCATGGGAGCTGACCCCTCCGTAGTGAAGAGGACCCAGCGCTTCCTGGTGGAGGAACATCAGGACACCCCGGTCAGTCTTTTGCTCTCCTTCTTTATTTCTTTCCCCCCACTATTTCCTTCTGTTACTCTTTCCCTAGTTTTTAACGTGTCAAAGCAGCATTTTCATGTGGAGAACAATCAGGGAGACCCCAGTCTGTCAGTTGTAAGATACAATGTAAGAGTGCAGTTTAAATACCAGGGATGAGATTTATTAGGATTTTAGTTTTTTTGATACTCAAATCTAGCCAATCTATGTTTCCACCTGTAGGTACAGATTTCATCTCTCTGTCTAAACAGGGAAACCTCAGATTCGGTGTGGTTGCTCCCTGTTTAAACAATAAGAAGAAGATTAGATCTGTTCTACAAAATATTAAGAATCAGATCATGTCTGCTAGTGTAAATCCAGTTTACTGTATGTCTGCCACAAAGTCCAGTATAATACATAGTAAGAGTTGTTGGTACTGTTATGAAGATGATATTCTCTGGTTAACCGCCTGTTTATTTGAGAACTGAAAAAACAAAATTAGTTAGTGAATTAATTGTCTACGTTTGGACTGCTGTTCATAAGAAAGACTATGTGATGAGTGATTGTTACAGGCTTAACTTGTAATCAAAAAAATAATTTTCACCTATCGTTTTCATAATTGTTTTAAACTCTGAACCCTAGGTCCAGTATGGGGCCTACGCAGGAGTAGGAGGGATCGGTAACATTGCCAAGTTGATGTTTGCTGGCATGATTTTCTGGTTCCTGGTCAAGTTCAGTTTTGGACGCAACCTGCTCATCAAGGTAAATGACAGATGGTGCGCTTAGACTGAATGAATACACAGAATTTACATTTCACAGCTGACAGAATAGTCTCCATATACTAAAACCATAAGTACACATAATGTACACATAATATTTTGTTGCTTATGTATATCTGTCCATTGTGCCCACCTTCCCAGTACCCAGAGTTCTTCTCATTTGGATTCTTCTCCAAGGCTGGACCAACTAGAAAGCAGGTAGAGTGTTGATAGAAGACAACATTAAAGGTGTGAATACACTGGGGTAATGCTTACCTGTGTGGTGTGTGTTGTGTGTGTGTGTGTTAGATGGAAGGTTCATCCTTCCAGTTTGCCTTCTATGGAGAGGGCTACACAGAGGGACAGGACCCGTCCCAGGGGAAGCCTAACGGCAAGATCCGCACGCTGGTCCAGGGACCAGGTAACTATCCTAGTATGATATGAGGTTTTGTGCTTATTGATGTAAAACGGCATGTGTGAAAGCAAACCCACTTGGGTTTCCCCCATTAAAGTTGTTAGGCTGGTTGGCTCCTACCTATGAGGGAGGCTTTAGCTTTGCCAAGTAGCAGATTTGATAATAACTGACTATCATCAGGGTTCTTCATTTGAACATGAACCATGTTAGTAATGTTAGATGATTTTTCCACTGTCCAGGCTAGGAAGTGAGGCAAATTAGCCATTTGAAACCCTAAGTACATGTATGTAATGGTTATGTAATTGTGTGTGTGTTCCAATGCAGAGGCTGGCTATGTGGCTACGCCCATCGCCATGGTACAGGCTGCTCTAACCATCCTCAACGAACCCACAGCCCTGCCCAAGACGTGAGTTACCACATACACCAAACTTACTGCCTTTCCCTAGAAGTGGCTCACTACATACACACCCTTACATGTATACACACCTTATCTCACTCCTTCTATTCCTAGGGGTGGAGTATATACTCCAGGAGCAGTTTTTGCTAAAACCACCTTGATTGACCGCCTCAACAAACATGGCATCCAGTTCTCTGTGATCTAAAGTTTGTCCTCTCCCTGATGGCATACCCCAGGTTTTCTCCAGCACTTCACTAAACTGCATACATGGGAACTGGGAGGTTTCCATCCTGAGCGGACCATTTCATCACCAGAGCCTTGACTAGGGCTAGAACACTAACTCAATTTAAGTTTTACACTCGGGTTCAGGCTCTGCTGATGACACAGTCCACTCATCATTTATCCTCTTCGTTTGGTCAGAAACTTTCCGGTCCCCATTTGGCTTGAACGTACTATTAACCCTCTGCTTGCCAGACGGATAGTGTGACTGCAGCACAGTGTGTCCTAGTCCAAGAGCGACAGTTTTGTAGAGATGGGTTGGACATAGTCTGGTCCTCGACTAGCATGAGTATTGCTATTGAAGGTATTTAACTCAGAATTTGGCTTAGTCCATGTCAGTCATCCCAACCGTTCAGAGAAGTCTTGACATTTTGAATTGTAATGCAATTTTACATTTGTACTTAAGTTTACCAAAAATGGTTCATTACCAATCCCCTTTAAAACCAATGTGCGCCATCAGGTAATAACAAAATAAAATACAAAAGGTATCCCTTTAACCAAACTGAAGACTGGATATTGACATTGTGTACAGACACAGAAACAGAGGTGTGATCTAACCACATAGTGAGAAAATGAATGGATGAATTTCAGTTTGTTGAATGTTAGTTCATATCAACTGGATAGCTGCTTAGTTGTTGAGGCTATCTGGTGATTATTTACACAGCAATAGCTAGAGGGGTTTATAGTAGCAAGTTTGTAAGGGCAATGATACCTGGGCAATATTGCCCTTGGCAGGGTTGAGGATTGGCAAGTGGGGGGAAAAAACAATGTGAATGACATAGTGGACTGTATGAAGGAAAATAAATGTCCATCTACAATGTTTGTAAACGGATCCATTGTAGCGTAGCTTTACAAACACCTGGGCTTTACTTGCTAAGTTGCACTAACAAACTAGTTGTGCTGTTGGTCCAGGCAGAGTAAAAACATTGGTAGAAAATGAAGGCATAATTTTGCTGTGTGTGTACGTATGTGCTTGCCTGCCTGTCTTGCTTGTTAATATTCTGACTGCTTGGTTTTTGATATGTAATATTTTATTACACTATCCCCTTAAGTTACTCTTTATTTCCAGAATAGGTTTTTGAGTTGAATGTTGCAATAATCCACAAATCAAACCTGCTCTTTAGAGCCTTGACTGATGACAAAATGCATTGAGCTGTCACAAAACAGCATGCAGTACTCCATGGCACTGAACAGCCTGGTCTGCTGGTCGTTTAACAAATGTCTCAACTCTGCATTTGACATTTAAAGAAGTGCTTGTCGCTTGTAAGGACTGTGTGTCAGTTTGTTTGTTTTTTCTTTGGCTTGTTTTGCTGTCTTGATCTCATAAATAAAGCAAATTGACAGGAACAAGTCTTTTGCATCTTTCTTTGTCACAGGAAGTCCCAATCCAGGATTCTTCTAAGTATAGCCGCAATGTACATATTCAAACACAATTTTGACAGCTAGGAATTTCTATTGGAACATAGTCCTTTAGCAATTTTAGAGATCCTACAGTGACTCAAAACACAGATCAGTTTTGAGATAATATTTACAAACAAGCATGCTATTGGAACTAAACTTAGTTTATGGTACAGAATAAAAATGGTACAGAACATAAAGGTCCCATTATGCATCACAAATGTAATCACATCCGAGTACTCCTGATGGACACTTACGTTAAATCACAATTTCATGCCAAATGAGTTGATGACTAATGCGGTAACTCACCGATCCTATTCACCAGTGAATTAATAATTGCGAGTGTATTGTAATCACAACAAAGGACATATGATATATTGAATAAGGTATACTGTACAGTATGACTGATATTGAGGTATCACTGAACTAGCTGCTTATATTCATAGTACAATTATTATTCAGGAGAAGCACACCCTATTGGTGCAAAGCGGCTTGACTATCAGAGCTCGCACCATATTCATATATTACAATACATATTACTTGTGTTCATTATGTACTGCAATAGTCTTCACTTGCCCTTTTGCTCTCAGGTACTCCGCTGTAAAAGATATTTATTGTGGTCAGTCTGCAGTCCAATGATGGAATAAGTATAGAAATCCTTCATGTGAAGATGCTATGTGTATTTTTAAACATCTCACAATATCTTTCCTCTCTGCTTGCTTTGCTTGGCAAGACTGAGTTCCGTTACTATGCAGCTTACAAAAGTGATTTTCAAAGTGCGTTGAAAATAGATTCTCTTGTTCCCCTGGGTGTTTTTTAGGCAGGTGTGGAAACATGACACAGGATGAATTTGCCTTTGTAATGGGAAGTGAAATGGTTAGTTCTGTCACTGGAAGGTCGCAGAATGAGGACTTCAATCCAAGATGAATTCAAGATCAACTGAGAGAATTGTTGATTTATTGTGTGAATTGTTTGTATTAAATGAATCTATTTGCATATTGTTTCTCAAAAAATAATACAATATGCAACAATATTATTTCAAAAGACACTTTGGAGGGATTTCGTGTTAGATCTATGCAAAGTAATTTATTCAATGTAACTGGAAAGTACTATAATTTACCCATACAGTCACATTATTTATGTGTAGGTGTGCATTTCAAACAAAGTTATTATTGTCATCACTAAACTCACCCAGTTTCTCCACAGCCTCTACACACACGCTGGGGTACATGTCATTATTGTATGTGGCCACCAGCACATACAGCAACGTCTTCACTATGATCAGACCATTGCCATCCTGTCAGACACAACATACAGCTGTGGTTACACCAGGGACTTATGGTAACTAGGTTTACTTACTTACAACTTATGTATTCTACTCAAGTACAGTTTGGAGGCACTACAAGTTTATACTTTTTTCTCTTTAAATCCCAAATCTAGCAAATTGATATATTAACAAGAGAATTGTGCATGCATCCAAAATAATAATTAAATTAATTACATGCACAATACCTGTGAGGGTCTATGACCTTTGTGTGTGTGAATGAGTGAGAAAAAGTGGAGGGACTATATGGGTTCATTAACAGAAGGATATTTTAAAATTGTAAAACTCCAAAAACCATAAAGGTAAAAAATGGTATTTGAATTTAAGTGTTGAGATTTAGGCCTCACCAGTAATGCCTGCTCTACTGCCACCCTCTGTCAGGTTGTACAACTGGCACGTTTTACTCAGGGGCTAGTTTTTAGCAATAGGGATCCAATGTCTGGATCCTGTAGAATCACTGTTTTTAATTTCTATGGTCATGACTTAATGACTTAAGTTCTCATGGCCACGTAAACCAGTAAATAAACATCATTCATTCTGGTCCATCCATCGAGCCCTCCCTAGTGCCACCATATAGGTGCAGTATCAAACCCACAGATTTGCAGTAGATATAATCAATTGTAAGGAAAGAAAAAAACAAGCTTCCTAGTTTTCACAAGCATTCAAAGCAACCAGCTATCCCATCATCTCCATCCTTCCATCAACAATCCAATCATCCATCTGTACATCCTCCATGAAACCACTCATCCCTCCATCCTCAGACCATGATAGCAGACTGACAGATTTGCAGTAGATGGAGTTGTGGTCAGCTCGAACGCAGGTGTAGTGTCTGTCATGGTAGTGGAGGCCTTTCTCCCTGGTGGTGGACATGTTTTTGAAGGAGTCTATGTACAACTGGGCCTGCTGGGGACTAATCTGTGGAGGGAGGGTAAACACACACCCAGTTCACCCACCTTTTTAGGGCTGGACATAAATGCATTGAAATCATAGTGTACATTATAGTAAGTAGAACTGCACTTGATTAAAAAAAAGACACGATTGAACGCTTTTCTCGAATGACTGATTTTTGTCTATAGTGGTGGTTGTTTGTCTTATGACTCACACGTTACCCACCTTTTCATAAACCGCTAAACTACATCGTTAGATACACAGGCACACTGACAGATACACCAACACTGTATGTACTGTGAATAGTTATGAGGTTGGCTTAACGATAAATCTGGACCAAAACCGAAGTAACGTTAACTCCATATCATTACAAACCCAAAATTGGTTAAGAATTAACTCTTAATAAGTGAAATCTGGAGGATAACTAACTAGCTCAAACGTTTTGCCAGTAGTTAGCTAGCTTAGCTTAACCCTTATTTATTAAGTTAGGTATTTTCTACTACCTGGCACATCGGAGAAGCAGCTGTAATCAAAGCATTCTTCACTACCAGCAATGCTGCATGTTCTACATGTTTTGTGTCTATGAGACAGTCGTTTATCAAAGTCTGATAGTGGTTCATAGTTGTTGCTAAACTTGAGCTGAGACCTGACCGTGCTTCTGTTCAGCGACCAATGTGTACGCTCTTCGTTTCCATGGAAACGGTTTGCGTAAGAGTCAACACTTTTGAGAAAGTGAGAAAGAAAACTTGAGATTTATTGCCAAAATTCAAATTCAGAATTTATTCATAAAAATAGTCCTGTATAAATCTCATGTACAAAATCTAAAAAAAAACAGACAAACAGACTAGCATCCCGTTTTCCCAGGGGGAAATTTGCACCTTAAATGTCATACCCATTCATACACACACACACACACCCACACCCACACCTTAATTGTACTTGATATTTGAATTAAAGCAAAAAATAAAATAAAAATATGGTCAAAGTATGGGTCAAACACTGACTTTACACCATATGGTTACATCTTTGTCCTCTCTTATCGGTTCCAATAAACGCCATCCTTCTCCTTCCCTCATCATGCAGTTCAACGACTTGTGAGTTGTGGACTAGAGCCAGGGAGATAGGCTTGTTGTTCATAGGTCAGATCTGAATGTAGTTGCACTGCATCCAATACAACTGGAAAGTTGGAAGTTTCTAACCATTAAGCAAGAAAATAATGAGCAGAGCTGGGGTGACTGTGTGTTGTAGTCCCCCGGTTCAGGCTCTCATAGCAACACTGTCCTCTTCCGCAAGACAGAAACCTCCCAGTCTCCAGTTACAGTGACATTTTTTTTTTGAGAATTTTTTTCCTTAAAACTGCAATCCACCATCGTTGTGGTTTGATCAACCTTCCACTCCACTGTCTTTGAAGTTCATACTGCCTCCTGGTTCAGTAATTGGTGAGAGTAGATGGCATCTTGATAGTTGTATTTCTCTGCTATAGCCATGAGTGAATCAAAGGATCTGATTCTACTCAGAACCTGCAGCACTTCAACCACTGCAGATCTAGATGGGGAAACAAAAGCCCAGATTCATGAATTAATGAATGAATCAATGAATGTTAACTATATAAATGTATAAAGAACACTTTGATAAAAAATGCTACGGGGTAAAAAAATAAAAAATAATATTACCTAGTATTAGGATCTTCAGGGGGCTGTTGTTTGCAGATGGAATGAGCTGTCTGAACTAGGTGCTTAGTGAAAGACTGAAGCTGAGACAAACAGACACTCACTCCTCTAAACCAAGAGACTGGTAGACCATCTGCTATCTGGAGAGAGAGAGAAAAAAAGAATGGGGGGGGCAGAGGAAGAGTGCAAGAGAGAAGGAAGAGAAATGAAGGGACCGCTAACAACCAGACCTATACTAGAACAAGGCTAAAACAGATAGACACACACACATACAAAAACACATCTTGACACGCAGATACACACATACACCCACACACAAAAAGGGAAAAAGGTGGAATAAAATGATTACCAAAAAAATATTTCATATTAAATATAGTAACCTTCTTGCATGTGTGAACAGTGTTCTCCGTCTGGGTCTGGTTGAGCAGAGTGATCATCAGATATCTGTTCAGCAGTTTGTCCAACATCAGCTCTTTCAGTACAGACTCAGGCAGCAGCTCATCCCACTTCCCCATGTTACCTAGCAGCTATATGGACACAAAACAGCCCATTTAACAGACAGCGGCTTGTTGGAACAGCATAAAAAAGGTACACACACTGCAATATGTGTTACACATTAAACTGTGATCAGAAATAATTTTAAACACACAAACAGAAACGTTTTTAAATATATCGAGGGGTTTTTAAGAGTTGTACTTTTACAGCCGTCCAGAACTGTTGGTCTCTGAAGCGACACTGAGGAGACGATCTGTCCTCTAAAAACCTGGATTTAAAAAAATAAATAAAAAAAAAACACAAGACAAAATTAACAGATTGAGAAAAACATCAAGCAAGACATTAGAAAATATTTTTGATTGATCTAATCTTAAAGAAATTTTGGGGAAATTAGCTCTTTGATCAACCATCTTATCTAACTTTTTGAGTGTAGACAGGGGAGACAGTGTACCAAGGGACAATTAAAAAAGCCTTTTGGGTAAAGAGGGGGGTAAATGAAAAGAGCGATGTCTAAGTATATGGAAAAAGATAAGAGCAGACTAACGTTGGAGTAAAGAGCATAGAAGGAAAAAGGCCATTGGTCTAGTCAAAAGACACCGATTCCTACCTGCTTTCTCATTGGAAACTATTGAAATGAAACCTAAATGCCTGACATGTAACATGCAAGAGACTAACTTTTTAGGGTACAGAGGGATGAAGACGTCCTCGTCTACACAAGTCCTCAGCCGGCTGACCACGGCCTCCACAAAAGCCTGCATGGGACACAAACCCACTGTAAACATGAACATATTCATAGGACACTATCGCATCAATGAATGAAAGTGACCATTGTTATTATTATTTACTGACCATTGACTAAAAAACATTTGTGTTCTCTTTTAATTACAGGGGTGTGTTAAAGCCTTTTTCGGGTCATGTCTTATAACACCTCTTGTGACTTCTTGCTTAAGTATAGCATTCAGGAAAATAAAGGCCTACAGTGGCAATGCAGGACAGATAAAGGAGGGAGACCTTCAGTGATGGCTAAATACTGTATAAGTATCCTCTGTTGCCTTTACCTTGACTGGTTTACTCTGCTCTCCTTGGAAGATGGAATAGTCCTCCCTCAGTCTGTGGCAAACACCAGAGAGACAGACTGACTGACGGAGAGACAGAGGGTCCCACACCAGCTCCACATAGGCTACGCAGAGAAAACGAGGGAAAGAAAGGGGATGAGTGTGATCATTCAGTAAGATGCAGACACAGACAGAGTATGCATGAGTGTGTGTGTGTGTGTGTGTGTGTGTTACCTGTCATTTTGGGTAGGAGTGTTTTCTCTATGACATTAGGCAGGGTCTGTCTGTCTGTCTGTTCTAGCTCTTCGTAGCCATGACCGTGACAGAAGGTCTCCACTGCTCTATACCATGGGAGGGCTTCAGACTCCTCAATGGAATCCTGACACACACAAACAAACACATTAAGTTGGACACAGAGACACACATGAAAACATTGTTATTGTCATCTCATGTGGTAATATCACACGTGTGTTGCTGCTATGAGCCTCTATGTTCATGTGTGTGTGGGTGTCTCCACATGTGTAAGTACCTTCAGAGGGTTCCACGCCAGCAGCTGGTGCCTTATGATAGGGTTCAGTAACTTAGGCAGACACAGAGAGATGTAGGCACTGTGGTAGGAGTCGGAGTAGGATCCTCTCCATTCTTCAAAGCGAGACAGAATCTTCTTAACGTCGGAGAACTCCTCCTGGACGTCAGAAAACACTGACTGGGACCTCGACAGGATATCAGCTGGGGCAGGAAAAGAGAAAGAGAAGGAGAAAGAGAGAACGAATGAGACACAGACAAAACAACACTGAGATAAGAGCAACAGAGGAATAACAAATTAAGAACAGGTGAAAGGATGAATCTTTATAACATCAATGAACCCGTCAGAAAATGTGGTTAAGTTGTTACCTGAGACGAGAATGGCAAAGACGTGAGAATACAAAGAATAAATTCAATAATGACAGAGACCACGTGGTAATTCTCTTTGTCCAAGACAAAACAACTACAATAATTCTCCCTGTGAACATCTCGCTGCTGAAACTTTCTGGGTTTGTATTGTTGAACAACACGTAAATTTTCTTCCAATAACAACCATTTTATGTCACTCAGACCGTTTCATTTCAGGATGTTCCTTTCATTACATTTTGAAAAGGGCATCAAGGATTTTTGAGGATTTGCATTGTGATAGATAGGCCATCTTAGCTTTTTAAAATAGAATGGGCTGTCCACTTTTATTCTTTACTGAGACAGTAAAGACCAATGTGGTTACAGAGGAGTACTTAACCACTCGACTATCACTGCACACAGCCTGAAGTATTTCATTGGACATTATGGCTGGGAAGGTTTTAGTTTATCAGACTTTTCAACATTAAAATTAATAAAACTTTTACTGTTCCATCCTGGCTGATAGCTTGTCTATAGGTTGGTGGTAGCTATATAGATGAATGTATAGAAAGATGAACATCATCCCGCCCCTCACCTGTCATCCTCTGCAGTTCTTCTTCTTCCTCTGCTGAAGGCTGTGTGTCTTCAGGTATTCCATCACAGTCTTCCTCACCTTCATCCCCAGTGCCTGCTTCACTAAACATGTAAGACGAATAGTACACACACATCAGTGTGTTAGAAACAATAAGGAAAACTAGCAACAACTAGTGAACACACAGAAGGTTTTTACTCTAAAACCAATGAGTTACGAGTCTCCAGTGTTTTGTTTAGTCTAAGCTTCCTTACATTGTAACAAAATTATTTCTGTGCCAAAATTAAAAGAGTTTATCCTGTTTCTTTGGAATAAGTCAAGACATTTTCATAACTTCTATTGTGCATTATACAAAAAAAACAAAAAAACAAAAACATACTAGTGCTACTAAAACTTCCAACTCGAACCCATAGAAATGTATTTATTTTCAGGTGGGATCAGAGCTCCTCTGTGGCAGAGACAAATGTAAATGGAAGAATTAAGTACTCACACTTCAATAGTGTTCTGAAAAAGTATAAAAAGAAAGAAAGAAAAGAAAGAAAGCCCAACTTGGGAGAAATTATTAATAGTTTCACTCACGCTTCACTCTGTATCCCATTGCCAGTCTCTCCACTCTGCTCGATGGTGCCATCTAGAGAGGAACGGAAACGCAATGGGAAACAAACGTGGGACAAAAACATTATTCAGCTAATGTACATTATATGTTGTTTTTCTTTAATGTTGTTTTTCAGCTCAGAAAGGTTCAGTCTGGTTTCCACTACAGTTGGACACCAGCTAATGAAATAGTGTGTGAAACAAGTAAACGTTAAAAAACATTCTAGTGTATTCCTGTCACTCACAGCTGAGCTGCTGCAGGCGGGCAGCCTCCTCCCTGACAGTCTGCCGTCTGTGTGCCAACAGCGCGTCCATTTGGTCAGACAGGAGAACATGCAACTCCAGTTCCAATGAGTTGATGTCAACAACCTAAACAACAGTCAAAATGTGTCTTCTGTTATGCTCGCTCACAAAATGGGAGCTTTTATACAGCTCAGCTGCAATAAACGTCCCAGTCCGGATTCAAACTCAGGATGTTGTAGGTACATGGTATGTGCCTTAGCCAACTGAGCCACCAGCATGAATTCTGTTATTTTCTGACCTTCTCTTGTAGACACTCCACCAGGTTGTGGGCGTAGAGGGTCATGGCCCTGTAAAACTTCAGCTGGTTCTCTGAGGAGCTTCCCTCCAGGTTCTCTAAGGAGGTTTTAGCGCTCTCCATGTCCCCCTCCATCCTCCTCAGCTCTGCCTGCCGCGCTCTGTGCACCTCCCTCAGAGAGTCCAGTCTGGGGAGGGGAAGAGAGGAATGAGAAGAAAGTGAGCAAAGTTCAAGTGTTATACAAGTCTGGTGCTGGGCGATAGACTTCTCTGATATATTAAGACACAATATTTCTTTATATTGAGATACTGAAAATATCTCTTTCAACAATATAAGGGTAATTCGTTTGCCCAAATCATCTCCTCTGTAACTCTCTGTTGCTTCCCCTTTGTGTGGAAAGGAAGAAGAATACAACTGAGAGAAGATGTAGGAGTTCAGATGCCGGCAACAACTTGGTCCCCAAGAAAGGTTATGTCGCCTCTTTTGTATGGAGATGGTTTGGTTCACAGTGTGAGATAGAGGGTAAAGAAAAGTGGCAACGAAGCCTTTTCCACCACCACAAGAAACAACATGTAGTGAACTATGAGGAGAACATGTGACAATATGACCCATCATATCAACGTTTGATCCATAAATATTGTGATATCACCTTGTACATCAAACTGTCCAGCACTACATACTGTGTGTTGTATATCAGCACAGTCACATGGTGTCATATTAAAGCAAGTAAAGGTAGTACAAACTGACTTTCCAGTGATCCTCCTCTTGACCATTGAGACAGTGACGGGAGGCAGAGTCTTTGGGATGTTGACCCCTGCTGACCTCTTCTTTTGTCTCTGTCTGTGTCTCCTACTGCTGCTGCTGTTACTGTAGCTGCTGGATTCACTGCCAGATGGACTCTGGGGGGAAAGGAAGAGATGGAGGGTTGAAGAAACAGAAAGAAAGACAGAGAGAATGACTGGCATCACTAGAGGCTTGAGCCTGCGGAAGAGGAGATAACGTTAATAACAGAACTATAGATGGAACGAGAACGATAGAAAAAGAGGGAGACAGAGGAAGGAAAACATAATATAGGAGAAAGAGCAGCAGGTAAAAGAGAGCTAGAGAGAAATGAATAAAGAGAAAAGGCAAAAACAAGAAAAAAATAATGATTGAGGGACTTTCCTACCTGATCGCCTGGCCGTCTCTTGAATCCTTTCCCGATTTGCGTCTCCTCCCATAGCTCCTGCTCCTCCCTCTCTGAGGAGTCAGACACACAGCCATCACTGCCTCCTGGAATAGACACACAGGTACACAAATAACACACACACGTCAATAAGACACAAAAACACACGTTTTACAAATACCAATTGCCATAAATGTCTACCCCCCCTTCCCCTCTTACACTCCCCTTCCTTCCACTTTTCTCTCCCTCATCTTCACCCCTCCCTCTCCCTCTCCCCCCTTTTCACCACTTGCCCTCTTCCTTCCCTCCCAGCTATTCTTCTCCCTCCATTTTCTCTCCCCTCATTCTTATTCTCAGCCACCTTCCCTCTGCTTGCCTTCCGTCCCCTTTCCTCCTCTCTGCCTCACCTCTTACCCTTCACTGGCATCCCTCTCCTCCTCCCTTTTTCATCCCTCCTCCCCTTCTTCCCTCCCTCTCATACCAAGTTTTTCTGCAATCCTCTCCCTGATGCTTTTAGTCCGTGGGGCAAACTCGATCCTTCGCTCGTGATCATCTGGATCATCGTCATCATCGTCATCATCTCTATCTTCGTCATCGTCCCTGCTGCGGTGGTCTGGGGTGCTACCAGGGGAACTCTGGCCAGCTCTACCCAGGGGAATGAACTCTTTCTGGGCACGAGCATCACGCCGCTGCCTCCTGGCTGCCTTGATCTCTTTAGCGTCAGGGATTACTACTGTATGCAGAGACAAATGCATAGACACATAAGCTTACAACGCAGGTCCACACAACAGACAGACACATGCACACACACACACACCACAAACACACACACCAAACACACACCAAACACACACCAAACACACACCAAACACACACACACCTGGGTTAGGAGCAGAGCAGTTGGAGGCTGGGGAGGAGGCCGAGCTAGATGATGGGGACCTGGCACCACTTTCATCATCTTCATCTTCATCATCATCATCATCATGGTGGAGACTGTGTGGTGATGCATTGCTGTCAGAATCCTGCCCGGGGGAACCAGATGGTGGTGGGACACCTCCACCAGCTGCAGCTGGGAGAAAGGACACAGGATTAGGTGTGGAGTTG
Source organism: Hoplostethus mediterraneus (assembly GCA_034670385.1). Taxonomy (NCBI): domain Eukaryota; kingdom Metazoa; phylum Chordata; class Actinopteri; order Trachichthyiformes; family Trachichthyidae; genus Hoplostethus; species Hoplostethus mediterraneus. The sequence continues at coordinate 15,643,489 of JAXDDW010000004.1, forward strand.
GAAGCAAAATAGTCTGATCAGCGTGAATGCATGCGCCAAAATGTGTGTTGATAAAGGTGATTCTTATATGAAAGAATCAGATGTGTGTTTGTGTGAGTATGTGCACACTATGCAACTACATGTGCAAAGGATCCTGGTCAGTGTGTGTGTGGAATATATTTTACCCACCATTGGAGTGTGTGAGATTTGTGTGCACGTGTGTGTCTGTGTAATGTTATCCAAGTACCTACCAGTGCTCTTGGTGGTCTTGGCAGGTGAGCCCTCTTTTCTTCTAGCTTGAAACACCACAGCTTTATCAGATGACTTCCTCAGCTTAAACTCTAGTCCTTCAGCTGAGTTAGAAAAAGAAAACCAGAGTTTCAATAAGCATCGTGGGATTTCATTGGTGTTCACAGCATGGATAGGATTCACTCCAAAGAGCCCTGGCATTCACTATGTGCTCTCCATTGCATTTCTTTATCAATGTTTAAATACTTAAAGCAGTGAAAGTCATCCATAACAGAGCACTTCACAAACATAATTTTAGTGGCAGGAGCTGCAATTTTTTGGGCTGGACCCAACAAAATGTGCTGGATCTTGTTGTTGTTGAGAGTAGTAGTCAGTTGTTACATAGACTATTTATAGTTTATTCTATCACGACATAGTCTAGCTACCAATAAATACCTAACACAACAATTCTGACCAACAGCATTTTGTCATTGCACCCCTGTTCTTTAGTTAGTTATGTCTCATAAAGTTACCTTCTTTGTCGTCAGAAAAACTCAGCGCTGCGTTGCCTTTCTTTTTCCGTCCGTCTTTAGTTTTACTCTGCTCTGCTCTTTCTGTTTCTTCCACCCCGTCCTCCCCGTCGCTGCTGTCCGACTTTGGAGGCGTCGCTTCCCGCTTGGAGCTGCAGGAGATGCCGCGGCCCTGGACCACTTTAGACGGCTTGTTTATCACAACTGGGGCTTTCTTGGTTTCATCTTCATCCTCCTTCTTCTGCTCACCCTCTTCGTCACTGGATTCTCCTTTTCTCTGCCGAAAGTTTCTCCTGGGCTTTTTGTTGAACATTTCAATCCACTATTATTCGCGGTACTAGACGACTGGTGTCAAAGGAATCAAAGCTAACCGTAATACGGTACGTCGGAAACTGGTTGAAAGAGTCATAAAATCTGTCGTAGTGCACTTGCAAAGCATCATGGATGATGTAGTGAATGTGCTGTTGGGCTCACTAAACTACACGGACAGATAATTTGAGGTAACTTTTTAACTTTTGAAATTCTGTAGACTATTCACGGCATTATAAACTCCAATATTTGTAGGAAAAAGAATAGGAAAAGCAATGCAACCCAGAGATTTATATTTATAAAGTAGGCTAGACTGTAATATAGGTCTAACGTTACCATTATTAAGGTAATCTAGTCTCTCCATCTGTTCTGTGGCTAAATTGCCAGATTATACAGCAGAAACAGAAGAAATAAACTGTGTAAGTGTTCTTTGTGGGAAACTATCAGGCAAGCTCAGGTGAGGTCAGTATGAATGTGAACACCTGTCCTTTCCCACATTAACACACTGAGCACAGGCTCAAGTCACTCAAATAAATATGTATTTAGCTTATTATTTCTGGTGTCACCATCTCTTTTTACTCCTTCTTTTGCTTTCCTATCAAATCTCATTACCATCTCTCTCTCTCTCTCTCTCTCTTTCTCTCGCGCTCTCTCGCGCTCTCTCTCTCGTTCTCCCTCTCCTCCCACTCAGTGAACGGTCAGACGTTAACAGCGTCCCGAGCCGAATACTCGTCAGCCATGTTGTTTGTGTGACACAGAGCTGTCAGCAACAGGTTTTTAGGAGTACCAAATTTACCATTTGTGCGAGGATTATTGCACTCTGCTGATACTAAACGTCCACGTTACATATAGGAAAGTCCTCGGGAGCGGTGGATTTAACTTGAAGCCAAGAGAAAGCTTGGAAGTTGATGTTTTTTGCCCGTGGTGAGAGAGGTACGCACCCGAAACTGCTTATCTAAGCATGAGTGCAAGTTTGATATTGTTATGGTAATGTTAGGATAGAGGGCTTATTGTCTTATTATACACAGCGTGCATCTACGTTTCTTTTTGCCAGTAAATGTTTTTTAGTTTATCTTATTTAACGCAGAAATGTGGGGGGAAATCTATCTTCATGGGGAGGGTGATGTCTCTTTCCTGATCTCCCCTCAGAACACCCTGGGATGGGAGTTAAGTTATGATTTTAGCATTTAGATATTATTATCTATACGTGGGGTATTTGGTGCTATTTCGATAAGGCAAAGTTAGTTTGGAATTAGCATGGAAGTGAACTAAATTCCTCTCGGTCCAAACTAGTTGAGCAGGTTGCAGGTCTTGTCTCGGACTGGTTGATGACATGTGATCATGGAATGTTACTATATCAGTTTATGTTATAGACAGACAGAGAGAGAGAGAGGTAGACATTAGTTTCAGATTGTGAATGATGAAAATATGTGGTCCTGTGTTGCTCAATGGGTCGAGCACTTCCTCTGCCAGTGGGATTAGTATTTATTTCTGCTGAGGGGTGCCCCATACTGGGTCTCCAGGTGAGACTTGATTTAGATCCAGGGGTGAAAAAGTTAGTGTGTATTTTCCATTTATATTTTAGACATTTAGCTGAAACGTTTATCCAGAGCGATTTACGATGAGAGCAACCGTAGAATAAGCTGCAATTCCTGTATCACCAAAAAACGATAAGCAACCTAAAATAAGGTCAGGACTTAGTGCGCTTGCAAAAGCAAAGGATAGAGATGGGAGTCATTCAGTGGGAACAGGGTGGTGTGAGGGCCTTCTTGAAGAGTTTTTAGCCTGCGACAGAAGATGGGGAGGAACTCTGCTGTTCTCACTGGAGTGGCAAGGTTATTCCACCATCTCTCTCTTACACACAGACACATACAGGAATACATTCGCAGACACACACTTGGATAGGAGGACCACGCTGATCGTCATGCAATGTATCTGTCACTTAGTCTGTCAGTCAGTAGTTTTCCTCTACTTTCCTCTGATCAAGACACTGAACCCCTAGCAGCTCCAAGGGCTGCTGTTCTGTAGCTGACCCCACATTTTGACCTCCATGGGAGGGGAGGGGGTATCACATTATCATTATTATTATTTACCTTATTATTATCATCATCATCACTATAACAATCATTGGCCTTGTGGTCGTCTTTATCACCGTCCATCACCACTCAGGCCTCCCTGTGCCTTGGAGTTTGTGACATTACATTAAGAGAGATCACTTCAGCCTGGTTTGGCATTACTACAGTACATGGCTGGCTGGCTGGCTGTGGCAGGAAACTGGTTCATCAGATGAATGGCTTAACCAAGTTTTTTGCTATGCTTTTCGTAATTTCTGCTTCATTCAAATGAAAGAAGTCTTGAGAATCAAACACACATATACAATAGCAGGAATCTGAAGTGTGTAATGAAGTGTGCTTGCTAGCTACCATCCATGCACTCTGAAGGAGGGCAAACTGCCTTCTTAACTAATTGTTTTTGAAGTGAGCCTGTTTCAACTAAATAATTTCACACTATAAATTTCCAATTTCTAAGAGTCCTGTTGTTCCCTGTGGTATACAAATTTCAGGGTGGGACAAAGCAGAGAAGAGGAGGGAGAGGCATGTCTTGCCTCTTAGGAAAACAAAGCAAAGCAAAGCAAACAGCATTTATCAACTCCAATCTGAGGTTCATGCAGAGTGTGTGAGACTCACTGGACACTGGACCATTAAAGACCGAGTGGGTGGATGCAATATCACTTTAACTGGTGAGGAAACCTGAGAGGAAAGAGTCAGAAAGAGAGAGATACACAGTTTAGACAGACAGACAGACAGACAGACAGACAGACAGACAGACAGACAGAGAAAGAGACGCACTGGGACAGAGAAAGAGTTGATGTCACTGGTGTGATGTCAGTGAGTGAGGCAGCTGAAAATCAATCTTTGCTTAGAACAGCACCAACCAGCCAGGCAGCCAGACAGGCAGGCATTGCTTGTTTCTAAACAGCAGGGATGAGGAGAAGCCACGGTCATACAACTGGTAGGGTAGGTATAGGGGCAGAGAGACAGAGAGAAGATACACAATGACACAGGAGGAGACCCAAAGACAGCCAGAGAATGAGGAAATGGACAGATCAAGTGAGGGAAAAATAGTTCACTGAACAGGTGTCAGTGTTTCCATCTCGTTCTCTCGCTGTCTTGTTTTTTGTTTCGCTCTTAATGTCGCTGTCTTCCGTTCAAGGTCAGGACAGGCGGGTGTACAAGTGTTAGAGTATATAGTGCCTAACAGACAGACACAGCAACAGAGGGGAGTTCAAAGCTGCTACTGAAGCAAGTAAGGTCAGGGGAGTCATGAGTTACACCCTGTCCTGTTAAAACGCTGACAGCAGTCAGTAAGTAAATACCCTCTGTACTTAAAGGTAACACCATGACCTCGGGGTGATTATGCCAGGGGTGTGTTTCTTAAACTACAGGATTGGACCCAGTATGAGTCACAAGTCTGTTTCTGTAGGGTTTCCCAGGACAAGAATAATGGTGCTGAGAGTCTGGGTGCCAGGATTCGACCAGTATACCACGATAGCTAGCTTGACAATAACAACGGAGCATATATACCATGCTGGGCGTGCGTTACGGTGCCAGTCAGAGTGACACATTCTGTATCCAATCAGTGCAGAGCATAGTGATCAATCTCCGTGCACCAATCAGGTAGCTCTCTGTTCTAGCCCCCCGCCTCCCATTTGCTTGCAAATCGTTTTGCAAGCAAAACGAAACAGTGACAAAAGGCGCTGAAACAGTGACAAAAGTCGGTGCGCGCAAAGTTTGCAAGTGTAAGAGCGTAAGAGAAATGAGAGTTTGGTGAATACAAATCAGATTTTCTTGCTCAAATTGTTTTTTCGCTCTTGTAAATCATGAGATATAGTTTTGAAAATAGTTTTGGCAGGGACATACCTTCATACTTCTGATGTATCCAGCATATCAAGGCCTCTACTTGCAGAGAAACTACTTGTGTGTGCATGTGTAGGTTGGGGTTTTTTCAGAATGAGTGGTTGTCTGAGTAGCCATCAAGTTTTGCAAATCATGCAAATCCAGTCAGTCAGAATCAGACCCTTCCCTCACTCTGGGAAACAAAGTGAGCTGTACACTAGGATTTCAATACACTCACCTTTGCCAGTCTGTTTGTGTTTTGTCCTTGAGAATATATTTTTTTTTAATCATTTTAATAAAAAACATTTCACGTGGTATAAAGTTATTTAAACCTGTGACACTATCATCAGTCTATTAAAGTATAGATACACATGGACAGAACAAAAAAAGAATAAGGCAGAAACTGAGGAAGGCCAGAGAGGAGGGGGAGGATGAAGACAGAAGGAGAGTAGGAATTGACCCAGGTGGAGCCCAGAAGAAGAGCGAGAGAGAGCGACAGATGGCAGGCAGTAGATTAGCCCTCCCTCCCTGTTCTCTACTCCCTGTTGTGAGTGCATCGATCAGTAGTTAGGCCACATTCACTGAAACTATACACTGTCTCTCACACTGTCTTTCTTTCTTTCTTTCTTTCTATGATTTTTTATCTCAAACTATTCTTGTGCTATTACATGAAGTTTATATTATCAGACAAGTCAGTAACAGGCAACCCTGCTTCCTAAGTATCACTTGTCAGATCTTGGACCAATCAGGCCCGAGTTTAAACCCAGTCTTTGAGGGTGAGTCACGTTCTGTGGCACTTCAAAACAGCCCTTGTGCTAAAACCCACTGTCACTTCCTGTCACCTGACCTTGGGACAAGGAAATACATCCGTGGGCTACTGGACAGGAAGTGTTGAGCAGAGAGATTGGAATTTCTCTCCTCCTTTTCCTCCTCTGACTTCATCATGTGATTCTGACTGGCTGATGGCAGAGAGATAGTCAGGGAGGAAACAGGTGTTCAGCATGGCAGTAATGCATTGAATATGAATGCTGCTCACATTTGCCCAGTATGTGTATTTGAGTACAAAACCCCCCCACAAGTTTGCAAACATTTCACATTTAAAGAATTCCTCAAAGTACATGTAAGCTTCATGTTTAGCTGTCACATATTGTCCATCAAAGGTTGAGACGGTTCATTTCATAGTGAGCAAAGTGTTTTAAATCTAAACAAAGCCAGTGGTGTAGTGGCTGTGTTTTGACTGGCGGTGAAGTGCTGCAGTCACTGATTAGGCCTTTTAAATATCCTGGGAAAACCAGTGTGGTGCAAGCCAGTGGTCTTTTGACAGCAAGGGACCTAAAATATAGCCTCTAACTCACCAGGCTCATTACAACATACTAGTCCAGTACTATTGCTGTTTTGGGACCCACCAGAAACAAGCCCTCGACATATTTGGGGTCTTGAACAACAAATGCTGTTACAAGAAAATTAATTTGAATTAGTTTTTAAGTCATTCTGACAGAAAATAGTGAGGCGCATGTGAATAAGTCAACAGAGCTCTCTGACTGCCTGGCTGGCTCTGTTGTCTGTACACAGAGCTGTACACAGAGCTGTACACCTCTACCTGTTGGAGGTGGGTAGCTTGTGGCTGTTTGTGTCTGACCAATAATACAGGCTTTCTGAGAATTGTTAAGTCCAAGGGGTGTGTAATAAAATGATCAGGGATTGAAGACGCTGGGACACGCAGACACACTTCTCTGATATAATAGATTTGTGTTTGTTTCATGTGTGTTTATCTTTCTATCTTGGGTACCTAGTAGTGCGCTGTTCTGTAGCTAATAGAGTCAGTGGGGATAGTATTGGAACATGTCCCAGTGACAGAGTAGCGTGTAAAAGGTTTGGGACGTGGCCAGAGGGCTTCTGACTGAAGAGAACAGGAGAAGCCCTGTTCAACTCTGCTGACCGACCAGAATCTCTCTCTCTCTCTCTCTCTCTCTCTCTCTCTCTCTGACTCTCTCCCTTTCTCTCCCTCTCGCTCTGTCTCTTTCCCTCTCCAGTCAGAGACAGCACTGTTCGGCCTTAGCTGCGGTATGGATTGATGAGCGAGCTGTGACTGTGTGTTTTGCAGATGACTGCGAGCAGTCGCTGAGGACGCCACCTGGAGTTCCCCCTCTCTGTCTATACCACCTGCAAACATGAATGGTAAGGCCTCTGCGGTGAGGGTGTGTGAAAAAGGGAGACGAACAGTAACAGAAGAGTGTGTGTGGGTGGGTGTGTGTGTGTGTGTGTGTGTGTGTGTGTGTGTGGGGTGAGGGGGGTTGGGCTGTATGCTTTGCAGCAGAACTGAGGCTATGCAGATGTGCTTATGCCAACACATTGCAAGTTGTAGTGATAGTTCGCTGTGTGTGTTTGATGCGTGTGTGCATGTCTGTGTCTATGTGCCCTAGTCCGCTCCTCCTCACTCTGTTACGGTAACTCTTGCTGTTTGTGGTTCGTGGTTGTGACTTTCTGTTAAAATCTTCACTTCCGTGTCTCTCATCCATCCTCTGTACTACATTTAGCAAGGCAAATTTCAAGTTTAGCTAGGCGTTAAACCTGCAACAGTGGAGTTGCACAGTGGCCAGCAGTAGGAGGCTGTGGTAGTTAGGGATGCAACGATTATAGATTTTGATGGGACGATTATCGTCTGAGGAAAAATCACAGGTTTCACGATTATTATGCATCAATTTATTTCACAACGACTAATTCACGCCGATCTCACCCCTGTTCTTCGGTGTTTGACGCTACTGTTAGTAGATTGGGTAACTACGTTTCCCATACATCCTAGGGGGTGATTATGTTTTGTGGTCTGTGACAACTAGGAAGTGAAGTAATGTTGAAATAAACGAAGGGTGATCTTTTAACTCGACAACAAGGAGTTGTCTGCGTGTTTCCCTAGTGCACAACTTCCACAGTACCACAGAAATCTCGGTCTAGCTGAGTCTTTACGGTTACAAAACCGTGACGTTTTAAATCACGGTTAATAGTGAAATCGGTTAATCCCTGCATCCCTAGTGGTACTGGACAAGTATGAATCTGTGTGTATCTGCTTCATACAAGTGTTGTGGTCTGGGGTTCTTTTCATGATGATTTTGACTGGCCCGTAGTCAACCTGGCCTGGATAAAGGTGAAAGTGGTCTCCTGCTCTCCTGTCTAAACAAAGTGATACAGCAACCCTGAGCTCCATTATCGCTTTGTCAATATCGGCCCTTTCTCCAGACCTGACAACCCTGGAGGCTGGCTTTGGGATACGCAATTTCTGATCACGTTTGTGTGTGTGGGGATGTTTGTTGGCAAGCCTTAAGGGTGTTCCTCCTCTCTCATGTAACCATTTATACACAGATGCAAAGTGTTTAATTGTTTGCTTTGCTCAGATTTAGTTTTAATCTGAGCCATTTTCCTGATGTGGTTTATTTTGAAAAGTGAGCAAAGGCAAATGGCCCTAGTATCTAAAATCTACTGTTCTCTGTTCTATATTTCACCCCCTCTTCTGACTTTCTCCCTTCCCCTTTCCTCCCCTCTCTCTTCTTATCCAACGTTGTCTCACTCCATCTCTCTCTTTTCCTCCCGTCCTCTTCTCCAACCCCTCTCTCTGTCTCTGACTCTAGGTGGTCCCAGTATATGGGCTATCTCTCCAGAGGAGAGGGGCAAACATGATCAGAAGTTTGACACCCTCTCCCCAGCAATGGGCTACGTCTCAGGTACTCACACTCACACTCACAATCACAGACTGACACAAACGTACTCAGGGATGCATGGCTTGGCATAAGCATACAGCAGCAGAAACGTCTTTTTAGTTTTACTTTTTCTTTTCTCATTCTCTTTGTCTCGCTTTCTGTAGGGGAGCAGGCAAGGAAGTTTTTCCTGCAGTCAGGCCTGCCTCCCTCAGTGTTGGCTGATATATGGTAAGAAACCCAGACACACACACACACACACACACACAGACAGACTTTCAGAGTTGTTGGGCTCTGTGTGAGAGGGTACCCTTACCCTTAATTACTCTCACTGTAATTTCTTTCTCTCTCTTTCAGGGCACTGGCTGATATGAATAAAGATGGGAAGATGGACAGGTTGGAGTTTTCCATCGCCATGAAGCTCGTGAAGCTAAAACTCCAGGGTTCGTCCCTTCCCACGGCACTGCCAATCATCATGAAGCAGCCTCCAGTCTCCACTCCCAGCCTCAACCCCACCACCTCAGCAATGGGCAACTCACGCTACGGTTTGTGTGTCTTGTTTTTATGGTGGCAATTAGACTGAGGGGCTTAAAACATGCGAGATGTAGCGTTCTGCAGAGCTAACTCAGGTTGGCTGCTTAGTTCTTGTGATGGTACCCAAGAAAACATAGTGCTTCTGTGGAGATCACACAGTCTGTCTGTTTGTGTGCTTGATGACGAGTTAAACTCACTCAACTACCTTTTAGTACCTCAAACAATGTTGCTGTTGACTAGCTAATCTAAGGTATGTAACACTGATTGTATGCATGCATGGTTGTACTCATGCACTGTGACAGGCATTGAATTGCTAGTGTGTGTGCGTGTGCGTGTGCGTGTGCGTGTGCGTGTGCGTGTGCGTGTCCACCAGGTATGGGTATGCCTAACCTGTCCATGATGCCAGGGTCGAACATGGTATTGATGACCCCTATGTCCATGACAAGCCCCGGGCTGCCACCTCTGACCCCAATGACATCCCTCACCCCTCTGGTTCCTACGGCACCAGGCCGGGGTCCTCTGATAGGCTCCGCCTCCTTGATGCCCCTGATGTCCACCATGGGAAACAACACACTGCCAAACGGCACCATGGGAATGCTCCAGCCTGTCCCTATTGGCACTATGTCCACTGGTAAAGATGATTTACCTGCTCTTCTGTCTTTTCCTTCCTGTTTTCTCGGCAGGACGCCTATGCAGTAATGCTGTGTGTTGCTCTAAACCAGCGAGTCTAGTTTCATTTTGGTATTATCTAAATGTCACTGCAATAAAATACTTAATTTATCCAGTGGGCTGTTGATTAAATACATGGGAATAGGTGGAAATATCATTAATTTTGAGAAGAGGAGGAAATGGAGGAAAACACACCAGTACAGCCTGGTCCAGTTGTGCAGAGTCAGGTCTTTGTGTCTCATATCCATACAAATAGCCTCTCTCTCCTTGACAAGGTTACAGCAGTTCCTGGATTACACACCGCTCTACAGAATATTACTGGTCCACTACAGGGCTCCCCTCCCCTTTGGAAAACTATATTTCTGATATACAGCCTATTTCAGACGACAAAGACAGGGTTGAGGTTAGGCATTTCATGGTTGTGGTTATGGGTTGAGAATGCAGAAAATGTCCTCACAAGTGTAACTGTGTGTGTGTGTGTGTGTGTGTGTGTGTGTGTGTGTGTGTGTGTGTGTGTGTGTGTGTGTGTGTGTGTGTGTGTGTGTGTGTGTGTGTGTGTGTGTGTGTGTGTGTGTGTGTGTGTGTGTGTGTGTGTGTGTGTGTCTGTGTGTCTCCAGGCCTCCCTCTATCTGCCTCCTATTCCTCCTCTCCTCTGGGGTTCTCCTCCCCTTCTCCTGCTCCTTCTGGAATAAACAAGGCCTCCTCGTTGCTTGACCTGGGATCTAGCAGGTAACACACACACACACACACACACACACACACACACACAAATAAAAATGGTACACACAGCCATATGTATGTATCATTATACCTGTGAGAACATTTCATTCATTCATTATTAGTTAATTTTATCCAGTCAATAAGCCCTAACCCCAATCATGAAAGTATCACACATGCATATGTACTTAGAAACACGGAGACACACAAACAAATAAAAAGATGCATATACACCGCTTTGCAAATGAACACAGACACACACATATGGACAACACCCACTCATACTCAGAGAAAACATTATTTACTTTCCCCTTTTGTGCAATTTATGTCTCATCTGTCTCAAGGCTTAAAGGTTCCTCTTTAACTTTTCTCCTTGTTTATCTCCTCCCTGTGTTGTTTAGTTAATCTACTGATGTTAATGTCTCTCTTTTAGCTCCAATTCCTCATCCCCATCCCTGCTGTCCCCAATGCTTGCTGGTCCCAGTGACTGGGCCGTGCCCCAGGCCTCCAGACTCAAATACAGACAGCAGTTCAACGGCTTGGATAAACACATGACTGGATACCTCACTGGTAGGTGTGTGTGTGTGTGTGTGTGGATGTTGGGTAACAGTCATTGATGATTTCATGGCAGTTGCCTCCCTTTTCTTTTTAACTGTCTGTGCAGCCTCAGCAAACCTTAAGGAAGTGGTGGCTGAGTCTGTACCAGCTGTGGGTGTTTTGACATAGGGACAATTTCACAAGCATTGCTCGATCTGTTGTCATTGAAATAGCCATGATGCGGAGTAACGACAATTATACACACACACACTTCAACCATACAGGGACACAGCGGAGATTACATTTCCACTGTAGTGTGACTTTGCAAAAGCGCATGTCCAGAAAGTCAGCAAATGATCTAAATTTCTTTATTTAACACATGATTTGTGTTTTTTGAGCTCCAACTAGTTGGCACAAGTAAACAATCCTATAGACCCTAGTACTGCGCCGGTTCAAACAGCTGGGAAAATCAGCATGTGTCTTAATTGATGGCACAACCTGACACAACAGCACACAGTCCTGAAACTGTTTCCTCCACTCCTCACCTATGCCACATTCAATGACACTGTCGATGTTGTTGCCAGGCCAGCAAGTAAGGAGCGCCATGGCAACCACGATGCTGACGCAGACACAGCTGGCCTCCATCTGGTGAGAATATTTACATTGTGTGTGTGTGTGTGCGTGTTTACTTGTATGCAAGCACATGTTTGTGCGTTTTTGTGCTATGGTCTTCAGAGACAAAGTGCAGTAGGAGGGAGGGGTGCATTCCATACTGATGGAAATTAACATTAGGATTGTAGTTTTTGAACCTAGTAAACCAAACCTGGGCAAAAAACTTATTTTGTATGGTTTAAAATGCTAAATAATTGAAGTGTGACTTGTATTCCCAGCTTCATACTGGAAAACTCACTTGTAAGATGAGACAAATCATGCTCCCCTTCTCTCTCCTCTCCTCCCCTCCACTCCATCAGGACTCTAGCTGATGTGGATAAGGACGGCAAGCTGAAAGCAGAGGAGTTTATCCTGGCCATGCATCTGGTGGACATGGCCAAGAGTGGACAACCACTACCGCTAACTCTGCCAAATGAACTGGTGCCGCCCTCACTGAGGTACACACACATGTGTGACTATAACATTGCAAATGCACTTTTGATAAAAGTGTGGCTGAAGATGTTGGAAAGTTTTAAGGACATTAAATATGGGCTAAAGCTGCATGTCTTTATTTAATATTTGAATGCTGTGTACCGTGTATTCAAAAGAAGTTCTTTCATGTGTATTTCAGGGGTGCAGTAAATGGATCCAGCGCTTCGCTCTATGCTGCTCTGACTGATGACTTGGACATAGAGCCTCCACAGAAGGCCAAGACCAACAGTCAGTGTTTATAGTTGTTATTCTCAAAGACATTGATAGAGAGAGAGAGTTCTACTGTGGCACCACGAGGAGCCTCCTTCTCTAGAAATAAGAACTAACCTGCTGCAAATATGCAACGTTTGTGTAGCTGACATGGCTGCCAGTAAAAAACTGAAACGCCCAAACTCGATCTATGCTTCTGAGTACTCACACCCACATGGTATTACATAAAACACATTGTTACAGAGTAACCATTTGTCAAAGGCAAAGCTTTTGCACTTCAAAACCAAGGGGTGTGTAGAGCAGTGCACTTTGAGCTTCTAATGCAGACCTCGTTTTGGATCCACTATCACCTTACACACACAGACACACCTACACATAAAGCCTATGTCAAGAGGAAAGGCATAGATTCTGCCTGAATGTGTTCTGAAACGTTTTCATGCGTAGGTTCACAGCTAAACACTATTATTAAAACATCAATAGGACAAAATCTCGCCTTTGATCATAGCTTTGTTTTGCTAGCAATACAATTTTTTTCGACTTTTCCAACACGTCCCATTCTGAAGCACACAAGACCTTCACAAATAAGTAACTGTGCTATAACAGATATTAATTCCAGTTGTGTGCAGTGTCTGATGGGCACATCAACAATGTTACTATTCCAAAGAGAATCTATGAGGGATGTGTTTTATACATTTAGTCCATGACTGTAATTTCAATGGTCTCTCCTTAATCCTCATTCAGTTTCAGTAGAGCTTGACAACATAAATAGGATACGCTAACACAGGCATGGTCAAATTGTTTGTCTGTCTTCAGTGACGTTTGAGGATAAATTCAAAGCCAACCTGGAGCGAGGGAATGCAGAACTGGAGAAAAGACGACAGGTACTCCAGGAGGCGCACAGGAGGGAGGAGGAGCGACGTGCTCAGAAGCAGAGAGAGGAGCAAGAGAGGAGAGAAAGGGAGGCCCGGGAGGCCGAGGAGAAGAGGAGGAAGGAGGAGGAGAGGAGGCTGGAGCGACAAAGGGAGCTGGAGAGACAGAAAGAAGAAGAGAGACAGAAAGAGATAGAGAGAAAAGAGGTGAGGGGGAAGTTACTGCTCTCTGAACGAATTGCATATGTGCACTGTTGCATGTATATTAAGTGTGTGTGTGTGTGTGTGTGTGTGTTTTCCAGGCTGCACAGCGGGAGCTGGAGCGTCAGAGGAAGGAGGAGTGGGAGAGGAGGAGGCGTGGGGAGCTGCAGATAAAGAAGGAGCAGGAGCAGGATGACATCATCAGACTGAAGGCCAAGAAAAGGAGTCTGGAAATGGAGCTGGAGGCTGTGGTGAGGAGACGTACTGTAGTACTGTACTGTAGCTCACCATGCCCACTCATCACACACACACACACACCTTAAAGGGAGTTTGTAAAGTTGAGATGTGATAAAAAAAAAACAACACAATTTCTCTTTATCACACCTCTCCATCTTTCTCCTTCTCACCCTTCCTTCTCTCCTCCCTCTTTCTCTATCCCCGTCTCTCTCTCAGGGTAACAAGCATCGTCAAATCTCAGACCGTTTGCGTGACACCCAGAACAAGAAGAAGGTCCAGAAGACGGAGCTGGATCTGACCAATCAAAGGAGAGACACACGCCGACAGGACATTGACAACCTGCAGAGACAGCTGGAGGTGTGTGTGTGTGTGTGTGTGTCTGATTACCACCAATGTGGCTTCCTCTATCATTGTTCATTCTGTCTCGTTCCCCTCTGACGATGCCTTTCTTGTTCCTGATGATCCTGTGGGTCAGGAGTTCCAGAGGAAATTGTCCCAGCTGACTCCAGAACAGAAGAGACTGACTGAGAAACTCAAAAACGTGGCTCTGAATAACCTGCCAGGTTAGTGTTGATGGACGGATGGATAAATGGATGATTAGATAAGATGAAACTTTAATGGTCTCTGTGGGGAAATTGGGTTGTTGCAGAGGAGGATAGAGCAAATTAAAAATAGACTAGAATAGAACCAGTGGGGGGTTTTAAACATAATGCAACACTCATGCATGCTGTATGCATACATGTATAACATACTTGCTATGCTATAACAGCAGCAGAACATACAACGACAAAGAAAAAAATCAATGACAAACAATATGAGAATACAAATGTCAGGATTAGCACTTAACACCCCTGTCTGCAGATACCACAGCTCACGTTTTCTTTCCAATTCACTAGAAAAAATGACTGGGTGAATCCTCCTCTTCCCAATTCTAGTTTGTTTCACATCGTTTTTCCTGTCTGCAGTGTCGACCATGTCCACCCTGAAGCGGAGTGTCACAGAGAAGAACGGAGCATGTCACAAATTGCGAGAACAACTGGAAGTGCTGGAGAGAGAGACTGCTGCTAAACTGGCTGAGATGGACCAGTATAACAAAGACATCCAGGTAAGAGGAAGAGCTTCATAACACTCCTGGTATAACATAGCATCTATATTGTCCTTGCTTCTTCAATTTGCCTTAAGTGGTTTCTGAGCCATTTCTAGTGGGTTCAATTTCTACCACCAGGCTGAAAGTATAACACTGTCACAACCCACGGAAGTGTGGATCGTGGTTTGGTTGAGGAAGTGAAAGGAGATGTTTTTAAAACATTTACCAATGCCTGTTCACCATACTAACTAGATAACTTACTACTGCTGCTCTGGCTTTCTATGTCTTTTCCTTCTTCTCCAATCCCTCTGTTATTCCCGTCATAACCCTCTTTCTTGCCCTTCAATCACCGCCTTCATCCCTTTGTCATCTTTTACCTCTCCTCTGCACTTTTCCTGACCTTCCCTTCTTCCTCTTGGGGAATCTCTGCTCATCTCTGTGGGTTTTTTTTACACTGCTGGATCTGCCCTTCCTCTTCCTCCTTTCTCTCCTTCTTCCTTTCTTCCTTCTCACCCTTCCTATATCACTTGTTTCCTCTCTCCCTCCCTCTTTGCAGCATGTGGATGCTGAGGACTCAATGCTCCAGGCTGTCCTCTGTCTGCTGGCCTGCCTCAGTAACCTCTTCTACCTACTGAAGGTTCTCTCCCTAGTTTTCTTTTCTTTTCTTTTCTTCTTCTCTTCCGAGGTGTTTATTCCTTTCCTTTGACCTTTCTCTCTTTTTTTTTTCCTCTTTTTGCATTTCTGCCTTTCACACTGGCTCACAAATTTCTATGTTTAGTCACCTAAGTGCTTGCTGTGCATGGTGATTGGGCATGCTGTGTGTGTCCAACCCTTAGCCTATTACATCTTTCTACTCAACTCATACTTTAAATCAGGAGCACTTCTTTTGCTCTGCTAGTAATGTGTGTGCGTGTGCGTGTATGTGCGTGTGCGTGTGCGTGTGCGTGTGCGTGTGCGTGTGCGTGCGTGTGTGTGTGCGTGTGCGCGTGTGTGTGTCAGGACCTGAGAGAGAGCCAGCGAAAGCAACAGGCAGCGCTAGAGAACCTGAGGAGCATCAAAGAGGACAAGCGGCGTGAACTGAATAGAAGGAGGGAACAGGAAGAGGAGAGGAGGAGGAGGGAGGAGGAGATGAAAAGACAGGAGGAGGAGAGGAAGCGGATGGAGGAGCAGGAAGCTCAGGGGTAAGATGCTTTCATCGCAGGTTTATTCTTAGATTTCAAAATGCCAACCTTTTTAAATGTCAAACCAAGAATTCAATGCTCACAATATGCATTTTGTGTTTCCTGCTGTAGAAATGTTATAAAGTAATGCTATAAATTTTGAAAAATAACAAAGTTATTAATGTGTATTCTAGTTTCATCTGGATGCCACTATTATGTATTATGTGGTTTCTTGTTTTAAGACATTTATCATCTGCGTGTTTGTCACTTGCAGGCGTATTAAGCAAGAAAAGGAGCGACAGTGGCAGGAGAAGCAAAGGAGGGATGAAGAGGAGCGGCAGAGGAGGCTCCAGGAGGAGAGAGAGGCCAAACTAAGGGAGGAGGAGGAGAAGGAGAAGCAGGCTCGCCTCCAGGCTGCCAAGGAGCAGGCCGAACGAGAGCGCAGAGCGAAGGAGGCGGCGGAGCAGAAGAGAAGAGAAGAGGAGGAGAGGAAGAGACGCGAGGAGGAGGAACGGCAGAGGCAGGAGGAGAGGAGGAGGCAGGAGGAAGAGAGGAGGAAGCTGGAAGAGGAGAGGAGGCAACTAGAGGAGGAGAGAAGGAGACTGGAGGATGAGAGGCGAAAAGAGGAGAAGAGGAGGAAAGAAGAGGAGGAGCGACGCAGACGGGAGGAAGAGAGGAAGAGGTTAGATGAGGAGAGGAGGGAGGAAGAGAGGAGGAGAGCGAGGGAGGAGGAGGAGAGGAGGAGACAGAGGGCAGCCGATGCAGCCTTCAGAGATGCAGAGGATAGGAGAAAGGAGGAGGAGAGGAAACAGCGGCAACAGGAGGAGGAGGAGAGGAGGCGGCGTGAGGACGAGGAGAGGCGGAGATATGAGGAGGAGCAGAGGACGAGGCGTGAGGAGGAGAGGAAGAGGGCAGAGGAGGAGAGGAAGAGAAAAGAAGAGGAAGAGGAGAGGAGGAGAGCAGAGGAGGAGAGGAGGAGAAAAGAGGAGGCATCTCGTCAGCAGCAGCAGCAGCAGCAGCAGCAGCCTAGCGGAGTAGGGAAGTTGGACATTCAGGAGAAACTGAGCGCTCTGCTGAGAGGACTGGAGGAGAGGAAGGGTGAGACACACACACACACACACACACACACACACACACTGATGCGACTCTACAATAGGTTGTTGTTTGTATTTTCTTCATATTTTTACTGCTCAGTGAAACCAGCTCATGTCACTCCTTTTGAAACCTGAACAATAACCTTAATACACATGCTTGATCACATGACCGGTTAATGTTTCCTGATTGGCTGTCCTAGGCGGTCTCCGGCCCAACGCCACACAACACAGGAAGTCAGCGGCACTCACTTCCTTCAGAGCTCTCTACCCGTTCAGTGCTCGAAACCAGGATGAACTCAGCTTCAGTGGCGATGATGTCATCGAGGTAAGAATGAAGAGGTTTAATTGATATACACATTCAAAGTCTCTTTCTCTTTCGTTTGGTGTAATTTGTGGATATTTGTGTGCATGTGCTTGCTCCAATGTCTCTTTCTTTGCCTCCTTCTCCTTCTCTTCCTCCCTCTCTTGTAACCCCTCTGTCTCCTCTTCCTCCTCGCTATCAAACCTTCCCTCCTTCTGCCAGGTTGACGAGACGACGGAGCGGGAGCAGGGTTGGCTGTATGGGAGCAGACAGGGGAAGATGGGCTGGTTCCCAGAGAGCTACGTAGAGAGGCTGGCCACAGACACGGCTAATAACACTGCTGCTGCTGTTAGTGGCCCCAAAGTGCCCCTCAAACCACAGCTTTCCAACACCACTGCAGCCCGTAATAACCTAGACGCCGCCATG
Organism: Hoplostethus mediterraneus; assembly: GCA_034670385.1. NCBI lineage: Eukaryota > Metazoa > Chordata > Actinopteri > Trachichthyiformes > Trachichthyidae > Hoplostethus > Hoplostethus mediterraneus. The sequence goes on from JAXDDW010000004.1 coordinate 15,661,305, forward strand.
GCAGCGGGGACAAAGTCTGCCTTCACTCCAACGCACTCTCCAAACCCCGCCCCCTCTGAGACACAGGGACAGGTAAGGGATCGTGGATAATGGTTACGAGCAGAACGACCTCTGGAATGTACCAAACCAACGTTTTGAGTCCTAGTTCAGGTTCATTGACTCTTCATCCCTGTAGGTGTTTGGGAATCGACAAGCACAGGTGGGAAATAATTGTAATTTCAGTAACGCACACTCTCCATCTCTTTGTGCCTCCAGGTGGTTGGTAACCTGCTAGCCCAGGCGCTGTGTTCCTGGACAGCCAAGACAGACAGCCATCTGAACTTCAGTAAAGATGATGTTATTCGAGTGTTGGAGCAGCAGGACAGCTGGTGGCTGGGAGAGCTGAACGGCGCACAGGGCTGGTTCCCCAAGACATATGTGACACTGCTGGGGGAAGAGGACAGTGCAGAGTAAGCTTTCGTGCATGCGTGAATTTACGTCTCCCACAAAGTCAATGGATTGGTCTCCTTGTTTTCAAAAGTACGCCCAAGGGCCGGGTGCTACAATTGCAGGTCAAAAAAGGGTCTCTAGTGACCTCATTTGAAAGTTTTCAAATAAGCCATGCAGACAAATCATTGGTGTACCAGGCAAAGTGCGAGTTAACTGTCAGGTTGTTTATCTCAGGGTTATCAGTGAACGCAATCAGTCACAGTGGAATGTGTATGCGGTAACTGTGCCACTATGTTAAGTATTCAGACCACAGAAGTTAATTGTTGTGAAACTCTTCCCTCTGTCATGAGGAATCTGCTGTGATAACACTGTCACTCAGTGGAGTTCAGATATAATTTACCACATATCAGAATGGTTTAAATGGATAATGACGGTGATGTTGTTTTCAGCCCTATGAACTCCCCTCCTGACGAGTCCAGCGATGGCCAGCAGTTTGAAGGTACAGTACGGCAGTGTCCCTACCTAGTCCCTATCAAGTCCTTCCTACAATTATTTACTACCGTATTTCTCCACACATTACTGCTAAGCGGGGTCATATTTTGATCGGATAGGTCGGGTGATTGTACAAAGTGCAGACATGGTGTTTTATTTTCTATTACTTTTACCATTTATTTTGTGTTTTATTGTGTCGCAAGTATATGTTGTTGCTGTGAACACTGTACTTCCTTCTGAGGTAGAGACACACAGGTGCTTTCATAAGTTTCATAATCATCAAATCTGTCTTGAATCAAAGCAGCTGGATTTCGCAAATTAATGTATATAACCACATTTTCTGGGAAAACGTATGAAAAAATACATGTCTGCCTAGTGAGAAATTTTGTGCTAAGAAAACATAAGCAGTGCCAGGCATTCTGGTCCAGTCTGACCTACGCTTACATTCCTCGTAATAGACTGGACCCTTAGCTGTATTTCTGTGCTTGCTTTTCTGAGTTCATCTTTGTGTTGATATGTCTTGTCCTCCCCAGAATATGTGGCGTTGTACACCTATGAGTCTCCAGAGCCTGGTGATCTGACTTTCATAGAAGGAGATGTGGTCTTGGTGACCCAGAGAGAGGGAGAATGGTGGAACGGCTCTATAGGCGACCGTACAGGGTTGTTCCCCAGCAACTATGTCAAACCTAAAGAGACCGACGTAAGAATCAGCAGCATACGCCTACGTGTTTCTGTCGGGTTTGTAATGAAGTATTAAAATAACAGGGCCATCATTTCTGTTGTTTCAGACATCCAGCATATCGGGCAAGAAGAAGCCAGGTAAGCTCACTCTCTCTTCTATCTATTTTTCCTCCTATATGCATGTTTCTCTCTCTTTCTCTTTTTCTCTTTCACTTTCATAGAAGCACAATTTGTTTTGGCATTTTGCAAGTACTGCAGTTCAAGGTCGTAATTGTATTTGTGTGTATGTGTGTTTGCGCAGAGATAGCCCAGGTGATGAGCACCTACTCCTCTCCGGGGTCTGAGCAGCTGAGCCTGGCTCCTGGCCAGCTCATCCTTATCCTCAGCAAGAACTCCTCTGGCTGGTGGCTTGGGGAACTACAGGTCAGTGTTTCTTAACTATTGGTCGTGCCTGTTTGCAGCGGGTCCTTAGAACTACAGTATATGTGAAAATAGACAAGGGCTCCCTCATTTATCTACACCCACTCATTAGGGGCCATGGCAGGAAACTCCCCACTGGCCCACATTGGAGCCCCATAACCTCCATAGCGCCCACTCATAGCTCGAGTTTCAATTTACTGAGTGACTGAGGTTCAACAGGCTGAGTGACAGTCACTGTCTTCCAAAGCTCTGGGTAGGGAACTGTAGAGTTGAGGATTTGGTATTCATTGTTGGTCAGTATCGCTGCTGTCTGATGAAAACCTTAAAGAAGTCATTTGTCACTGTAGTTATTGTGCCTGTGTGTGTTTTCTGTCTCTAGGCTCGTGGTAAAAAGCGCCAGAAGGGCTGGTTCCCCGCCTCTCACGTCAAAATACTGGGATCCCAGAGTGGCAAGTCCACACCTGCACCCCAACCAGGTAACACACCCACACATACACACAATTATAGTGCTTGAATAAATACACACACTGGGTCACACCATGTTCCAGTCATGCTCAAACTCACACACATACACAGAGGTGATAGCCATGTACAACTACATATTCACACGTACACACACTTTTATACATTATACACCCCCCACCCCCGCCACATACAGCATTTAACATACACACAGCCTCCCTCACACACACACACACCCTCCATGAGTCTCTCTCCTTTCCCAGTCTGTCAGGTGATAGCCGTGTACGACTACACAGCGGCCAATGAGGAGGAAATGAGCTTCTCTAAAGGTCAGCTGATCAACGTCTTTGACAAGAATGATCCTGACTGGTGGAAGGGAGAGCTCAACGGGGTCACCGGCCTGTTCCCCACCAATTACGTTAAGATGACCACGATGGAGTCTGACCCCAGCCAGCAGTGTGAGTAAAACCTTTAAAACATGTTTTTAAAGCAACAAGCCGCCTGGATTCACCGGTGTCTTTATAGTTGAATGGAGACAGAGTTCATCTGTAACACAACCCATGTGTAATATAAATGTTTACCGTAGCCACATGACGGTAGGTGGAGCCAAAATGATTGAGAATTAGAAAATTGTCTCAATGTTTATGTCTAATATTGGAGATTGACTGTTGATGAATGGAAATATGTGTTGTATATGCTCCTTTTTACATATTGCTTTAAGCCTCAATCTGTGGTTTCAGACTAATATTTACCCTTGGTGTGAATCTATCTGTTCATCTATAAAACCCTCATCCACCCATCATAAACTGTGCCTGTCTATCCATCCATGCTTTCATCCCTCCATACATGTATGTCCGTTCTTCTCACTGACCATTCCTTTCACCTTTTTCCCTGTTTCTGTCCCCCTGTCCCTCCCTCTTCCTCCTCTCTCTCTCTCTCTCTCTCCCTCTGTATTTCTCGGTTTTCGTCTCTTTCTTTCTCCCTCTAGGGTGGTAGAAAGTCCTCCTCCTCCTCCTCTTCCTCTCCTTCTCCTGGCTTCAGAGAGACCCACTATCACACTGCTCTGAAGGGGCGGGGTGTTTGGATGCCCCACCTTCCCTACTAACTCCTCCCTCCGATCTAATGTTACTGTGTGTGTGTGTGCGTGTGTGTGTGTGAGGTCCTGTCTGTATCGATCACCTCTAACCTGTGTTACCTGAAACAACTCCTCATAATGACTCAGTGATGGCTCAGTGATTCCTTAGTGCCTCTTGTGGTTCCCTGGCTCCTTGTTTTGATTCTGAACTGCTGATGACTCTGAATCACAGTTGGACCACAACAAGCTTCAGAAGCAGAGGCATAGTGGGTCTCTTTGTAGCTAGCCCCTCTTGTCTTCTCTCCCTCCTTCTATCCTCCATATGCACCCTTATTTTTCTTCCTCTTTAATCCCATTTCTACCTCTGCTCCCCTCCTTCCCCTCCATTTTCCTTCCTCTCATTTTCTTTTCTTTCTCCCTTAATTTTTCTGCATATTTTTCTCCCTCTTCCATGTCTCTTCCTCTTCCTCTTCTCTGTTGAGGTGAAGTCATTTATCTCGGGAGTTCAGTTCACATAGAGCCCACTATCTCTCTGTCTCTCCTCAGATGTGTGTCTAGTCACACACAATGGGCCAGTTTGACAGATACTTATTAAGCCTCATCCTTGACTAGGGATGAAAACTTTACTAGCCCACAAGCCTTGAGTATGCCTTTGAGTCTGGAAGAATGGTCAGTCATTAGCGTTGCAGGGCTAGTGCCCAACACCCTTGAGCTGCTGTCCTGCGCTTGTCTAAAAGCATGCTCAAGAAATATGTTTTAAATTACATCTTATATTTCAAGATGTGTGAACCGTCTCAGAAGTGAGCACATCACCTGAAAGGTGATAAAATGTTTCTCATATTTATCCAAGAAATATAGTCAACAACGATTATGTCCAGAGTTGAGCTAAAGGCTAAATCATGATTGAGAAGAACTCCTATCCTTCGCTTTCACTTGATGTGACCATTCTTCACTGTGGGCATTTTGCAGCGGCTATTTTATTTCCCTCCTTGTAACCGTACTGTTTAACTCGATTGGAGACGCTAAGTGGCATGAGTGGAAGCAACCTGTGTCCTCTGTACTTAAAAGCCATAACTGGACTAACAGAGCGTTAGTGGTTTTGAGGTGGTAGTTCATCATGGTGAACTGTTTCAAAGCCACTGACAGACAGGCTGTGCCTTTAGAGGTGAGATTAACTACACTTCTGCACCTTATATTTAAGTGTGTGTGTGTGTGTGTGTGTGTGTGTGTGTGTACGTGCGCGTGTGTGTGTGGACATGCCTGCACGTGAGCTTAATATACAGATCCACTGGCAACTTTGTGCTAGTTGGTGTTCAGCAGGGATGGAGATATAATTATTTTACAGTTATTGAAAATATTCAGTCATGACTGTTGGATTATTGTTACCTGTGTATCATGGCCTTCAAGTGAGAGGTGCAAGGAAACCTAATCTATGCAAGCTGAAGGGGTTTCCTCCTAGCAGGACGAACTGTCAAGGAGTTAACCTAAAAATGCTGTTTCCTCAGTTCATCACCATAAGATTAATTTCAATTATGGATTCTAATTTCAACAGAAACAAACAACCGCTGCTTTGCAAAGCTGACATTAGTTACACAGCATTAATCACTTTGATCGCCGGCTCAATTTACCACAAATTCCATTCTAATAAGTTTTCAAGTTACATACCAAAAGCAGCAAAGAGGGATGAACCATGCTGACAGAGTTCATAGTGCTGATGGTAGCGAGCACAGCTGATGTGAGAGTGATATATTTATAGAAAATCCTATATATTACCTTTATTCCCTTATGTATGACAGTGTAACTATTTTTGAAGATGTGTATAATATATTTTCTGAGTCTGAAATTAAATGAAGCATTAAAGATTGGTTTGGGATGAAAACCCTGTGTTTCATTATTAGTGTTGAAAATCAAATGTCAGTGTTCACCTCAGACAGGGTTTTTTGTTGTGTGTGCATGTACTTGCATGTGTGTGTGTTGCGTTCAGTGTGTATATTGTCAACACAATACAAATGATTAAGATGATCAGATATGCCACACACTTGTGTGTGTGCTTGTGTGCATACTGTATGCGTACTACCACCTGTTCAAGTATTTTAGTAAACTTTACTCGATAGATGCAGAGTCATACATCAACATGTTTTTGGTCTCATAGTTTCCCATTTATCCTGATGAATTCAGAAACTGCTACTCGGCAACCAATCAGTTCCAGGAAGTAACAACTGGATTAGAAATCTTCTCCTCCTCAGACTCCTCAGTGTGCTATAGTCCTCTGCAGCTAAAACCCAAAGCAAGGCTTCAAGGCTTGATTTGTTTTTTCACAAACAAAATGTTGTGTCTTTGTACCCCTGGTCAAATCTCTACTTTATCCTACTGAACACTCTTTGAGCAAGTATTGGGAGCTATTGAAGCTTTGATGATCTCAATGGTACAACTCTTAGCCATAGAAAGTAAGCTTTATCTACTCTGAACACACGTATAGAGGCTGAGAGAGAAAGAATCCCCCTTCTTGTTTTGGTACAAACAGATTTGGTTGCTAAGTCTTAGAACGATTTTAGTCTCTGCTCAGATACTAGCCAGGAGAAGGGCGAAGAAAAACAAGAAAGGTGAAATAGAGTGCAAGTAGACTACAAAGAAACAAGACAGAAGTAGGGTGGACAGAGAAAACACTAAGAGACGGAAAAGAGAGACGAGAAAGAGAAGACAAACAGCAGGAGAATCAGAGGAGACTGAGACACAGACAGTCCTAGATGATGACTTTACAGAGCCAGTGCAGATTTCAGTTTCTGAACCTGTGGGATGAGAGGGAAGACAGGTCAGAGAGGGAACAACGGTTTGCTAGTGTGGGACTCTCACAACGTCCAAAGGGGCACTCTGTACCAGGTAAGAGTGTGTTTGTGTGTGTGCTGATGTAGAGAGTAGGAACAAACAGTTGTATACACACTAATGGAAAGATATATATATATATATATATATATACACACACACACATTTCTAAGCAGCAAGATCCTGAAACTTGAACAGCTGGCTTGTTTTGGTGTGCATGTTGGGCTTGTATTCTCTAATTGCCATCTCCCTCCTCCTTTCGTGCACTTATGAAAGCATTAACTTCAGTAAAGTGCACAATGAATTGAGAAGGTACAGTAGAAACTTTTCGAAACTTTTCTGATAATACATTAGAATAGAGGTTTCAACTAATTTCAGAGTCTTTATAAATCCTCTAGAAGTCTTTTTTTGGTCCCTCTTGTACATGAAACCTCCAGCTGGGGGCAGTCAGCGCAGGGTTTCAGTGTTGCTGTGGTTTTGAGCAGTGGGTTGTGGTTTTGTTGAAGTGACAGTGTTGGTTAGGCTTGAGTTTGTGTGTGTGTGTGTGTGTGTATGGGGGGGGTTTTGTACAAGCTAAGTAATTAGGAACCACCGTGTCTATCATCTCCGTTCCTCCTCCTCTCCTCCTCCAGGGTGTGCAGACCTGACCAGCCTCGACTCGATGAGCCCCCAGGAGAGGAAAAGACAGGGTTACATCCATGAGCTGATCCAGACTGAGGAGAGATACGTGGAAGACTTGCAGATAGTCCTGGAGGTAACGTACACACAGTATATGCTGCAAGTTAACACACATACAGACACTACAGTATGTAAACCAGCACACGCAGTAAATACAGTAAATACACCAACGGATACATCGAGATTTGTTTTCTTTTTCTTTCACACAACTTCATTTGATTCATTTGATTTCTACTGGCCTGCTGTCTTTCTGCTGTTTGTATATCACATCCCTGATAATGTGTGTATCTGTGTGTGTGTGTGTGTGTGTGTCATTTTCTATCTGTCTTTCTATCCATCTGTCTGTCTGTGTTCCTGTCTGTATGTGTCTCTGTCTAGGTTTTCCATAAGCCCATGTCCGAGTCGGGTCGACTGACTGAAGCGGAGATGTCCATGATCTTTGTCAACTGGAAAGAACTGATCGCCTGCAACACCAAACTACTCAAGTAAGTAGACAGTAGCGTAATGTGTCTGACAGTCGCAGAGAGTGTGTACAGCTGACGGTGTGCGAGTGTGTCAGTGTGCATCTGTGTGTTTGGGTGTTATACGTGTACACATTAACTGCTGCTTGTATTTAAATGTGTGTGTGTGTGTGTGTGTGTGTGCGTGTGTGTGTGCAGGGCACTGCGTGTACGCAAGAGGACAGGCGGGGAGAACATGCCAGTGCAGGTGATTGGAGATATCCTGGCCTCGGAGCTGGCCCACATGCAGCCCTACATCCGCTTCTGCTCCTGCCAGATCAACGGCGCTGCCTTGCTCCAGAGTCGCACCGACAACCAGCCAGAGTTCAAGAACTTCCTCAAGGTAGGAGGGAGGGGTGACTGAGGTGGAGTGGAAGGAAGGAAAGGAAAGAGGGATAGAGGGGGTAGAGAGGGGGACATGGAAGGGAGGGATGTCAAATGTCAAATGTCAAATGTCAAATGTCAAAAAGTATGAACTTTTTTTCAAGTCTATTTTTAGCTTGATACTTTGACTTGTAATTGAGTATTGAACCAGCACTCATACTTTAACTTGGGTATAATTTCTGGGTACTTTTTACACCCCTGGTGTCGGGGTATCCACAGAAAAGTCTAAATGTAATTCCTTAAAAAGTATTTATAAGAGGTCACCATGCAATGAAAGATTCCTTTGCGCTGCATGTCCACTCTTACATTACTATCGTACAACATGCAAAACTTCTATACTGAACAATTTGGCTTCCCAATTAATTTCCTTGTGTCCTTTTTCTTATACTGCCCATTTATATTTTCAGATTTTCCATTAGCTATGTTGAATCAGATATAGGTTGGCATTGCCGACTTTGTTACTTTATTTTGGTTTTTAAATTGGAGTTCAAAAAGTTCAATTCCAGGTAGCATTAAAAAGGTTTAAAAAGTCTTAACTTTGGCCCTCGCTAACCTGCTGATACCCTGCATGTGCAGTTCTGTATGTAAAGGGGAGATATGGTGGAAACAATCATCTTGTTTCCTTTTTTTTAATGTTTGTAAATGTTGTTTTATCTGTCTTTCATTCCCATCAGAAAATTGCCACAGACTACAGGTGTAAAGGCATGCCGCTGTCCAGCTTCCTGCTGAAACCCATGCAGAGAATCACTCGCTACCCACTGCACATCAAAAATGTAGGCTTACCTGTTTGAACTCCTCATTGACTTATGTGGACAGAATGCTTGCCTTACTGTGTGTCATTACAAGACAATGTTTTCTCCCTTGTCATTTGTGTGTAAAATGAACTGCGTGTGTGTGTGCGTGTGCGTGTGCATGTGCGTGTTTTGTAGATCCTGGAGTGTACTGCAGAGGGCCATGTTGACCGGGGTCCTCTGAAGGAGGCTCTAGAGAGGGCTGAGGAACTCTGTCAACAGGTTCATTTATTTACTTACTTCTTTCATTTCATTGTTAGTTTTTTCCTATGCAGCTATTTAACTAACAAGCTATTAGTCTAAACTTTATTATCCATAGAATTGGTGCTTAAGATCTTCTATCTTAATTCAGATCACAACCATTTGTGGAATAATTGTGTTGAGCAGGTGAACGAGGGGGTGAGAGAGAAGGAGAACTCTGACAGACTGGAATGGATTCAGACTCATGTACAGTGTGAAGGAGTCACAGAGGTAATGCACTGACCAGTTAAATGAAATCAAAATGGAAATAGAATCTGTACTAATAATTATACTTGATTCCAAAGGATATAGGAAATATATCCTATATGTAGGATTTTATATAAGATATTTGATATTTGAGAAAAGGGTTTTATGGTTTTGAACTTTGAGGAAAATTCACTTGCTAAATTGATTATTGGAAGTGAATTGACCTTGACCCTGATGCACATTCATGCTGACACACACACACATACACACACATCAATCAATCATAGACACATACACATACACACACACACACACACACACACACTCTCCCACTAACGTTTCTCTCTCTCAACAGAACCTGGTCTTTAACTCTCTCACCAACTGTCTGGGGCCCAGGAAACTGCTACACAGTGGCAAGGTGAGTAATGCTGCAGTGATACTGAAATGGACCGCTTTCTGTTGGGTCCTCAAATTACAGAAGCAGTCTTGTCATTGGTGTCATTATTGATCAACAACCCTATCAAAACCCTGCAGATGTATTATGGGGCAGGAAAAATCTTACTTATTGCACCTGTAGTTATTTTCAAGTATAATTAATAGAATTTATAGTAATTGGTATCATTTTTCTTGCTTCTGTCCAGATGAACAAGGTGAAGAGCAACAAGGAACTATGGGCCTTCCTCTTTAATGACTTCCTGCTTTTGACTCATGCTAAACAGTTCAGCTCCTCTGGGCCTGATAAACTGTTCAGCAACAAGAACAACACACAGCTCAAGATGTACAAGCCGGTGAGAAACACGCAGGCAGCTACAATACACCTTCCAAGAACACAAAACATGACATGAGTCAGGTGACACACACTGACGTTTGTTTTGTCAAAGCTGCACTATGCAAGTCAAATATGAATGTTGTGCCCAGAAATACCCAGACATCATGTAATGTGTCAAAAAATGGCACAAAACACGCTCGTATTTACCAACCCGCGCAGTCTGTGATTGCTTTATACCAAAGGACGAGACAAAAGAAAGACAAAAACCTTTTTGACACAAAAGGTAACTTGATACCTTATCGTTTTCTTTTTAAGATGCTCATAAAATGTGCATTTTCCAGTTTGATTTGTCGCTTCCTAGGGCAAGACCACAGCGTCTCAATTAGGACAAATAAGACGAAGAAGACTGCTGGTGCAGCAGCACTTTATTATTTGAAATGATAAAATGAATGTATTTTCATATAGTGTATTGCAACATTTCATGTTTTTTTATATACTGTTTGATGTTGTTGTTTCTGTTTTAATGTAGTATTTGTGTATTTCCGTACAGGACAATTTACTGACTATCTCTCCTCTTCTGTAGCCTGTGTTCCTCAATGAAGTTCTGGTGAAACTGCCGGATCCTTCCAGTGACGAGCCTGTCTTCCACATCTCACACATCGATAGAGTCTATATACTCAAGACTGACAACATCAATGAGCGGTACGCACACACACACACACTCACTTGCTGTATGCTATACATTTCAGTTTATTTGATGCCCTAAAATGTGTGTGTGTTTGCAGGACAGCGTGGGTTCAGAAGATCAAGGCTGCATCTGAAGACTTCATTGAGACAGAAAAGAAGAAAAGGGAAAGGGCCTATCAAGGTCTGTCTCAACACACACACAACCACATACACACCAAGTGAGTTCCTAATATATGACGGGATAATATAACTGTGTGTGTGTGTGTGTGTGTGTGTGTGTGTGTGTGTGTGTGTGTGTGTGTGTGTGTGTGTGTGTGTGTGTGTGTGTGTGTGTGTGTGTGTGTGTGTGTGTGTGTGTGTGTGTGTGTGTGTGTGTGTGTGTGTGCGTGCAGCTCGCTCTCAGAAGGCAAGTGGAATCGGCAGACTTCTTGTCACCATCTTGGAGGCTACTGAACTGAAGGCGTGCAAACCCAATGGTGAGCATGGATATTTAAAACTAAGCTTATGGGACATCCTGCTGATTCAGCAGGTTAAGGCACATAGCACAACCACCCCAAATCATTGCAGTCTCTTACATCACCTCTTAAAACCCATTTAGTCTAAACTTGTAGTCTGTAGCAGTTCTTGTATTCTTAATTCTTCATTTTATTGATATTAACTGATTTTATTGACGACTGTTCAGTGTAATTTCTTATATTCTGTAAAGCATTTTGTAAACAATTTACTTTGCTCTCTTCCCTTCCTTCCTTTGTCCTCTTCCTGCCTGCTCTCCTCTTCTCTTTTCCTCCCCTCTTTCCCTTCCTCTCATCCTCTCCTCTCTCTCTGTCTCCTCTCCTCTTTTCTCCTCTCCCCTACCTGCTCTCATATCCTCATCCTCCTGTCCTCTGGTCCGTTTCCTCCCCTCCTCTAGGTAAAAGTAACCCGTACTGCGAGGTGACCATGGGAGCTCAGATCTACACGTCTCGAACGATCAACGACAGTCTGAACCCCAAATGGAACTTCAACTGTCAGTTCCACATCAAGGACCTTTATCAGGACGTCCTCTGCATCACCATCTTTGAAAGGGACCAGTTTTCACCCGACGGTCGGTTACTGTACAAGCTGTATTCTTCCCCTCCCTCTTGTCTCTTCTTCTCATCTTGTCTGTCTTTTGCTCTGCTTTCTTCTGTCCTTGTCTTCTCTCCTCCTCTCCGCCCGTATTATTCTGCTCTCAGATTTATTACTGGTGATAAATATGATACTCACCACTGCATTTTATATGATAAAGTGGGTTGGCCTTCTCTGGCAGATAGGCGAAATACACATTGGTATATGTTTATTTTTAAGGCCATTATTGGAAAATTACTATCTTATATCACAATGTTTTTAGATTGGAATTATGGACCCTATTTTACACGCTCAGGTGATTGGCTTAGGCTTACGGTTCCCCGAGTACATACTGAACTCGGAAAGTCTTTGTTTTAGTGCCCCAGCTGCATGGAATGATCTCCAGCTCACGCTGAAGATTGATTCTTTTATATCACATGGACGATTTAGAAATTTAATTGCAGACCTGCCGGCAACAGTATGCAATTGTTTTTAGCTTTGACCTGTTTTTATGATGTCTTATATGTATATATATGTAAATGTAAACTGATTTCTTTATTGTATTACTAGTTGTTCTATATTTGCATATTGAAATGCCTGTAAATCTCGGCGACATTGTAAATGAGAGTAACCTCAACTGTCCATTCGAGAATAAATAAATTAAAAATGAAATGAAAAAAAATGAATACTGATTTGTTTCAGGAAATTGTAGCAAGGCACTGACTGTAACTCCTCTCTCCTTTCTCTTTCCCCCTTCCATCAGACTTCCTGGGTCGTACAGAGGTTCCCGTGGCAACCATAAAGAAAGAGTTGGAGAATAAGGGGGCGGCGACACGTCGTCTTCTGCTCCACGAGGTCCCAACAGGGGAGGTGTGGGTCCGCCTCGACCTGCAGCTCTTCAACAACAAATAGCCATATAAGGACAACTTCCTCCTTGCATCTTCTAACAAGACATCCAAATAAGGAAGGGCTCCTCCTATAATACAACCAAATGAGGACAGTGTCTTTCTGTGACGAGCCCAAATTAGGACATTTTCCTCCCAAAAGATGCCTAAAAGCCTAGGATGGGATGGGATGAAACACTCCTCAACTGCATGTTTCACTGTCATGCCTTAATATTAAGCAGCACTGAAGATTACTTCCCATGATGTCATCTGAACCCTCCAATAAGAATCGGGGTTCATATGACACCATCTGAACCTACCAGTAGGAGTTGGGAGCTCTTGACCTCAGACGGGAAGGGAAGCATGATTGGTGAGGCAGCTGGCCCTTAGTGCCGATCCAGCACCAGCGTAAACCTTTTGCACTCCGAAGGGGTCACATAGGAGGGGCCAGATGCCCGGCTTGTTGCATAGCGGGGACACAGAGAAGGGTCCCTGCAGGGAAAAAGTAGCCATGTGTTTTAATGACTGTAAGGTTGAATGACCCCCCAGCGTGGAGTAAGGATGTGTTCACAGTACTAGTAATGGATGTGACTACAGATAAAGCAATACAATTCGAGAGACTCATGCGGCTGTGACTCTTACACACTCCTACACAACAATGAAAGCAGTCAGTTTTAAAGCTCTCGGTGATGTCGATGCTGTAGCTCTCTCTCTCCGGGCACCAAGTCTCTTTACCAAGTCTGCTCAACCAAGACCTTTTTTTTTTTTAAGCTGATTCAAACATCGTCTTAACTGTCAATACATATGTTAAACGTTTCCTTTTTTTTCCCCAGAGGAAGTCGTGATTGATAGATTTTGAGAGACTATTTTCGGGGAAGAGCCATTGATTGAAAGAGTTTGGACATTTCCAGCTTTCAGTAGCAGACATGCTAATTCTGCTGTCCTGCTCCATGGCTGTTGCTCAGCTGCTGGTGATGGTATGCTAGCTCTGTAGCATCTTACCATGTTGATGTCACGGATTATCATATATTTGCGGCCTACATTTCTTAGTTCCAGATTAGGGACAGTAACATGGCGCCTATACTAGAACCAGGACAAACTGTTTCTATTAATGGCTCTGGTTTGTAGCCGCGGGAGTCAGTTTACCACTGTTGGATATAAGATCTCAGTCTGTGTCACTGTAATAATATTGAACACTTTTTTTTTGTTTGCATCTCCGTCTGATGTGTGTGTGTGTGTGTGTGTGTGTGTGAGTGTCTGTCTCTTTGGAGTGTAGAAGCGTAAAGGATACTTAAGATGCACACACACAGAAACATAGAAAATACCTTCAGCTGAGGGCTCTGGAGATGCTGCAGTTTTTGGAGCTATGCGTTTTAAAGCCTCGCCTAAATCCAAATGCTTTTCAAACATGTCAGTGTTGAAAACTATTTAAATCCGTCAGGATGATGCTAAGGAACCAAGAATTTGCCACTAGATCATTGGAGTAACGTGAGATCTGTTTTAGGGTGGATTTGTTTTTTGCTTTTTTGCTTTCATGTACAAAACCAGGCAGGGCCAAGTAAGCACTCAAAGTATAAGTGCAAAATATTTTATTTAGGTTAAAATGCAATGTAAGTATGAAAGGATGTGTTAATGAACCTTTGCTAGTCCACTTAACTGAGTCGTCTTAGCTGTTGTGTGTAGAGGGCTATAAGAGGCAGCTTTGTCAACAATGAAAACAGTATTTGCTCCTCATGTTGTTGCTCTAGTGTCATTGGCCAATCCCCAGCTGAAGGCAGTATTCCCATTATAATCAATTTAACACCTGACAAGGATATAATCTGTAAAAGCTCTTTATTTATGTTGTTGGTTGACAACTTGGTGTCTTCTGCCTCGGTTTTCCTTTTTTTCCTGCCCTCTGCAGCCAGTCTCCTGTCCACCCCGTCACGCCGCCTAGTGGTCTGGATGTCAACGACCACCGGCACGGACAAAAGTGTTTTATTTATTTCTTAATTTATGCGTGTGTGACTATCCAAAGGTTTGAAACGGCTTTGCTGTGTCATCTTGGATGATAAGTCGGTGTTTGCTGGGTTTGAGTTTGAGATAATTTGTTCTTTCTAAACATGTTGGTACTGTTTTCAAAGGCAACATTCTCTGGTTATTTTTACTGTAAGTAGACTAGGCCACTAGTCCATTTGTTACACCTGCTGTCTTCTGCTTTTTTATTCTATTCATCTGTCTTATCCAGTCAGCAACATCCTTCTGTTTTTAATCCTTTGAGGGTAGAAAGTATCTAAACTCCTGACCTGTCTTGTATACACTTTCATGTTTTTTTTTCCTTTTTGAATATGTGGGAAGAAACTGTGGACTGCCTTACTCATACCTGTGGGGGTGTTTTAAGTTTGTGATTTGTTTTATTTTACCTTTATTTTTCATAGCCATCTGCGTTGACTACTACTGTGCTAACTGAGTTTGGGGCCTACCTAACCTACCTGTTCATCACAAATCAGAGTGGAGACTACCTAACCTGCTGTGTGTATTCACTAGGACCTCTACATGGCACTCTATCAGGGTTTCTTAAGTCAAATTAAAGATATTAAAAGTGACCAACCTTTGAAAATGGAGTATTTCCTGACAAAATCATGACATAAAACAGGGATATTTCACTAAGAATGCATGTTTAGTACACAACCACATCTGGCCTGTACATCAATAGTGAATGGAGCTGAGCATGCAAAAGGGAATGCACCTGGTTTTCAACTTCAAAATAAAGTACCATTTTAGAACCATTTACTATACAGTAGTAAGTCTATGCATCTCTAACAGGTGGATCTTCTGGATCTCTTGTGAACATAGCAGTCCATAATCCTACACACGACTCCTGAGATGGTGTTTCATGTTGATTTTTATCTGAACAATATTGCTTCTTGAAATGCCATAGCCACCCAGCCTCTCATTAAAGCCATCAATAATAACAGAAAACTTGAGTGAGGATGGACAGTAATCATGATATCACTTGCAGACTGCACCGAAAACTGAGAAAGGACACATTTGTGAGCTGAAATTCAGTGGAATTCAATTTCCTTGAATTTTGGGCTTTGAAACCCTTGAATCACCTGACTTGGCTCCAGATGTGTCAGATGACATGGGTCAAAGTTTTTGTTAAGCCATGTTACAAACTGGAATTGGTCTTGCCAGTGCATTAAATATTGAAAAAAATATATGATATAATAAAAAAAATAATAAAAATATTTTCATCATAAAAAACAAAAGTTCAAGAGATTTAATTAATATGTAAACAAATATGTATACAGTTTATATGTCTTTACTAGTTTCTGGTGGTCTCCAACCATAGGGGTAAGCAAGTTCAGTGTGGAGTTGTCAGTGCGCACCAATAGACCTCATTAAGTTCTTTTTCACCCTCCACTGGGTCCACAGGAGCAACAGTCATTATATAACTACACTGACTGGCTCTACAGGGCCCTGACCACAACACACACGCACACACATGTAACAGGGTTGACAAAGTCTGTTGAACGCAGCCCTCTGTAGTGGTAGGGTACCTGCAGGTCCTTCAAAAGCCTTGTGAATCAGGTTATTTAGTGCAGCATGTCCACTCTTTATCCAGAACAGGGTTAGTAGTACAATGTGGATCTGCTTTACTAAACACAGTTGAACTTGTCCATGAACATCTCCTTTCCTGGTGTCTTTTCTTGAGCATTAGAAGGGTCTTTAGAAGTGTTGAATTTGGCTTTCTGAAACCTGCAGATACCCTGAATGGAAATGTACTGATGTAATGACGGTAACTGTATTTGTTATGTACAGGTGATTCCTGTTGGATTTCTCATAAACATGTCAGAGGGGAGAAGCAACAGAAACAACTTGAAATAATGGTTAATCGTGGTTGCAGATGATGGTATTCAATTAACGGACTACATCACAGATTACAATGTTAGCAGGTAAAGACTGATTTATAAGAAATTACATTTTCAAAGCAATTGTCAATGTGAATATGCTGCTGAGGAAGTGGGTAGGAAGAGACGGATAACATCTATATAACTAGATATACTCTCATCTACACTACTGCACCTCTGGTAGAAATACCACTCACTGTATAGTAATACTACCAAGAGAGAAAGTGTGTGTGTGCGTATGTGAAAGAATGAGAGAAAAATGTAATTCAGAAGTGTGTGTGTGTGTGTGTGTGTGTGTGTCATTAGTTTCATTATGTCCAGTGGAGTTTGCAGAGAAGCTGGAGCTGAAGTCTGGGAAGAGATGAATACAGACAGCTTTAAAAAGTCCTCTGCTGCCAGGCACTAAGTGTGCATGTGTATGTGTGTGTGTGTAAAGTGTGTGTGTGTTTGACTATGTATGCGGCTGGTTGTGTGCGTGTGTCCTCTCCTGCACTGTCCCTCAGGAGATGGTTAATTCACAGGTTCAAGAAACAAGAATCAAAGTCGTCATGTGAATCCAAACCACTCCCACTAGAATTTATGATGTGAGATCAGCATAGTATCAGATTTGGTCCTAAAAAGTAGATTTTCTTTAAAATTCCAATTTTAAAAAACTTTTGACATGAGAAGGTTGTCATGCCATATGTTACATTCTGTATCAACCCACATCTTATGAAATGTGCATTTATATGGTTTCCAAATGGAACAAATTCATGAATGTAGATACATTAATTCCTTTTTGCATTTCAGATCAGTGATGATCAATAGAGGATGTTCCTGTTTTATTCAAAATTTACAATTTCAATTACTCTGTTTTGATTTTGTTTTGTGTTTTTCTTCCATTTTTATTGACATAGATTTTGGTCTTGTGTTGTATCTGTTTTTAATATTCTGTGCAGAGGGTTTTCTTGAAAAACAACAACATGTAAACATGAAAAGCAAGACAGTAAGTTGTGCAAAGGCAAGGGGAGGAAAGGCAAGGGGAGAAACAAATGTGGAGACAAAGGGAGAGAGAAAGAAGAGAAAAGTCTAGAGGTAGAGAAGAGAGTAGTGAAGAGGGAGAGGATGGAGAGAAACAGCTAGAGAGAGAGAGAGTGAGTGAAATAAAGAAAAGTGCCGTGAGGAAAAACAGAGAGTAGTGTAGCGGCAGAGGGAGAGAAATACACATTGTGAAGGAGAGAGAGAGAAAAATGTGCATAGAGGATGAGTCTGAGAGGCCCTGAGTTCCAGTTGACTCAGTCATGGGGATGATTCGATTATCGTCACATGAACAGCTGTCTTACGTAATGTACACACAAACACACACACAGCTCACAAAATAAAGGGGGGTCTGTGTCACCAAGCAAACCTGGCCTGTAGCAAGAGAGAGGGAGGCCAGACAGACAGGTCATCTCTCCTTTACAACATGTTTCAGTACAAATTTGACTTGAAATGATCATATATTATACACATGCCTTCAGTTAGCATGGCTGTTCTTGAGGCAATGAAAAGGAAACACTTCTCATTGTCACCACCTACTGATCATTTTGGTGCGTAGAACAAAGAGAATACATAAAGAAGTATTTATGAAATACCAGCAGACGGAGCACACTGATTATAATAGTGTGCAGACCTAGCATCCAGAAGTCAGAAATCTTGTCCCTTGCCATCTTGGAGATGTCTGACAACAACTCCACACTAGTACAGACTAGACAGAGTTCATTCATTCATTCATTTTCCATACCAGTTTATTCCTGTTCTGGGTCACGGGGGCCCGGTGCTTATCCCAGCATGCATCGAACACAGACAATCACACTTTCATTCACACCTATGGGCAATTCAGTCTCCAATCCACCTGACTTGCATGTCTTTGGACTGTGGGAGGAAACCCAGGTGAACATGGAATGATACTATTTTTTCCACATTAAAGGTAACCTATGTAGGAGTTTCACTTTAATCTACATTAAAATCTTCATGGTAGGTTCAACCATAAAGTGTAAAGATGAACTTCTAATAAATTTCATTTCCCATTGGGTTTGTTGTCTCCTGTATTGAGCACAATCTATTTTTTTCTGGGTTGTAAATAAGCTCCTCCCCTATACCCGGAGCCCCTCCCACTCCTAAACGTTCAGGCTCAGCCAGCTCCCCCAAGCACTGCTGCCAACTTGCTACTTTTTCAGACTGTGGTAAACAATGATAATGTGTTGACTCCCAAAGCATACCTTTAAGTAAAAATGTTTATTTACACCTACCATGAGTGGCGTATTGTTGTGAAAAGCTTTTAAACACACATTCGACGCTCTGGCTGGTGTTTCTCTTGCTAACCTGTGGAAAGCTACGGCCCTGGATAACTGCAAAGCTTTCCTATTGCGTAACGTCAGCATAGAAATAACCTGCTAAAATGACAGGTTAGCTGATAAAATTTTAATAAACGTTGTCCGATATAGAAAGTTATTTTTAGATTTTTTTTTGGTGTAGCTCTAAAACCTCTCTCTCCCATACTCCGTACCATTCAAGCATGCACAGAGCACACACACACACACACACACACACACACGCACAAGCATATAAACAGAGGTCCTCTATAGTCCACGGAAACCAGGAAGCAAATATATGCCCATGTGTCTTTGTGTGTATAAGCTACAGTGGCATCCGTTCTTCTTGTCTTCCACAGGGGTTGGCGGTAGGTGAATTCCCAAACACAGCTGAACGATTTCCCCACATCATAACAATCTTCTCTCTCTCTCTCTTTCCTGCTCTCTTTCTAATCCCTTGCCACCTTTGCATCCTCTCTCTCTCTCTCTTTCTCTCTCTATCCCCTCTGTCTGTCTCTGTCATTTTCTTAATCTGTCTCCTCCACTCCCCTCCTCTCTCTGCTCCTTCTCTCCCTCTCTCCTCTGTTGAAAGTTCAGTGTGGAGACAAAGAGAGAGAGAGAGAGGGGAAGGATAGAGGCAGTGAATGTGGGTTTAAAACTGTGTGAGATTTTGAGAGTGTGTATGTGTGTGTGTGTGTGTGTGTGTGTGTGTGTGTGAGAGAGAGTAAGAGAAAGAGGAAGAGATGTAGACATTTGGCAGCGAGGCAGAGAGAGAGATTCAGGTGACCTGTCGTGGTCTCTTATGTCACATTTCTGCTTGGAGGGCTTGACCCTGCCCGGAAAATAACCTGGAAAGACTAAAAGGAATATCGGGAAAACTCCGCTCTGGAAAACAGGAAAACACTGAGGACAGTGAGTAAAAAGAAGACGAGAATGACTGAGGTATTGAATTTGGATCTACTTCTTACTGCTGGAAAGAGAGAAAGCAGGAGAGAGAGAGAGGGAGTTTTTGTTGCACACTGCTCTCATGCGAAGCTACTCTGGATTTAGCAACACATGACTGAACTGAAAGATTGTATTTGTACCTACCACTGTTCTGGGTTGCCTTTGTGTGTGCGCGTTTCTTTTTGAATATCTTTTTGTATGTGTTTGGGCCCCGGCTGACGTCTGGGGGGGAGGACCCAGAAGAATTGTACACATAATTATACCGTTAGATTTGTTTTTTTGTTTGACTGGCACGGAAGAGAGGCAAAGACAAGAGGGGAGAGGAGAGGAAAGGGGAGGAGAGGAGAGAAGAAAAAGGAGAGTAGAGGAGTACACACGGGAGAAGTGGAGAGGACAGACGCAGAGAGGAAGTGAGAGGAGAGGAAGAGGGGCAAGAAGAGAGGGTGAGAGAGGAGAGGAGAGGAGAGGAGAGGAGAGGAGAGGAGACAGCAGCTCCAAAGGGATCCTGGCGTTATTGAAATGTGAGTATGAACAGTGTGCATGTGTTTGGTGGGAATAGCAAACGGTTATGCTGTGATGATGATGATGATGATGATGAAAAGTATGAAGGTATGAAGTGTGAAATGCATTATAAAGACATATTTAATAAATAGCATATAATGCAACAGGGTAAAACACAGATTCCCTGGGGGATTCCTTCTAAATCTAGTGGCAATCCAGTGGCAACAGGATTATTTCTTTATTATTGTCTCTCCCGTCCTCTTCCGCTCTCCCTTTCTTCTCTCTCTCTCTTTCTTTCTCTCCTTTTAGCCCCTTTTTTCTTTACTCTGTTTACTCTTACTTTCTCTTTCTCCCCACCTTTCTCTCTGTGCTGTCTCTCTCCACTCTCTCCTTCTCTTATTCCTTTCCTCCCAGACGTTCTCACTAATTCTTCCTGTATCCATGCTCTGTCTCTCTCTCTGTCTTTCTCTCTCTCCACTCTGTCTGCAGGTCATGTAAGATGGTAACGGTAGAGAATAGGGAAAGGCCAGTGTCATATTGCATTAGCCTTACACACACACAAATACAAAGAGGGAAAATACGCTGAGAAGTGTGGTGAGTACAGGTTTTGTGTGTGTGTGTGTGTGTGTGTGTGTGTGTATACAGCATGAGCTAAGCAGAAACAGGCCTAGGAACCATATAGTTTTCTAAACCACAAGGAGAAAAACAAAGGAGTATTGTGCTACATTTCTTACAGTTAGAGAAGTCAGTAGTACGTTAGAGAAGTGTCACAGATTGCACAGACATTGCACAGGGAAAGTAGCTGTGTTGCATCTAGACCCGGGTTACGTAGTGTCTGCAAAACAAATCAAAAAGTGTTTGTTTGAACCTGGACAACAGGGTTGGGTTGTGCCACAATGCAACAATGCAATACACACCTGAAAGTACAAACTGCTCCAGTGTCCATTTAATATTGTCTTCTGTGAGTGATAACTTTTCCAACCCCTTCTGAATCGTCCCGATGCAATAAACCCCACCCACCTGGTGACCCAAGCAGTTTATACCATGTGCAATGATTTTTTTTTGTGTGCAAATATTATGGAGACTAGAGATAGGAGAGATGACAGACTGTCAGTCACATAGGAGAGGCACTGTAGAGAGAGTGGGCATGTTTCTCTCTCATCTGTCTAGTCTTTCTCGCTCATGTGTTCATGCTTAATATGTAATATGACAGTTGTTCACTGACGGGTAGGTCTTCAAAACAGACGGACAGATAGAGACATAGACGGGCAGGCAGACACACAAATGGATAAAGGGCGAGAGAAGGATAAAGACCCTGAGGTAGAGTGTCCCAGGCAGTCATGTCAGCAGTGTGAACAAGGAGCTGGGTTGTCTAGACTGTTGGACAGAGTGTGATTGGCTGTAATGAGCTGGCTGCAGGCCAAGTGTCTCATCCTTACATAACTTACTAACTGATTCTATGATGTCGAGGTGATTTTTTAATTTTGGGAGGTTTCCATTTTCCACTACACTTACTTGTTGAGACTTTGATGGCCGTCAACCTCTGGCGTTTCCACCTCCTGGAAGCGTGTATCCTCCACAGGCGCTTGCATATTTTCAGCTTTCTTTGTTGATCACTGCAATTACTGTGTACAATTACGTCTTGAAAAGGTCAGCTCACAGCAGCGATTGCAGAAAAATATATACTATTTTGGTGCATTCGTTTTACTTGCTGTGTCTGTTGCAACAATGATTTTATGTCATCACTGCTGATTACCAGGCCAGCCAGCGTTGGTGTTTGACTAACTAGGAACCTGATAACTAGGAGAAATACACCAAAGAAAAATATTGTTGTTGAGATGCTACATGAAGGATTATTTCATTAGAGAGAGACAGAGAGAGAGAGAGAGAGAGAGAGAGAGAGAGAGAGAGAGAGAGAGAGAGAGAGAGAGAGAGAGAGAGAGAGAGAGAGAAGGGCAGTCACGTCCTGCAGCATTTACATGCAGCATTAAAATAACCCTGACCCTGTCAGTGAATTCAGAATTGCTCGGAGGGTGTGTTGAGCTGTGTTGTGTTGTGTTGTGTGGTGTTGTGTTGTGTTGTGTTGTGTGGTGTTGTGTTGTGTTGTGTTGTGTTGTGTTGTGTTGTGTTGTGTTGTGTTGTGTTGTGTTGTGTTGTGTTGTGTTGTGTTGTGTTGTGTGGTGTGTGTGTGGTTGTGTTGTGGTAAGTGGGGGGTGTTTGTGTTGTGGGTTGTGGGTGTGTGTGTGTGTTGGTGTTTGTGGGTGTGTTGGTGTTGTGTGTTGTGTGTGTTGGTTGTGTGTGTGTTGTGGTGTTGTGGTGTGGTATGTTGTGTTTGGTGGTGTTGTGTGTGGTTGTGTGTGTGTTGTTGTGTTGTGTTGGTGTGGTGTGTGTTGTGTTGTGTTGTGTTTTGTTGTGGTGTTGTGGTGTATGTTGTGTTGTGTGTGGTGTGGTGTGGTGGGTGTGTGTGGTGTTTGTGTTGTGTGTGGTGTTTGTTGTTGTATTGTGTTGTATTGTGTTGTGTTGGTTCGTGTTGTGTTGTGACATTGCATTGCAATGTCATGAAAAGTGGGTGTTGTGCTTGTGTGTTGCACTGCCTTGTGTTGTGTTCATGATGCTATCACTTCATCACAGGCCTGAGGTGTATTTTGTGCTGATGAATGTGAGATGATGAGACAAATCCATGTTTCACTGGGTACAAGTTGCCAGAAATGTAGGACTTCTATTTTTGATGTGATCTCAGTTTTTATTAAGAGGTGAGGAGGGTTGTCACTTCTTTTTTTAGGCTTTTCATAGCTGAAAACTTTCCCCCGCAAATTAGGCTAATTTGGTTCCTCGTGCAAATGCAGCAGCAAGGCTTTTAACTGGAGCTGAGGCATAAGATCACATCGACTACGTTTTAGCATCTTTACACTCCTGCTGTTTTACAGTTGATTTTAAGATTTCACTGTTCACTTAGGGAGGAATACGCTACTTTGGTACAACATTTAATCTGAGTTCATGTACTATGAAATCCCTTCATCAAGATGTAATTTGGCCTTTTTGTAACTATATCAATAAAGAGAGTAGGGAAATATACAATATTACATGTCCAGGGGACATAAGGTTAACAACTAGGCAAGTGAAAATGGATAAGCACATAAATAAAAATGTTATACCAAAGGAAATGTTGTTTTCAGGCTTGCTTGGTCTGACTCCTAGTAGATCACAGGCCTTTTAACCCTGTTGCACTGGGCCCTGTACTGGGTCCAACATATATAACAGGATTAGCACCGTCAGGCTTTGCTCACATCTACAGTATCTAGAGATTCCAAGGTGTTGGATGGTACCATTATATCATGCTAGCAAAGAATGTAGTTATTATCAAGATAGGCTTAGTATGGAACATTTTTAGTGTAATGTAATGACAGGCATTCAATGTATACTACATGTTACAGCTTAAGTCAAGCATTAGAAGTCAGAGGTAAAGAATATATCCATGAAAGTGACACTTTTGTTTTTTGTTATGGTACTTAAAGGTTTCCAACAACCTTTTGGGAAATTGGCTTGTTGGCTAACTTACCTTTTACATGTTATAAGAGGTGAACCATCAAACATGTTAGCATACAGTACATTGTAGCATACATACAGTGGGCAACTAGCATTATAGACACGTTAGCATTATCTACCGTAAGAAGATAGACACGTTAGCAATCCAGAGTTGGTGTTGTTTTTTTCTGTCAAGCCTCTCGTCCCATAAAGAGTAAGTACACCAACGAGCCAATTTCCCAATAAGTCAATGTAGTCCTTTAAAGGGAAACGTGAAACAAAGGCCTGTTGGTTTACTTGCTCCATACTAACTCTTTAGCAAACTGCTTGTTGCTAGGTGACTAGCATGTAGCAGCTATGTTGAGCAATATTAGGTGACTAGCATGTAGCAGCTATGTTGAGTGAAATTAGGTGACTAGCATGTAGCAACTATATTGAGCTATATTAGGTGACTAGCATGTAGCAGCTATGTTGAGCTATATTAGGTGACTAGCATGTAGCAGCTATGTTGAGCAATATTAGGTGACTAGCATGTAGCAGCTATGTTGGGTGAAATTAGGTGACTAGCATGTAGCAGCTATGTTGAGTGAAATTAGGTGACTAGCATGCAGCAGCTATGTTGGGTGAAATTAGGTGACTAGCATGTAGCAGCTATGTTGAGTGATATTAGGTGACTAGCATTATGGCAATTACATTGAGTGTTTTATTATATGGCTATATATTCCCATTTAAAAAAAATAAATATCACAAAAATATCATGAAATATTAACACACTTTTGGAACTATTAAAATATTTTTGGAACTATATCAAGTGAGCAACCACATTTTAGCTGTTCACAGATCCCATTGCTCACTACATTCACTTCTAGTTCAAAATAGTACAATATTGTAATATAATATTTGGAGCAAATTTTCTATTACACAAAACTGTCAGAGATTAAGATTATGATTTAAGATTACTTACAGTAGCATTTAGCTGTAGACTTGCCTCAAGTTCTCATTTTAACACTTTTGAGATATTGCTGGTTGCCTACTACTACTCAACATAGTTTATGCTAAATTGTTGGCATGGGGCACTGGAGCGAATGACTACCGAGGGACATTATGTTCTCATCATTTATCAGGTAAATTGACCAATGGACCAGTCTCCCCAAACTGCTGTGTATTCCTCTAAGTGTCATTTTATTTCAGCTGGAGTTTAAACATTTAAACTTTCATGAGTTGGAGCGTACTCTGAAATCTTCAGGCAGGGCCCTGTTGGTTGTTCTAAAGTCAGTAGTAGACTGGAGATAAATAGTTGATCAGGCCTTTTCTGTCTGGTTCCCTCAGACTGTGGAGCAGAGGAGATTAGGTTAGAAAGAGAAACTTGTTTTTCTTCTCCCCCTCATCTGTCTCTCCTCTCCTGCCCTTTCAGTGGATGAAGGATCTTTCTGGATCTTCTCCAGGACTTCAGGTCTGTTATTCTGATTAGTGTATGACTCAGAGTGTGACGCCTTTCCCTTCTTCACTTCCCCTCGCTCATTTCTCTCTGTCCCTCTCTATCTCTCCCTCATTCTCTCTATTTGTCTCCTCCCTTTGCTCTCTCTCTCCTCTCT
The DNA here is from genome assembly GCA_034670385.1 of Hoplostethus mediterraneus. Lineage (NCBI taxonomy): Eukaryota > Metazoa > Chordata > Actinopteri > Trachichthyiformes > Trachichthyidae > Hoplostethus > Hoplostethus mediterraneus. Next base: position 15,686,705 of record JAXDDW010000004.1, read on the forward strand.
CTCTCCCTCCCTCCCTTCCTTTCTGTCGCCCCTCTCCCTAAGGTATATATTTTTTCTCATTTCCTCCTCTCCTTTCGGTCTTGGCAGTCAGGTGATAGTGTGGACCCATGGAATAACAGTCTAGGTATTTAGGATACGTTAGAGCAACACACATGAAATACTCATCAAATAAGCAAGGCACTGCAGTCAAGGCCCCCATCACAGCATGGTGCCCTGCGGTTGCTTTGTTTACATAGTGATTTATTGAAATTAACATTATCTTTGCATTTTGTATGCAGTATAGACAGTACACACACACACACACACACACACACACACACACACACACACACACACACACACACACACACACACACACACACACACACACACACACACACACAGTATTGTGCATAGGGGAATCCCAGAACAAGTAACAGGTATGTCTGGGTGTGTGGGGATAAGGAGATACATTTCTAGTACATGTCTAGGCACAATACTATAATAATTTATCTCTTTCTCTACTCTACACTTAATGCTTTAGGTACAGTGAAACCTTTTCATAGTTGTTATGTATGGCTATGTTATGTTCTATTTACCAAGGAGTATAAAATGGAGAGTGACTATGCACAACAAGCACACAACACCCCATTGACACACCCCAAGTGTCATTTTTCAAAATCTTAGACATAAAAATTGAAGGGTAACCAAGTTTAATAAATGAATCATGCATCAAGTTGGAAAAGACAGATCCTTGTGCAGCAGGGGTTCCATCATTGGAAAGTAAGGGTATTGAATGATGATGTGTTTCTCAATTCAAATGTCAAAGTTGGAGAATAAGATGCACAGATCAATGCCCTATGACTCTAACTGCTAACAATAACCAACAACACTAACAATAGCTGTCCTTCCAGACTTCACAGTGCTAGCAGCAAGGTAAACAAAGCTGGCACAGCCCTGCCTTCAGCTGAGGGAGGGTGAGCAGGGTTTTCATGCACAACTCCTCAGTGATCTGAACATACTTTTGTGTTGTCAGTGGTCTGTAAAAGAAAAAAGGCTTGTGTTGCTTAACTCGTAATGCTAGCAAGCCTAGTCTAGTAAGGTGTCAGCTATGCACTAAACCTTGCAGAAATGGATGACACTTTCACTCAGCAGATCTCTATATTCTGTTATTTATTCAGGATCGAGCGACTTTCCCTGCTGATGTGTGCAATTCAAAGTATTTCAATAGAAAGTTAGACTTGCTGCATGGACCACAATACACATGCATGCATGCAGATTTTCGCCACTTTTTGGCTGCAGCATTTCAATGTATGTCAGACATCTAAACAGATTATACGATATATTGTACTTGGACATTCTAGGGAGATGAAGATAAGCAATGTTCTAATATAGTTGCCATAATTATCTAATTGTATTGATTTATTTGAATGGGCCAATCACAGATAACAGTGATGCTTATAACGATTGATGCAACTCAATGCACTATTTGTTTATGGCCCAAAAAAATAACATCAATTGCATTTCTGCTTTACTTTTGTATGTAAAAAGGATGAGGATATCTGCTGTCCATCAAATTGACCTGAAAGGAAAAAAACAGTATTTCATTTTATGACTCATCACATCTCTCTTTTCCATTATCCACGGACCATTTCCCATTGTATGGCTGTGTTGTTATGATCTAGTATATATCCATTTAATGAAAGGTCATGTGATGCTCAGTAGACTTGGAAAGTATATGTTGTTGAGGACACCCCACATTTTAGCACTTCCACAAACCACGCAGAGACAGCAGCTTTTGTTTTTCATTCTCTGAGCTTTGACAAGTCTGGGGTTTCTCCTTGTTTTCTCTCTTGCATGGTAGATTGTCATTATATGCGTGGACATATAGAGGCCATCCATAGTGAGTGTCTTTTAGTTGCTTTCCAACTCACAGTGGGCAACAACATGGTTGGTTCAGACCCCTTTGGACATTGTCTGAGAGTATTAGCTTTCTTAGTCTGTTTATTCTCTACTGCACTGCCTTGGGAATTGTATTTCTGATGTAATAAATCTAATCTAATCTAATCTAATCTAATCTAATCTAATCTAATCTAATCTAATCCAGTGGCTCTTAAAATTATAAATCAGTGGTTACAGCATGGCGCTAACATTGCTTGGAATTGTTTCCCATTAGGACCGCCCATACTAGTAATCTGTATACTATCTGTAAAGTGCTGTGAATGCCATAGGGTCTGGAGTCTAAATGGTCCATGGACCTGCTTCTGGTGGGTCTCCATATGGCAAGAGTCGGCAAATGTAGTTTCAGTGAGTTTATGTCCCAGGAGGAGACAATATACCCCTAAATAAAAGGTCCAAGTATGAAACAGTATGGATACTTCTCATCACCAATCAGTGTTAGTCCACAGTCCAGGGCAGGTATCGAGGCCAAAGATGTGATGTGAAAAAGAGAATGGCAAACTGCTCTCTTGTGTTTGTCTGCTTCTCTCTTCCTCTTTCTGTCTCTTTCTTTTCCGCGACATAACTTTTGTTACTGCCATGACTTCTCACTCTGTCTCTCAGGTCTCCCCCACCCTCTGTTTCCTCTATTTCCAGACACCATCCCCAAGTTAATGATCTGTTTACAACCTTCTCCTGATGGAATTTTCACCACCATATTTTCCCCTCCACTGAATGTGGTGTATGTATGTTTGTGGTTGTATGTGTGTATATACATACTGAAGAACTGATACTGCAGCGTCTTCAATGTACATGTGTAAAAAGTGTGCACACACATTTGTGTGTATGTGTCTGTATGTGTGTGCGTGTGTGTGTGTGTGCGTTTCTGTGTACATGCACCTTTGCATTTAAGCATTAAGTAAGTATGTGTGTGTATGTTTGTCTTTTTGCACATGATTGCTTGTATGTTATCCCACTTGGGTGTGCATGTGTGTGTTTACATCTAAGTGTGTATGTTTGTGTGTTTCTGTGACTTTAGGGAAACAGCCCTTGGTTTGTCTGGGGTATGAACGCCTCAAGGTTTTTCTGGTCTAAACCCTACAGGGTAACAGCTTAGGCATTTTTACAACAAGGGGGGAAGTGGGGAGCTACGTAGAGATTAAGGGGTTAGGCAGAGAAGTTTCCAAAGAAGTACTCTATAATTAACTCCTATTTGTCAAATGGCAGTCCTATCACGTCAACTGGTCTGGGTACGAGACATGGTTCAGTGGTGGCTGAGGGGAGAAGATCGGAGTGAAAAAATTTACGAGAAAAGTATTTGTTAAAGTACGGTTCATTAAAATATACCACCACCACATAATGATAGAGCACCAGCAGACACTGTGTGGGGAGGTGGGTGTGTTGCAACATTTTAATGCAGTTTAATGCAGTTAAGTACTGCAACTGCTGCTGCTGCTCCTACGTCATGTCCTTGACATGTTTGTTTTTATTGTGTTTATTGTTTGTTATTACTGTTTTGTTTAGCCTATTAAGGACAATTTTCAAAAAGTCCAAGTGACAGATAAATAAAGTTTAATCATTACATTGCAGGAATCAGTAATAAGATCACAAATACTGTTTAAAAATAAAATAAATAGTTGATTGCTTGTTGCATTACTGCAGCAAGCAATCAAACTGACTTTACACAGCTTGACATAGTTTATCATAGGAACAGGCTAAATTACTATAGCTAATTGCTAATTGCTAAAACTAAATTACTATAGCTAATTGCTTGCATGCAATGATAATGTTATCATTTCTAATGCTTTGGATGGAGATCGACAAGCAGGAGAGAGTACCTTGGTGACGTGCTTTTCTACTTTCTGTGTGCATCTATACATCTCTTTATTATTTTAGACCTCTAGATAAAGGATGAAGTGTCAAGGACGACTGTCAGTCAATCTTAATTCTCTTCTTTCTCCCCAACTCTCCCCAACCTTTCTCCATCTCTTTCTCCCTGTCTCCCTCTTTTTCTCTTTTCTTTCCCTCTCTCCCTTTTTATCTCTCCCTCGCCTCTATCACCGCTCTCCTTCTCTCACTCCCCACCCCTTTATCCTCCACTTCAACAGCAATAGAGAAGTCATGTGTATTCTCAGTTGAGCTGAGTGGACTCTCCAGAAGTACACAAGGGAACACTCGGGGAAAAGAACGAAGGGGACGGCGTCCCTCTGACATCATGAGTGCTCCACCTACAGGAAGCCCAAATATGGAGGTGAAGGAGATGGCCTTGCTTAGCAACATGCTGGCGGCTTACACCTTCATCGCAGGTAAATCCTCCACAATAATTGTTGTGTGTTTGTGTATGTCTGAGTGTGTGTGTGTGTTTATGTGTGTGTGTTTCTTTCTTTCTCTCTCTCTCTCTCTCTCTCTCTCTCTTTCTCTCTTTCTCTCTCTCTCTCTCTCTCAGACCAGCCAGAGAGGACAGCTTTGGTGTTCCTGGGTGGCGTGTGCGCCGGCCTCTTCATCACACTCTGCGCCATCGTCTTCCAAATACACTGTCGAGCTGACTGCCACTATGGCAACAGTCGCCGTCCTCACCATCACCGCGGCAACAGGCATCACCATCGCCACCACCACTGCCCCCACCATCAACACAGTAACAGTAACCAAGATAACACGGTTGTTGTTGCTTCTGGGGGGGAGAGGCCTACCTGGGACAGCGAATCAGAGGACTGGGATGATACAACATCAGACCTGTCCGCACGGCGACGGAGACGCCTTGAGAGAGCTCTGCTGCACACCAGTGTCTTCACATCAGCTGAGGGTATCACACACACACACACACACACACACACACACACATGCAAACAGTTAGAAATATGAAGTATGAAATATGTAAAATGATTGATATCACAAAATGATAAGCGATAGTGGGTAATGTATGTCCTTAATTGACAAAATGGTAACACTTGCTGTCTGGATCGTAAGTGTTTTAGAGATATTTAATGGTCACTCCCGAAAATGGATATACAGGGTTTTGGATTAGAACACTTCATGGACTGTACACAAGAGGTATAATATCACCTGTCAGTCACAGTCCACAATATCTACACTGGCATCACACAGCCAGATGTTATTTTGAGTGAATGAATGTGGAGCTATCTACCGTACCATCATCTACTGCTCTCTATCTATCTCTCTGTGCATTGGTCCGTGTCATACACACACACACACACACACACACACACACACACACACACACACACACACACACACACACACACACACACACAAAAATAGAATGCCCTTTCAATAATGTGTGATTTGATGATAATGTGATGGGACACATCACATTACCACACTTGTGTGCACTATCTTGTTTAACTCCCTCCTTTTTCTATGTGTGTGTGTGTGTGTGTGTGTGTGTGTGTGTGTGTGTGTGTGTGTGTTGTTGTGTGTGTGTGTGTGTGTGTGTGTGTTTAGAGCTGGACCGGGCCCAGCGGCTGGAAGAAAGAGAGAGGATTCTCCGTGAGATCTGGATGAATGGTCAACCAGACATCAGTACAGTCACCCAAAGCCTCAACAGATACTACTGACAGACTGACAGACAGACAGACAGACAGACAGACACATGGGCAGACATAGAAAGACAGATGGAAAACAGATGCTCCTGCAGACTGATGCATAAGTGAATGATGGATGGGTAAATAGGTTGACAGGCAAGACAGACAGTATGATGGGTAGAAAAAGAGATGGACCAGCAGTTAGCTCAGTAGATAGACACATTGATAGATATACTGGGCAAAGACAGACAGGCACATAGAAACGTACTATTGATGACAGTAGTGTCAAGAGCATAGTTCTCTGTATAAACAACAAGGAAAATATGCATGGTACTGGATGGCATTGACATGTTTGGGAGAGAAGAACGCCTGAGCCTGAAGCGGGCAGCTAAGGAGGTGATGGACCTACAGGAGCAGCAGGGCCCAGCCGCTGTCTGAGAGGGAGTTTCATTTTCAGCAGAGATTTCACAAAAGCCAGTTGCAATTTCTTCCATGAATTCAAGTGGTCTAAACTCTACCTGGACACCTAGAATGTCTTACAATGTGTAACTGCTGTCAAAAAAAAATATGAGTCGTAAAAAAGAAGTCAAGTTTTTATATAACCTTTTTTATCATACATTTTTAACGGGTGCTTGGACATGGGACGCATCCTGCTGGGTTAGTCTGCAGCTGTTCATACTGTGTATTTGTCAATGTTCAGGTTAAAATCCTGGCTGATGCTAAGCCCACATTTCTGTGTATTACCACTGTCTGTCAAAATAATATAATATGCTCAAGGGGCTTGGACTGCAAACTCTCCTTAAAATAAAAGGCAAAGGAAAGGAAAAAAGATAGAGGGAGGAGGAGAGACATCATCAGACTACATTGTCCCATGCTCTGATGGAGGTCCACTATACTGAAGAAGCCTGGATTAGAACCATGAGTTGCTTTTACTTGTCACATTTTGCACCTCTTAATGAATTGAGCTGAAGGCTTCCTAGGATGAACGCAAAATGTCTGTGGTAAAATGTTAGATAAAAAATGGGCAGTGACATCAAGGAAAACGTCTGTTGCTTTAGTGTGTTTGGTGGGACACTGTAGGTGTTTGTATTTGCACATTTGGAACATTTCTATTGGTTTCATTGCACTAGGCCAGGACAATTGATTGATGAGCTGAAATAGATAATACAATTTCATTCCAGGCTTTTATGAAGGCTGTTTGCTGTACACAATGTTGACTGGATTCCTTGATCAAAATAAATAGCTCACAATTTCTTTGATAATGAAGAGTTTTTGAATGCCTCAGGGATGATTTTTTTAAGGAAAAAGTATTTGACTAATTGTATGTATCTTTTCCTCTGATGTCATCATGGAACTGTGGGTACCACTAGGGGGTGATGTGGGGGTGGATGAAGGGGGGCGGCATGAACATTTAATATTACATTTATCAAATGTAATCCCTTTTTGAACAATATATTATAGAAGAAATAAAAAATACTGCCTACTGAATATTAAACATGTGCAGTGGCACATTGTGTGGTATAAAAAGGGTTGACATGGTTTTCATAAACTTTCATTGTGTGTGTGTGTGATATTCCCCAGTTCTTTACCCTGGGACAACACTGCTCCTTCTTCCTAGATCCCCGTAAGGTATAGAAATGATCCAGCTCTAGACCATGACAATAAAACAATCACATTTATTTGACGTTAATGCAGATGTTTGGTAGATGTGGCGCCAGAGTTGTCTACTCTGGCAAACTGAGTCTTGCAAATAGCCTCATAGTAAGATAAGATAAGATAAGATAAGATAGACTTTATTGATCCCGCCGTGGGGAAATTCACGTGTTATGGCAGCTCACAACAATAGAAAACAGAATAGAATAGACAATATAGTGCAAAAAACAAGTGTGCAAACAATAGAGTGCCATAAGAAAAAGAAAAAGATAATAGGCCTGATAAATAGGTAATAGGCCTGATAAAAAAATAGTTATCTGACAAAACTTCAAAAGCAAGGATTTAAGGATTTATCAAATTCCCATTATTACTATCTTTCTTTTAAAACTAAATTTGAGAAGTAAAGGAAATGACTTGCTTCCAAAAGTGAATTGTAATGTTGCTCCATAAATACTGATCGTGAGTTTCAGATCCAAAAGTCCTGTCAGTTGGTTCCAAGCTGCTGCTGTACTGAAATGATGGTGCTCACATGTCAGGATCTCCAGTGGTCAATTAGTTCAAATTGTTTTAAGATTGTTGTTTTTGGCAACAAGTGCTAAGTGGTCACTGCTGTGGTGTTTCTTCACTGCACTTCCCAGAGATCATTTGAGAACAGGATAGAAGCTCAGCTGTCCTGTAGTGACATCTAGAGGTGGTGATGGGCAACTGCAGGCAATTCTGAGGGTTTTTCTACGACATAGCCCGTTTTCAGCAATGTGAACTGTTTTCTGCGAAAAAAATCTGTGATATCAGGATCACAGAAAATTGGTAGTCTAATAAATATATATTTATTTTTATTATTTATTACATTATTATTAAATCAGAACAAATCCAGTGTGGTTATAGTGGCTCAACATACTATGATAGTATCATAGTATGTAGTATTAAATCAGGCCTTTAATAAGACAGAATCCATCTGCTTTCATTCACTTTAAAATCATTGCCTTGCTGTTATATAAATTGATCTTTTTGTTCCATTGTCAAAGACAATGTCATGTAGTGGGGACAAGCATTGTTTTAATACACACTCATGGACATAAATCTCACATCTCCAAAATGTCAATTGTTCAGGAATTGAAAGAGTAGATGAGTTGGTTTCTTGGAGAACGTCACTGATGTCTCGTGACATCAAGTGACATGCATGGTGCAAGTGTATTGATCGCTGAAAAAACCTGAAAAAAACTCCACCCCAACAGTCCCTTGACCCACAGAGAAATTTGCTTACGGACAATGCCTAAGTGTACATAATCAAGTCAAGTCAAGTCAAGTTTAGTTCATAGTCAAGAACAAAAGATGCAACCAAACTTGCAAATCCTGAAGTTGTATTATGATCCAAAAATGTGATGTATTATGATGATGTTCTTCACTTTACCATTCACACAAACACCAGAGCATCCACTGTTCACAAAAATTACTTGTGAACAATTAGTGTGCTTGTGGCCAAATGGCCAAACATTCACATTAGCTGTTCAATCAGCCAATGTCTTCTGAAAGTCAGGCTGTGGTTCCAGTTCCTCATGAGTGGAATTGGGAAGTGAATCATTTGCTTCAAAACAATCATGTTGAAATCAATTTATTCACAACCACAATAACTTTCAATGGCCTAAAGTCTCTAGGGCAAGGTTCATTATTCTTGGTCTGTGAACTCCCATACTCCATATTTCTCTGAAATATATTTAGTATAGTATAGTATAGTATAGTATAGTATAGCATAGTATAGTATAGTATAGTATAGAAATATACTATATATATAAAAATATAATATATGAAATATAAAAAACAACATTATATTCTTATTGTCTACAACAGTCCAATCAATATATGTGAGCACTAATGCCAAGCATAAAAATAAAATGGGAATTGGACCTCATCCAATGATTTGCAGGTTTTAGTAAAACAAAAGCTCCAGCTAAGTTGTTGCAAATGAACGTTGTGATTTAAATGAACTTTGCTGGTAGAATGTCAATATGTAGACAGGACATGGACAGGGCAGATTTCTACCTCTTCATGGTGTAGTGGTTGGCTAGCGTTAACTGGTTAATTCTCATCAATGCTCATCAATACTCAAAATCTGCATGGCAATATTAATTTACACACACAATAACTTTACAGTGACCTTATCATACTTAATTTATTTTATCTCCTATTGTATGACTATATTATTCCTATAATAAGTATATGGTAACTTGTTACAAAATGCCCTTTCTGAGCCCATGCCCACTTTTGTACCATAGACCTTAATTTTTGTACCCATGAAGCTCATTCAACCACATGGACATGCTGGTTGTTTGGTAGGACAGCCATGGTAGGTTTAACAGTCTTACACTATTCCCATAGTGATTTATAGGGTGTCTGTGCTTCTCAATAATGAGTTCATAGTGAACTTATCATACTTGATCTTATTTCTATCGTATTCCTATAACATTCCTGTATTTTTGCTGTGACGTGCATCCTCCTAAAGCAGACTGTAGCATTGGCATCTTTTGGTAAGAGTTAATGTGTTGTTATTGTAATTTCTACAGATCATCTCCCTTTCCTGTCCTCTCTATTAACAGTGCTGCCGCTTTAACTGGACGGGCGGTGACGTTGGGAAGTGGGAGACAGAGCCAAGAGAGCGGGCTACGGCTGGACCGACTCCCGACGGGGACCGGAATAGGCCTACATGCCCTACACTCCTATCTTTATCGTTTGAAAGCAGCTACTGACGACCCCATTCCGTGATGAGAGACTACACGGCGGCTCCGAGCCGCGGAGGCTCCTGCGTGTCGTGTTGCCAAGTTTGCGTCTTTGCCTTTACCGCATTTCTCATCATTGCGGAGAGGACGGCGTGTGAGTTCTACCTGGGACACAACAGCGCGCGCCGCGCGCGCGCCCCCACACACACACGCGCAAACACACACACACACACACACACACACACACACACACACACACACACGCTATGATAGAATATTCTTTCAGTAATGATGTGCTACTGGGTGGTGATGTGATGGGACAGTATGTGTGTTTGTGCATGCGTCTATGTGTGCTTTGACTTTATTCTGTGTGGACAGGCGTGTGTGCGCGCGCGCGCGTGTGTGAGAGTGTATGTGTGAGTGTGTGTTTGTGTGAGTTTGTGAATGTGTAGAGCTGGACAGCGACAGAGTACTGAGATCTGTTTTGGATGCCATTGTAATCAACACATGGATCTATTCTAAAAATGAACAATATTGTTTGTACCGATTCCGCTGACTCGTTGTGTTGTCATGAATAATAGAATTAGACCGGATTCTGCAGCCCGCGCGACGCCTCATTCCTATATTTACACACTGCTTGTTATGACATTCTGTCTGCTGCAAAACTGCAGACTCACGTGTCACACCTTTTTAGCGGCTGTGTTTTCACACCGTGTGTTTCTTGTGTGCTAAAACAATACGGGGCCATGTTGTCATATTTCAGCGCCCTTTTTTTGGAGGTACAATGAATGGACGCGGGGATGGGCGTACCCCTTGATCGGGCCTACCCTGCCCGGCCAGCCCGCCTGTTTGGCAGCTATAACGGCTCAGATTACATGGATAGAGGGATGGAGGCAGACGTGGAGGGATGGAGGGAGTGGTAGAAAGAGGGAGGTGAGAGCCGCAGAGCTTCAGGCAGGCCCATAAGATGTGGAGGGGGGTCCGAATGAGTTCAGAGACATGGGGAAAGAGCATCAGTAGCTTTGTTGTTAGTGAGCCTTAGTACAGGATGAAGTACAGAATAGAGGTCAGATAGATGACAAAATGACACAATGGCCCACCTATAGGTCTAGCAGCGTAGGCACACACAGGCAAACACACACACATTAATGCACTGGCAATCAGCCATAGATCAAATGCTGTAGTCCTAAAAAAATGTCTGTTGTAAACACTGCTGTAAGCACTACGACCGTAAACACTATCAAACAAAATACTGGATCAATCTATAATGAACACTTCTGGTTGGAGAGTAAACAGAAGTGTGTGTGTGTGTGTGTGTGTGTGTGTGTGTGTGTGTGTGTGTGTGTGTGTGTGTGTGTGTGTGTGTGTGTGTGTGTGTGTGTCTCCTCTTTCCCCAGTGATCTACTGCTTTGTATACTATCTGTGGGTGGGCCACAACTACTGCTATGCCCACCTGGCCGGCTTCACTGCACTGTTTCTGCTGCCAGGTAAGATACCAACAATAACATAGATAGATAGATAGATAGATAGATAGATAGACAGATAGATAGATATATAGATAGATAGATAGATAGACAGATAGACAGATAGACAGATAGATAGATAGATAGATAGATAGATAGATTACATTACATTACAGTCATTTAGCAGACGCTTTTATCCAAAGCGACTTACAATAAGTGCATTCAACAAAGGTAGGTAAGAAAACTACTAGTCACCAGAAATCATAAGTGCATTTCCTTCCTAAACAAGCAACTAAGAGCAGAACTAGTGTTAATGTAAGAGTGCAATAAGTTAGCAGCCTACTTATCTTAACAAATGAGACAAATAGAGAATCGAATAAAACAAGAGCTAAGACAAATAAGTGAACCCAATAAACAAGAGCTAAGACAAATAAGTGTATCCAAGAGCCAATAAACAAGAGCTCAGGCACATAAATGACGACAAATAGGCAAGGCTAGGAGGAAGGGTCAGGGTAGTGTCTCCTGAAGAGGTGGGTTTTCAGCCTGCGGCGAAAGATGGGCAGCGACTCTGCTGTCCTGACATCAGTGGGGAGTTCATTCCACCACTGTGGGGCCAGAACAGAGAAGAGCCGTGACCGTGTAGATCGGCCGCAGGGACCTCTGAGTCACGGGGCAACCAGTCGCCTCGAGGCAGCATAGATAGATAGATAGATAGATAGATAGATAGATAGATATATATATATATATATATATAGATAGATAGATAGATAGATAGATAGATAGATAGATAGATAGATAGATACAAATTGGAGAGGAGATACAAATTGATACAGACAGATTGATTGACTGACAGACAGACAGGCAGACAGACAGACAGATGTTACATTGTTTCATTCTACCTTTCCCAGGCTGGGGTCCCCAGTGGCTCAGCTATCTGTGGTACCTGTCAGATGGACGCATCCGCATGAAGTCTCTCACCTGGACACACATACTGCACCTGGGTATATTCAAAAGGTAGGTGTGTGTGAGGGAGATTTGGGAGGGGCAGGAGGTGAGGATGGTCAGAATTGCTTTAATTTGCCAATATATTTGTCCATATTGGAGTGGGGAAATTCACGTTATAGCAGCTCACAACAATAGAAAAAACAATTTATTATTAATTGCAATTAATAACTATAATAACAATAATTGGTGCTGACTCCTTACAAGATATTATGCAGTACATATTTTGTAAGATATTATGCAGTACATATTTTGTATGTACACATGTATGTATATTTGTATGTATGTATGTATATTTGGTGAAATTTCTCTCACTCTGTCTCCCTCTGCTTCCCCAGGCTATGGGAGTGTATGTGTCTGCCAGATGAGGATGTGTATGTTGAGATCATGCAGCAGGCTGATGTGTCTGCCTTACGTCTGTTTGAGGCCTTGGTGGTCACTCTGCCTGAAACCCTGTTACAGACCTACGTACTCATCTGCACTGACATAGGACTCAAATCTCCAGGTAGAGAGAGAGAACGAGTGCGTACAGTAAATATAAAGTATATGTGTGCAAAGGTGATAAGGGGCGATAAGGAGTGAAAGCATGTATACTTATGTGTGCATCAGACCCAGAAATATGGGATGGGAGCAGTGGCTTCCTCGGTGAACGTATACAAAACAGATACAGTGTGACGTGTGACAGATAGACGCAAAAGTTCAATTTAATTGTTAAAATCCACTATTAATATCTCAGAAACGGAAACTATGTCCAAGTCCACCATTCACCCTAATGTGCAAGCACCGTTGTCCATGTGCTGCGTGGCAGTGCTGCCTCTAGCATGCGCGGATCAAATTTCAAAATAAGAGTGATACGTGGATCAAACAAACAAATCCAATAAAACCATAAAATAGCTTTGTATGATACAGCATTGTGGCCTTGTATATTAGACATGTATTTTCTACCACTACTTTCACACTGACTGTAAAAACGCTCTGTGCTGCCTGCAATAGCAATATCGGTTTATATTTAATGAATTCACAGATAGCGCAATCTTTAATCTAAATTTAGCCCATCTCTCCATTTATTTATTTCAATGTGAATGTGTAACTTGTAATTGATGTATGTTTCTTCACAATGTAGTCACGTCTCTCTCTCTCTCTCTCTCTCTCTCTCTCTCATCCCTCCAGCCTCAGTGTGTTTTGTGGTGTGTCTCTTGTCCCTCGCCTGGGCCTTGGTCCTCTATGCCAGAGCCTGTTCTCTAGTCAGACCAGGCCACCTGCCCATGACCCCCGCCGGCCATTCTTTGTAGACTACTATGGAGGGTGGGTATCAAACCTTCAAAAGGACTGAAAGTATGTGACAGCTAAAATGCTTGAATGTGTTTTTATCAATATATGCAGCAATATATACAGTATGTCTATACTTTGGTTTGTTGTGAGTTTGTTATTGTTTGTTATAATTTTCATAGAAACGTTCACTCTTAAATCCTATGCAGCCTAATTTTAGAGAGGCAGACAGTGACTAGTATATTTCTCTCTCTCCAGGTCAGCATGCTGGGATCTCGATTCGCCGTTCTCATGCTCTTCACACGCATCTTCAAACAATGGATCCTGGGGGTCATTGGTGAGTCTGGAGGCCAAGGCTTCACCTCAACGCTCATGCTGCCTGTTCACTTTCTTGGGTCTAGACCACGAAGAGGTCACAGGTCTTTGTCTGTTGGGTTGAGTACTAGTATGGTTCCTCAGGGAGACCAAATGTACCTGTTGTGTACCATACAGTAAGTGAGTCTGGAGGTTTCATACTGGATGTTTCCATGCACATGTGTGTTTATGTATGTATTACACGTTGAATAGTGAATTGGTTGTGTGTGTGTGTGTGTCTTTCAGGTGTGCACTGGCTGGGTGCTACGTTCTGGATGGTTTCTCAGCAGACCACCATCATACGGTCAGCAGGTCGATGGAGACTCTTCAACCTCGTACTGGGTGCCATTCACATCTTCCTCTTCCTCAATGTGAAGGATGGGCAATCCAGATACCGCATGGCTGGCTTCTACCTGGTATGTGTGTGGTCTGCATGAGTGCATGAGTGCATTCTTGTGTGTGTGCGTCACAACACTTAATTTATGTTTAACAATGGTAGAGCTTCCTGCATTCATCCTTTATTCAGTGAGAGTCATGAATGTCAATGTTAGATATGGTAATATTGGTGCCACTGATCTTGGACCAGTCACAGTAGAACGGGACTGTGGCAAAAAACTCCCAAACACATTGTGGAGATTGAACACCTCCCTGTTAGATGAAACCAAATTTTCAGTAATTTGATTCACCCGTTTCATTTCATATGCAGTGCCAAGGAAAAAATAGGCATAGTGACACACTACATTTGAACTCTCAATATACTCTCAATCTCAGCAGAAGCTCATATCAATTTACCTTTTTTGCTCACAGAAAAAAACTAGAATGAATTTAAGACAGTATTTGCGAATTTGTTTTACACAAGAGCATTTCAATTACTTTAAAATGCTTTACACTGATAGAAATATTGTTAATTTAGCATTTAACAATACATCACAGGATATGATGTAACAATCTCTTTTTCATAGGTTGCACCTATAAATAATAATTTGGTTCCCCTCAATATCCCACAACTTCTCACTGTTGGAGAAGCCCTACTCCACAAAGGTTGCCCCGCCCTTGTTCTACCTGCCCTACAATTTCCCTGTGTCTAAGCGCTGCCTGTTGAACTGCCTGTCTGGGTTTTCTATTTTATACCCACTGATACAGCAGGCCCTACATTCCTAACCGTTATATTTATAGACTCTGGTCAAATCTAACCTTACCTAACCTACCTATGAAAATCCCTGCTCTACGGCATGATCTAGCAATAAACTGCTTCTACCATGCAAACTTCATAAGCTCCCACAGGAATCTTAGACCAAGAGGGAGGATATTCCCTTGTTCTTCGGGAAAATAATCATATCTATTTTTTATGAAAAATTATTGAATGTAGTCCTGTGTAGCTTATTGCATAGAGCATGGTACTGGTACTGCCAGGTTTAGGGGGCTGGCTCCCATTTTGATCACCCCAAAAATGTATGCTCTCAGGATATTGTAATGCACTTTGGATAAAAGTGTCCCCCAAATGTCATATGTCATATAGAAGTTAAGATAGAAGTTGAATACAGAATAAAATACAAGAGTTGAATATCGGAGTCCAATATAACAGCTGGATATGAGACAAATACAAATCTAAGAATCAAATGTGCAGATGGCAGATGTAACTGTGTTTCTGTGTTTCTGTTTATTGTCTTTCAGGCCATGTTCTTAGAGAATGCTTTTCTTCTTCTGGCCTCCTCCTGGATGTTTAGCATGGCATCATGGGATACTGTGGGCATCCCAGCTGCAGTGTTCTGCAGCTTCCTCATTGGTGAGACACAACCACAAACTGTATATAGATAGATTATACATGAACACACACAAACACAAATGCTTTTGAATTTGTTCCTGTTTCATTCTGCACAACTTTTTAAGTGTGTAGTTGTTTATTTTATTTTGAGATCTATAGACACACACACACAAAACTAGACATATCTAGGCTTCCTCCACCCCGTCTCATTCTCTTTCGTTTTCCTCTCCTCCTCTCTCTAGGAGTGATAGCGCTGGTCCTGTACTACCGTTTCCTCCACCCTAAGTCCTTTGAGATCTTCCAGAGTATTCGCCACAGGGGGATAGGTGGCGCTTGCACGGAGCGGGGATCTACACTCTCATTGGAGGAGAAGGCCACACCCACCTTCCAACGCCATACAACGCTGTCTGGTCTGTCCCATTTTGTAAAGCTCTATCTATCTATCTAGAAAGAAAGAAAAAAGAAAGAAAGAAAGAAAGGAATCTACATATGTTTATTTCTTGATTATATTTATACATATTTAAGATGATGATGATAATTGTTCCTATTAACCTGATCAGGAGGCGGGACCCTGATGGACCTCCCTCACCAATGGGAGGGCTGGAAGCACCACCACTGGCTGCTGATTCGCTTAGCCCTAAAGACAGGGGATGTTGGTAAGATCTGCTCCGTCTATGGTGAAGGAGGGCTGGCTGGATTGATGGGTCTGGATGAAGACATTATTCACTCACCTGACATGCCTCATGTTCCCCAGGTTCGTTGTTTGCTGTGTTCTCTCTGCAGGATGAGCTACCCTGATTGGTTTCAATAGTGAGATTTAATGTCAGTGGTCTTTTAGAAAAATTCAGTTTCAAAGAATTTCATTAGTATTGGTTTTCATAAGCCTTTCCACACTACCAAGAAATGTTTTCCGGGAGTAAATGCTGGCATCCAGCCTGTATGATGGAGATTAAAGGGGATGCTTGTTCTTATTTGTCAGGTTACACCTATTCAACCACAGGTTCCTCAGATTTCACAACCACCTCCAACACAGGTCATCCAGGCTCCACAGGTAAGATATTTGTTTAATGTAACCTTCATTTAACAAGGCAAATCACTTAAGAACAAATTATTATTTAGTATGACAACCAAATGGTTAAAAGAAAAGTGAGGCGAGGCGAACAGAGAGATTATGTAGCACAGCATGAGGATGTGATTCAAACCTCATGAGAACAAATATCAGTAGACTCAGCAACCAGAATGCCTACTGAAAGGTCATATCAGCATTTCTTTCAGTTTGTCCATCTGCCATTATGCTTTCCTGTCTCTTTCTGCTCCTGTATCACCCAGCTTAACGGTTAACTGCCAACCTGTCTTTCCCCCAGGTGAGAGAGGCAGCTCCACCAACAAAGCCAGCTCTCACCAATGTGGTGGCCAGACCGGTGAGACAGGCCCACCCAAAGATCCTTGAGGTGAGAACCCCTCCAGAGGTCTTCCCTGTCCAGGAAGTCATTCTTGAAGAGACCGGAGAGGAAGAGTCCAGCGCTGCACCCTCAGAGGACAAAGGTTGGATTTCTGATAAGCACTGACCCCTGTCAACAACACAAACACTCTTAATTGATAACCGGTATGATAAGGGCAACAACAAGATAAGCATAACAACAAGTAATTAAGGATGAAGTTGCCCTTGAGATTTGACTAGCATAGATGGTAGCTCTTTCAATGTTACTATACTATAATAACTGACCCTAGATCTGCATCTATTTCACACCTCCAACTTTGTGAAAAGCATTCAAATAAATGTTTGTTTCTTGACTGTATTTTTACCAATCTTTTATTTATTCTACTCTTTTCCAAAATCTTGTAGCCATTGTAGAAGTGTCCCTAAGCTATGACCTGCATTAGTACCACTTGATTTTCCTAATAATTCCTCCTGTGGCTGGGAAGCTAGTGCAGCAGTAGTAAAACTTCTACCATGGCTGCATTTGTGGGAAACTGTGTATTGAACAAACTTAAACACCTTACATTAAGTTCGATGTGATTTCATTCTCAAAGGTGACGAGGAGTTTCAGAGTGCTGCTTACGGCTCGCCCACACCCTCATCTCCTCCGCAACCAGGAAGCCTCCGCCACATTGACAGCAACGCCGGGACTCTGACCGAGGCCTCGTCCTCCGTATGTTCCCTGGACATCAAGACTCCTGGCTGGTCTCCTGAACGGCGTTCCCCTCTCCTGATTGGTTCCCCAGAGAAAAGCCCAGCCAATCCCGGAGAATCCAACACCACTCTGTATTTCAGCGCCGAGGCACAGTCTCCCTCTAGTGGGAGCTATCTCGGCTGGGGCTCTGAGTTGTCGCCCATCTCAACCTACCGAAGCCCCTATCGGATCAGGGAGGCTCGTTTTGTTACATCCACCCCACGACTGGAGCCCCGAGCTGGGGCAGAAAGTCCAGGCCTGGCCCCTGTTGTTATCATCCCTGCTACTCCTGGTACAACACCAGGCACTACCCCTGGCGGTACCCCTGGTGGTACCCCTGGTGGTAGTACCCCTAGTGGTATGACCCCCGGTGGTACAACTCCCAGTACCCCGATCACTCCACTCACTCCACTCACTCCACTCACTCCAGTTGTCTCGCATGCTCGCAAACAAATGGTCCAGTTTGTGGACTATAGAGAGAGGGCGGTGTAAAGAGCATGGGAGTAAAGGGAAGGGAAAATCTGGGTGGGGAATGATGTTGAAGTCCTTTTCAGTTTAGTTTGTCCATCAATTGAGGAAATACATGAATTAACTCGGGGAATGCTTGGTGGGGAGTTGGGGTCCTTTTCAGTTCAATTCAGTTCAGTTGAATCAGTCGAGGAGGGATATGCAGTATGAATCAATACTCACTTTATTTTTCATGCAATTGACAAGAGTTGAATAGCTAGAAACTAATACGTGGTGTGGAGGGAAATTAGTATCTCTCTGTTTTTCAGTTCAGTTCAACCAGTTGATGAAATAAATACACCAAGAAATTATTTTAAAAATCTTGGTTATTAGGGAATATGCCGATAGAGAGCAACTCACAACTGCTACAGAATGTAGGGCCAAAGGTGGCCATCACTTGTGTTTGACAATTATCTCTGAATTATAAGAAACTACAGTACAAGGTTACCATTGGGACAATTCACCAGAAGATTCAATCAAATCACACATAAATACAAGTCATAAACCCAGAGATGTGTGATTATATTTGAATTATGGGCTGTGAATCACAAAGCATGAACAGTTAATCACATAGATCAAGACAACGTGATTGAACTATGTAGTTGCTAGTTCTTGGACCTCATTGGCCCAGAATGTTCTGGCTTTAAAAGACACTGTAATGCACTCCATGTATAAGCACTCCTGTATAAATGAGTTGGCCATGAACAGGTGACAATTTAGGAACGGGGTCCTTCTTGCTGATAGAAAATCAAATCCGTCCCACTTGAAAGTATAGATTTTGGGAAGAATGAAATGCCTGACCTCCGCACCACCCTTCTTGTTAGAACTGAACAAATATCACAGTGATACTGATGTAGATTAATCAGTTTACAATGGCCTCCAAATGAAATCTGCCAGGGTGCTGTGTAAAATCATTTATAATGCCACTTGCCAATGGCAGTTACTTTCCTTTAATTGGTTGAGCTAGTCTGGCACAGTTCAACAAGTTGTCTACAAAATGCAAGTATTACAACTTGTAAACAAAATGAAAATCATAATATACATTCAGAATTATTGAGATGATTTTACTTGCAAATGCTTATTATTACTTTTGCAAAACCAATAGATAGATGTTGAGCATTTTGTCCAGTTATTCAGCCAGCCAATCACTGTAAGTATATGGTGTATACATGATACTGTCATGCCTTCAAAACACTAATGCACCAAGATAGACTGAATGGTAACATCTTTTTGTTCATATCTTTATTTTCATGAAGTCGTATCAGCCAGACAAAAGAGAAGAGACTTTGCTTTTTGTAACTAGTTTGGCCAGTCAGCACTTTAGAGCAGAAAGGTACAGCTAAAGGTACCTTTATTGTTAGCCACCAGAGTAGCTGTGCTAGAATATTTTGTGTTAAGGCAATATTACAATGTGCGAATGAATCAAAGGGAAATCAAGCAATATACAGCATAAAATGCATTTCAGACTAATATTCTTTTCATTTGATTTGTTTACAGTCTGTTTACACCTCGTTAACTGAACCCCTCAGATTTTTGGTACAAAACAAATCACTTATATGTTTGTAGATTTCATATCTCAAAAAACTGTACTTTTCCGTAAGTGAGAAAAACTTGTTTTCCCATATGCATTCATGCTCATACATTTTCAAAGTTTGGTTTGTTCAGAAATAAGTAAAAAAGGACAAAAATGCAAATTGTAAGATGCAAGGTTTCTGCAGAGCATCATTGTTGACTTTATGTTCTTGTCTCTAACAGAGACTTTATCAATAACACCTCTTTTGAGGATATTAGCACATTTTATTTCTGTTTGATGAAAGAAGGGAAGTCTTAAGAATTCCACTGGCACTGATGCTGTATATGCTGTAGCACCAGTTTCCTGTACTGTTAATGTGAACTGCAATGGCACCAAAGCTGTTGGGATGTTTAGCTAGCTAACTGGAACATGGCGAGTCTTTTCCAGACCAAGCTAGTGCTAAAAGGGACTTTGAAAAAATATGGTGTGCTACTTCACCAATTACTCCTCACATGATAGAAAATTGCTACACTCGTGCTTCTGCGACCATAAGAAATAGTCATTGTCAGCATTCCTAATTTTGAAGCAGCCAACAAACTAGCTTGCGACAGTTGGCACCCATTGGTTTTAATGCAGAGCACTAACACATGTTGTTAGGTTAGCTTAAGGACAAATGTGGAAACTGTGATTGCATGGTGAAAAAGTTAAAGATGCAATAGCGACCTAGCATGCCACCAAAGCTGACTGTGTACCTGTGCAAAGCTGTGTTTTTTTAAGTTAGTCGTCTTGTTCTACCTCCAGAAGAAGCCATTTGCCGCCATTCATTCTTGTGTAGTACAAAGAAAAAGTTCCACAGATTTGAACATTTCCTGAGCTAGATAATCTACCACAGTATGAAACCTTAATTTGGTTTCGTCAGGTAGAAGATCTCCACCTCAAAATAGTCCCTCAAAAAAATGTTGCCTCACAATCTTTATTGTCACATCCATGTCCTCTTATCTGGGCATCTTGGTTCGCCAGGTCATTTCAAGCTAGTTTTGCCAACGTAATGTCTGTATTTTAAAAATGACCACAAACAAGCAAATGTTTAAAAAAATCTGATTACATATGACATGCATCGCTAAATGATTGGGGGTGTGTAAAGTAGATGTAGTAAATGAGTTGTAACTCTAAATGACACCAGTGTTCTCCTTTAAAGCCCACGGTTCCCATGTCCATGAGTCTTCCCTGAGCCCTTTCCACCCTCTCTTAGCGCTCCATCCTCCACCTCAACCCTCTACCTCAAACTGAGTCCCCACATGACAAAGGAATAGTATGTTTTTATCACCCTGCTTCCCGCGGCGAGAAAATTACATAACTCACTTTGGGTTTGAAAAAGCTAAGAGCCTTTGTTTAACACATTATAGAACTGGAATATTTATATAGGTACATAGTAGAGGGGAATTGGAGAAGGGGCAGAGGTGTAACATGGACATATTATGTAAGGGGAATGTAATAATAGGAAATAATATGCTGCTATGAGTTTGGAGTTTATTCAGAAGCCAGTATGTAACACTATGAAACGTGCTCCTTTTAATATGTGAAATGTTCTTTTAACCATGTAATGTTATTTTAACAAGATCATTCCTCTGTAAATCCTCTGTTCTTTAAATATTGTATGTATTAGTTTTCTCTAACATTATTTCATTGTTTAAGGTATTTTTCTGTGATGAGGAGTGAAATGAAATGGTTGAGTTGCTCGTGTTTAAAGGTGATGATACATGGGCAGCTTTTAAGATTACAAAATAAGGTGTAAGGAACAAAAGTACTAAGTGAAAATGCTTTTGGCTCATGCTGCTTTCATAACTGCCCAGTAAATGGTTTCAAAATGTCTTTGTACCATGGCCTTTAGATAGATAAACAAACCCCTGCATGTTATTGTTTCCTACAGCAGCAAGATTATTGTATATATTACCACAGGAAAAAAAAGCACTTACTATACACGCACATTAGATTACTCAAATGCACTTGCTAGAATGTATGTGCAACAGCAATAAGCCAGCTAATATGAAATGTATCTTAGTGCACTGAGGAAAAAAATCCACAAACATGCTTTAGAATGCAATGCCAAATGCCTCGGCTTGATCATCACTGATCACCATGAGTCAGCGCTTTGCCTTGTAGAAGTGACAGCGTTAGCTGCCATGCTCCCATTGCCTTATGCATGTATGCTTTGCTGTGTGTGCCCCCATATGACATTCATGGCTTGTGTTTCTAATTTGATTAGATTTTGTACTTAAAATGTTTTTGACTTTTTATTTGGTCACATTTTCTGTCACTGTACAGTATTTCAAGGTTTTGTGCTGAAGTTTTACATGTGTATTATATATGGTTTGAAATTAATTGGCAGACTGGAATTTGTTCGCTGATTGAGTGTAACATCACGTGTCACTGGTCTAACTCATTTTGATGACATGCATCACCTCATCTCTACAAGGATTTCCACAGAGCAATTATGGCTGGTGATGGTGATTCAATAACTGCTATTGTTGTGACAAAATAAACACATTAATCATGATCCCAATGCTATAGAGTGCTGTTTTAGCATTTTAATGACAACTCTTATTCACCTACCCTGTCAAGTACTTTAGACAAAACTATTTAGAAATGCAGCGCTGGTGGTCTCATGATCAGCCAACCGGCAACCTTGAAAAGCCCCAAAATGCTATGTACTATAATGAATACGATATAATTAGAGTAAAGTCACAGTTGTGTGGTATAATGCCATACTTAATACAGTTATGTAATAGCCCTAGTATCATATTGCTCTTAACATATCAAATTGTCACAATACTAGTAAATAACATACTCATGTCTGGAAGGTGGCTGGTTTTAATCCCTGGACCAACAAGGAAAATCACCCCCCCTGCCTGCTGAAGTGCCCTTGAGCAAGGGATACAATTCCCAACTTCTCCAGTGGCGTGGCGCCTCATAAGGCCAACAGTGGACTGCTGTTGTATGGGACAACTCCTGGTTATGAATGGTTATGAATGTGTGTAGTCATCCAATACTCAACCCCAGACTGTTACTTAAAAGAAAGTGATTTGGCTTGCTTGGTTAAAATAAAGACACATTCTTACTCAACTTGTTTGGTTAAGTAATGATTAAAACTAGTGTGCCAACAGTACTTTTCCAGTCTTGTCATCTGAGAGTCAGATGATGGACTAAGAGGAAGAGAAAGCAGCTGGCTAAGACGGTCATCATCTATTATGGTCATCCGATGCATCAGATAGATCATTAATCAGCATGACTACTTCAGCATACACGCACTCAAATTTGCGTGCGCACACAATAAAATAATTCTGTGTCCTCAGCATTATGCTATATTTCACTCACTACAATACTTGTATGCGTTAATACCTTCGTAAAATATTTTGTTTTGAAGAACATCAAATATATTTGAAGACTTCATCCTTTGGAAAGCTCATCCTGAAAATACATCAACATCTGGCTAATTACACCAGACCATCAGGATATCAGGCTTTATGTCAAATGACTGTCTTGATTTTTCCAAATAAAATGAAACTCAAATAAAATGTATTAAGTCACAAAGGAACAAAATGACACTTATAACAGAAAATAGACAAATAACAATGCGACTTCTGAGCTGCTGTTCGCCTCTCTCAGCAGTAGATCTTGTCAGTATGAAGGTATTTGAGAAATATTATGTCCAAGAAACAAATAAGAAGAACTTTAGAATAACATTAGGAAATTATCCATAACTACTCTCAGGCACATGATGGATATTAGAGGGGCAATTTAAACATGTCAGTAAGGTTTAAATAGTAGCTAAGAGACAAGCATGTGAAAAGTGTGCAGATTTCTTACATATGATGAATATGTCAGTGAGGGTAACAGAACATATAGAAGAGTGAACCATGTACCAAAGAGAGGATGGACTTTAGCACCGCCTATCGGCCAGACTGCAGTACTGCAGCTGGTTTACTGTCTCGTTGCACCAAACTCTTACATTGTGTTTTTCCAGCCAAGCTGTGATGGCAGAAGGCTATTTATTACCGTAGTTGGTCCACTGGCTTCTTCTAAGAATACCTTATATAGCATACATACTAAGGCACATTAGAAGTTATGAGAGTCGCCAATATTACTCGTTTTGAATCACATGAGTGAAACGCATGTGACCGGGTCACGTGGTCCCAGTGAATAAAGGGCAGAGGAGCGAGGCTGTTTGCATTTACCATTTACAATCTCATCCGGGAGGGGAAGTCGAAACTGCGGGATTTGCCAAATTCACGCCAACAACTCACACACAGGTAACAAACACAGGTGTGTCGCTTTGTTACTAAATAGGTCGTTTATTCGGCATTATACAAACAAGTTATGAAGACAACACGTGTAAAATGCGTTATGTTCAAATATATACAAGTGAGCTCGGTTATGGCACTAAATCTCCGTGTCCGTGTTGAGTTACCGCAGCAGTTCCTTGTTGTTGCTTGGGTGGTGTTCATTGGGACACTGCCCCAGTTCTGCTCGGAGCGGAGGTGGTAAACAGGAAGAGTAGGTGGACCCACTGGTGAAGCGAAGTCCCAGGACAGATTGAAATTATCTGAGTGGGACAATGAGGCCAGGTTTTTATTTCACAGTAACTAAACTAAGGCCTTAAACTATCCTGGATACGGCGGTGATAAAGCATTGCAAGTCTTAACTTCGTTTTTAGAGGTAGTTAAAATATTGTGGTTCCTTGTTGGCTCTCTTTCTGCGGAGAAATCTGCTGTATTTTAAGATGAGATGACTCGTCATTGATCCCCGTGGGAACATTGTGTCGCTTCTGATTGATCTACAATGGTCTCGTGTTTATTTCGTTTGCCAAACTTGTCTTGACTGTCATTATCACAGCCATTAAAGAGGTCTTAACAAGCTTTACGTTTAACTTGATTAAACTTCCAGACGCCCTGGTAAAATGAGCGTCTGTCTCGTTATATTGTTGCCTTTGACGCGAGATCCTCAATAAATAAAACCTAATATGAATCTGCTACATAAGTGTAAAGATGACCCAACTGGAATTTGCATGAAAATGGAAAGTGAAAGCTGGACAGCAATCAGACCTTGAAGCAGCCATGCCATGATACTAGGTACTAAGTACCTACAATCCAATGGGCAACAGTAAAATGATTAGGCCACATGGAGTTTAGTTTTGAATTAAGAGATGTTGGGGTGGGGGGGGGGGGGGGTCAGATGTTGTGTTATAGGTTTCAGCCAGAAGGAAGATGCAGGAGAAAACTATCACCTTTCATTTAGGTTGCCACACAAGGGTGGGTGGAGTGATGCCTCGCTGACTTTTCCACTCTTACTGCTTCTTCCAGGCAAGATGTACTGTGCTATTCTCCTCCCACACATCCCTTGGTGCATTCAGGCTGCAGTTTGTTACACTTAAAGACCTGAAATGATGAAAAGATGTTCTCTTGACTAGAGGGGAACTTGAACTATTGCCTGAAAGGTCAGTAGTTGCAGAACATTGCTTTGCCCCGCCTACAGTACTTTGAAGAGCTCCTGTCTAGGTCTTGACACCAAAGAGTCAGCTTGAAACATGTTTCTCCTTCACAGATGGACCTGAGCTAATCTGTATTGTACAACCTGTGTGCCTTATGTTTGGAATAGATGTATCTTTGTACCATTTGTGAAACTGCATCATGGCATATTGGATCAAAGGGTTTATTCGTCACACACAGTTATAGTGGTACAAAAGTGCAGTGAAATGCGCGGTGGTGTACTCGGAGTCATATACTAAAGTTGAAATGGAAAGGGGGCTAAAACTAGGAGCTATACAAGAGAAATTACTACAAGAAATTAAAGTAAATTTAACAATAAGACAAATCTATAGACGATAAGTTAAGTGTCTGTACATGTGCAATGTAAAAAAAGAGTGCAAAGAAAATGTAAGTTATGCATGTTTTAGGCAAAAGAAAATGTGTCTGACAATGTTGGCGGCAACTTGAACCCAAACATCCTCTGGAGATGGCAATTTGGATGGAAACTTAAAAACTGGAGCTTTTAGCCCCAACCTGACCCAATGGCGTTAGATGGACTGATTTGTGTCCTAGTAGACGAGGAATTTGTGTGAAACTGTTTCATTTCCTCTTTGGGGCGGCTGCAACCCTCGTCACCTGAGTCTCCCTCCGTTTCAAACCTCCCACAGTCACATGCTGAGGTCAGGCTGTCAGTGAAGATGCTGACAGGAACCACAGGCTTGGAAATAACATAACTGTCTGATGTTCCACTAGCTTTGATATGTCAACTTTGATATGCCAACCCCCCCCCCCCCCCCACTAGCTAGTTTGAGTCTTTCTCGGACACAGTGGTAACTATTTTGGAAATTGTTTCGACATGATACTGGTATTCCTGTTTTTAACAAGGGAGGCAACCGGTGTTGCAGGCCAGCAAGGGTCCACTTCCTCAAATCACTAGTTATCTTTTCAGCTGCAAGGCTGTTTTCTGTGAGAAGCATTTGTTTCCTTTTGAACCAAAGCAAATTTTTGCTTGTTTTAGAGTTTACGCTGTTAAGTTAAGCTTGTCCGTTTTATTTATTTTATACTATTTATTTTTTGCATTTGAAAGCTCTGACAACAGGCATTAGGGTGATTTGATGACTCATTGAAACCTTCCCACAACCAACCAAAAAAGCCCAGCCAAGAGTCCCTGTCCCCTTTATTGCGTGTGCTCTTAATGTATGCTGAGCACTACATATGAAACTGGCTTGGTTGTTGGAGGAAAGAAGAGTGACTGTCATTTGTGGTCAAGTGGGACTTCCATGTAACTTTAATGGGGCAGAGATGTTGTTCTCTAAAGGAGTTTTCCATTCTTACTTCCTCATGTGTATGCAGGTGTTCTGTTTGGTAACTGATGAATCATGTGATAGCACACCTGTCAGAGCCAGCATGTTAATTCCAGTGAAACTCTCTGCCTCAACTAGACTGTCGGTGTGTTCATTTGACTTTCTTCTACTTTTCTGTGTAATGGAAAGGCGACATGCCCCAACAGGTGTGTTGGTGTTCAGGTACCTCACCAGACCATCTATTCTCCCCCCAGAGCGATCTGTTATGTTCTTGTAATCACTGAGGTACCTAATGAGTCCTGATAAAATATTGCCAAGCAACTGCTGACATTTTTGATAATAATAATGCATAAACAAAATGTGGTAAAATAAGAAATCTAGATTCCTTGACTTTTATAATTTGTTTTCTGCTGCAAGGCTTTGTTCTCCTGTTACCCAACTTTAAGGCTCTAGTCAAGCGTGGGCTGATGAGTCATGTTGTCCTTTCTTATCAGGGGAGAAAGCTGACTTTTTTTTTTTGTTTGTTTTTTTTGGTCCTATTGCACTGTAGTTGCTTTCAGAGGAGCATTGTCTGCACTGGTATTGATTTGTAAGGCCTGGCTGCACTTAGAAGATACTCTTTATCCTGAGCACACCCCATGCTGCCATTTTCTAGTTTAGATCATAATCTCAGCCTCACTAATGGGCTCGGTTGCTCTTGGCTCGCTCTGGAATTGATTGCTTAAACCTGGTCAACTCAGTTTTAAAATATGCCATTTGTTGGATGGTTTTATATAAGTGCTTCATTGTGGCAAGTACATGTGTTTTAGTAGGGTGACACCTGATTCTCGTTTCACAGAGTACTATGAATAAATCTCTTTATTTTTAAAGTGCCTTCAGTGTGAACTTAAACGCAGTCCTTAAACCCTTGAGGATTGTCTGTATGTAGTGGTTACATTTAACTTGTGCGTGTGCATACCTGCTGATGCTGAACCTCTTGGACTTTGTTTAATCCATGGAAAAGTCTTACTAACATGGCTGCCGATAAGAGGTTTTGTCTGCTTGAACTGTGTACACTGTGTGCAGTTTTCCACTTGTAACTGCAGCAGAGCAGATATTGTCTAATCAGCTGTGAAGCTAGTTGTTTTTTTTTCTTACCTGTTTCAAGTTGTGATTCTGTAGCATGGAGGTAGGTTACACTTGTGTTTTCATTTCTGCATTGCACCATCTCATGCTTGCGTTCATCATAAGAATGCAAAAGTTTCATTTCACCGTGACCTTTCATCATTCGTTTTCATAATCAGCCCTTACCCTCTTTCCTGTAACCGCTCCCTTACTTTGTTGTTTTTTCTCAGCTTTCGACCATGATCTTGCATTGACGCAATAGACTTGCCACATCTCACAAGTGTATATATCGTGTGATGTGGCTGCACAATGAACTGTCCTCTCCATCTGTCAGGCACAATGTGGCGTGCAGCCTTCCTGTTACTGGCTGCTGGCTTGTCAGTCAGCCTGGCCAGACCCCACATCCAACCGCTGTCCAGTGAGATGGTCAACTACATCAATAAGGCTAACACTACCTGGAAGGTAAGCTGTTTGTTTTTATTTATCCTTGTTTCTCTCTGTGGTTGGACTCTACTACTTACTTAAAAACATAAATGTTAAAGAGTGTATTTATGCTTTCACCTTTTGTTAGTAGTAGATGTGCTTAAAAATTGTGGGGGATTGGATTTCTCTTGCACCTTTTTTTTCTCTGAAATTAATTTCAAAATACATTGTTGGTCAAACATTGTGCTGGAATGCCAAAACATAGCTATATAATAGACTTCCATGTTTGAGTGAGCACACACAAAAACACCAGGAAGTAGTAGGGTAAAAATCTTCCCGTAATGTAGCACACATGACTAAGCATTACATCTCAAGTGACACTGAGCAGGCCAGTGCTTGAGCTTCAATATGATTTTTCAGTTGACTCATGTGTTGACTATATGAATAGTGCTCTGAACAGCCTAAATTGTTCCCCTCCTGCAGGCTGGCCATAACTTCCATAATGTTGACTACAGTTATATCAAGAGGCTCTGTGGTACGATGCTCAATGGACCTAAACTTCCCATCATGTGAGTCACATCTATGTGGGTGGTTGTTTTTTTGTCTAAAGGGCATGGGTATGACTCACAGTTGAGATGAATTTCAGATAAACATTAGTCATTTAGCAGACTCTTTTATCCAGAGGTACTTGACACTATGTGGGGCTTGAACCCACAACCCTGAGATGGTCTCGCTCTACCGACTAAACTTCTGCTTACAACTATTTTCCTCTGTTCTAAATCACCGATCATACTTTCACTGTACATAGTGAAAGTTGTAGTTGGTACTACCACTTGGGGTGGACTAGTGGTTAGAGAACGGTCCTGTAGCTGGACTGTCCCAGCCTTGAGCCCCACAACTATTGATACCCTTTCGAAGTGTCATTGAGCAAGACACTGAACCCCTAACTGCTCACTGATTGAGTTGCACCAGATAAGCACGTCAGCTAAATGCCTAAATTGTAGTTATTAGTACTACGCAGTAGTGGTGATAGTCTTGTGACCCCAAACATGCTTGGACTGTGATTGTGTATTTTGCTCTGCAGGGTTGAGTATGCTTCAGACGTGACGCTGCCTAAGAACTTTGACTCCAGAGAGCAGTGGCCCAACTGTCCCACTCTGAAGGAGATCCGAGATCAGGGATCCTGTGGATCCTGCTGGGTGAGGGAGCACATGGTTTTAAAGAATGAACATGTTTTACTGGGGTTTAGGTCACTTTTGTTTTTCCATTTTATTTAGGCTCACATTATTACAACTTCTTATTGATTGTGACTAGATGAGAGAAATCCTCTAGTCCTGCCACCGTGGTAATGGTGAGCGGGGTATATTGTCAGGGTCTAGACACGTTCTTGTGAATATGTTCATGGTGGGACATTCGGCAGCTCAAGTACCACCTACTTATCCAGCGAAGTGTGAACTCAAGTGTCACTCAGATCTCTGGAGGTCAGGTTACCAGTATTCTCTCCCCCTCAGTTTTCCATGTTATGATTGTACCCTTTAGACTGCTGCCAGACCATGTTCCCAGTTTACACACTCAGACTCAGGATTGGAAAGACAAACTTATTGGTGGTTCTTCCCACAGGCGTTTGGCGCTGCAGAGGCCATCTCGGACCGTGTGTGTATCCATAGCAACGCCAAGGTCAGCGTGGAGATCTCCTCAGAGGACCTGCTTACCTGCTGCTTTAACTGTGGCATGGGGTGAGGAGCAACTGTCTTGGGTGTTTCAAATGTACCCACTAGAAAACGTGTGGACCACATCCTGGAACTCAGTAGGAAAAGGGTGTTGGTGGTTAGATGGGTTAAATTAGACTAATTTGGTAGGAAGAGCGAATTAATTCACACAAATGTCTTCATGAATTAGGGAGTGAGTAAGAGCTACTGAGACATGGAAAATGGGAATCTGATATTTACTGAATGTGAGCATTTGGAGGTGAGGGTAGGGGCCATGTAGTGCATGGTGATTTGTCTATCGCAATGCAAACTTTGGATTTGCCTCTTTTATAGGTGTAATGGTGGGTACCCCTCTGCTGCCTGGGAATTCTGGACCGATGAGGGATTGGTATCTGGAGGCCTCTATAACTCTCACGTTGGTGAGTGTGTTTGGTCTCTGACTCCAACACTGGTATGACTGTCTGAGTGTGTGGCCGCTACAATTCCAGCACCATCATTGTGTCTCCAGGTTGCCGGCCCTACACCATCCCTCCCTGTGAGCACCATGTGAACGGTACCAGACCCCCCTGCAAGGGGGAGGAAGGAGACACACCCAAGTGCACCAGCGAGTGTGAGGCTGGATACACACCTGCCTACAAGCAGGACAAGCACTATGGTAAGACGGGCATGCACAATAGTTTTGATCTCTCTTGATAAATGAGCCACATGGAAGGTTAACGCACACACAAGCTTTTTTTGTTTTCACTTCAGTTTATGGATTACATGATCCTCTATGGGTTGGGCAAAACTCTTGGGCTGAACCCTTTCAAAACCCATTGAACTGTTGTCAATCAACATTTGGGAGATGCATGGTTTTCACCTGACACCAATATGTCGGCATACACCCAGAATCTGATATTTAAGCTGAACGTGAATACCTTAAACCCAACTGCATACACCCAGACAGGCATACAAAGTATTTGATATTTCTGACAGAAAATACTATTACACGTGTCTGTGCATGCAGGTGTTCAAACACAGTATTTTATGTCCCTCAAAGACCAGCCTGACTTTGCCAGGACCTGCAGTGAGCACAATAGTGTTTAAACACACGTACAGATTCCTAATGTAAATTGTGTTGTCTTCTAGGTAAGAGGTCTTACAGCGTACCATCAAACGAGGAGCAGATTCAGACTGAGCTCCTCAAGAACGGCCCTGTAGAGGGAGCCTTCACCGTCTATGAAGACTTTGTGCTTTACAAGTCAGGTGAGCATACAAACCTGAGAACTCACACTTGAAACCTGAAAATTGAGCACAAGGTCAAAACTCTAATTGCAGCACCTGCTCACAGTCTAACACTTTGTCTTTCTCTCCCTACCCCCCCCCCCCCCCCCCCCCCCCCCCCCCCCCCCCCTCCCTCCCTTGTGTAGGTGTGTATCAACACGTGTCTGGGTCTGCAGTGGGTGGCCATGCCATTAAGATCCTGGGCTGGGGGGAGGAAGATGGCGTGCCCTACTGGCTGTGTGCCAACTCCTGGAACACTGACTGGGGAGAGAACGGTGAGGGGACACGCACACAATATGCCTTCACACGTTTTTATAAACTTGTGAATCAATGTAGAAGTGATCCACAAACACTGATTTAAGTCATGTTAACTATCTCTCTGTCTGTTTTGGTTCTCAGGGTTCTTTAAGTTCCTGCGTGGGGAGGACCACTGTGGCATTGAGTCTATGATTGTAGCAGGAATCCCAAAGTAAAATGTAAGTGGAGAACAAGAGACCACACATTGGGAACGTAACAAAATACTATCCTCGAACAAACCCAAGTTTACTTGGCCAGACATTCTAGCGCAACTTCCCAGAAGTAATCTCAATTTAAGGATTTGTGCACTAGCACAATTTTCAACTCTATACCATCCCCATAGCTCCCATTTCAACTCTTGTTGCTGAGCTGCAACCGGGAGCCACTTCAATTCACCTGCTTCAATTTTTTCTGTTGTAGGTTTTGAGCTGCAGTGTCATTACATGATCACTAGAGGGTGATGCACTCCTGCCTGCCTGCACAGGAACTCGGTCCCCACCCATCAACCACTGAGCAAATCACTTTTTTGGCTTTTAGTTGAAGATAGTTGTTAATGTTCCATGGTATGGCACTTTGTCAATCAAGGAAAGGTTGCACAGGAGGGAGATGGTGTTTTTTGTGTGGGTCTTTTTTTGTTTTTTTGTTGTTTAAAGACAAATGTCAGACTGTGCCACCATTGAGCAATCAAGTTTTGCTCCCTCTGCTTCCCTTTTTCTGCACTAATGTAAATGTGGAATAGGTGAAAGCACTATAGCTAATTGACAAAAATCTGCTGTTCACTGATCCAAGATATGGTTTGCGTAATGAGAGAGGTCATTTTGTTCACATTTGTCAGACTTTTCTTTTTTGTCCTATTGATCACCATTTATAGTAAACATTGCAGGCCCTCCCCAATTGTAGCAAGATGTCATTTTATCTGGTGCCTGTTGTGTTTTTTTTAAAAAGTTTGAGGATCAATTAAGAGATGGAGCTAGTGTATTTTTAATGTGTTAGAAATGTTTTTAGTTGTGGTCTCTGCCTGTACTGATCTAAATATTGCCACATGAGTGTATTAAGTACTGAAATAAATAAAGGAACTTCTTATACTTTTGGTCCCAAAGTGTTTTACTTATGTAATGACAACTTTAACAGGTGAGGTGAATTTAAGAATTTTTGGACTTAAAAGGCTGAAACTAAAAACAAGGGCACCACCAAGGCCTCAATGGCTTCAAAATGACACTTTCTGGAGCATTTGGCCACAGAATTTCATGTATGCATCTGATATCTTCATTTACAAGGCAGCGTTGGTAAAATCTTCTGGAGTGCCTTATCCACCCCTGGCACTGCTGGGCTGTAATGTCATCGCACACCGCATCCATGGCCTGAAGGAGCGTTGCCTGCTCATACAGACGCCAATCATACACCTTCCACCTCCAGGCCAAAAAACTCTTCTATGGGGTTTAGAAAAGGGGGCGTAAGGTGGAAGGAAGAGCGACTTGAACTCTGGATGGGCTGTAAACCAGTCTTTCAACCAATGCATGAGGTTCACGTTGTCCCAGACAATGATGAACACCATCTGAGCATTTGGCTGTACAACCCATCCAGTTTGCATTAGACCTCTGTTTACAACATGGTCAATCACAATGCCTTCTGACTCCTTGGCCACGACCGTGACCCTGTTCATTGCCAACCTTATCGGCCTGCTCCATGTTGTCAGAAACTGGCTTTCATGTTTCTAAGCAGCCTTTTATGTAGTGGTGAAGAGATATCAATTGTGTTGCAATGCTACTAACCTGGGCAGTGATGAGACATGACTACAAACACCTGTTGAATTGATTTAGTGATCTGTTTGTAGTAATAAGCATTTGAACATTGTAATATTAGGTGGCTGTACTCTGAGAATGGAGCATATGATTTAGAGTTTGGCACTTTGTATGTCAGCATAGGATGTAGTGTCTTAGAGTATACATTTTGAAAGTCAGTTTAGCACTTTGCATTTTGAGTTTTGTACATTGAAATTCTGCTGTGCAAATGAGTCAAAGCAATCGTAAAAAACTAATGCAACTAAACATTAGCAGTTTCCCATTAGCAATTCCTTCAGAAACAAAACTAAAATGTAGGTGAACAGTCACACACAGGACATCCTAGTAAATGGTTGCCCTAAAGAATGCTAAGAAGGGTGCATACATTAAGTTTTCCTACCACAATACCTACCACAAAAACCTACATTTATCATTATTGATTGCATATTATTGAAGCATTGATTGCAAACAATGTTCATCCTTAATGATTTCGTACTTTTAATAGATTCACTGGGTAAGGAAGGATCTTAGACATTACTTTTGGGATTTGCGATTTAAAAGTCGGACACTTCCGCCTTGCTGTCAGTAACAACAAACACTCCCCTTCGTAGTAGAACAATATTCGCTCGTTTTGTTTAACGGCGTTCGCTAATTCCCCAGCCTGTATACAAACAGGCTAAACTGATATACCTGGTGGAGACAACGATTCAAATTCAAGCTGATTTCCTACAGGCGCTGCAAAATATCAAAGTACTATTGTTTTGTATAAATAACTGGAATATGGTTTTCTCACTAAGCTCCACCCATTTGAGCAACAAACGGGAAGCACTGGTAATGAAAACAAGCCGAACCCCCCCCTCATCCCCAGTAGTCGATAGTGTGTGTTCGGTGTAGACAGTGCTAGCCATTGTAGCTAGCTAGCCAAGGATGGAGGGGAGAAGCGGGGTTTCATTCATGAAATATGGGTCTGTTTTGTCCCTGTTCGTGGTTCTGTTGGCCTACTGGTTCCGGTCACCCCAGCATGCAGTACTGGAAGATCGGCTCGACACTGTGCTGTCCTCTCTGCTCCGAGCTGAACGCAAAGTAGGAATGAATGACGTCGCCAGACCAAAAGTGGCTGTTGGTGAGTGGAGCAGGAGTGAGCTAACGTTAGCTAGTTTAACCTGTTTGGGTGAGCTCAAACAGATTCTGGCTTAATGCATTAGGCCTGGAAGGAGCAGTGGCTGTCCTAAATTAGCTGGCGTTTATGAATACAGACTAACTTCATTCACTGCCTTCATTGCATTTCATACCAATCGGAAAAACTGGAAAATAATAATCCATGAAAGTTGATTTATTTAACACATGTTTATATGTTGTTTATTGTTTATGCATTTTTCAGCGTAATGCGAACTTATTATTGCAAATCAAACCCGAAACAGGAAAACAATTCCTTTTCTTTTTAAACTGATACTAGCCAAGACGTTTTTTCAGTGAGTGCACAAGATATTAGCAACTTTCTGTCTATGTAATAGACCGAAATTTTGATTAAACGAGAGCTATGAGCCCTCATTCTGATTACGCATGTTGTTAAATCCAATTCAGTCCGTGTACTTGTATGATGAAAGGGAGGATACATTGAATAAAGAAGGCTCATTGAGACAAATAATAGAGGTTTTGTGTGTTTGCGCATGCGCGTGTGTCTCATTCGGTTGGTGATCGAGCAGGACTATTTCAAAAACCCCTTTCAGCATGATGTTGTAACATCAACTCTGTTGGATCTTGCAGATTCACCTCACTGCAATGTTCTGCCTAGTCACCAGATCTCAGTCGAGCTGTCTGTTAGATGAGCTGGAACAATCTGTTCCAGGAAGATCTCCTCTACCGGCCAACTAGACACTTCTGTGGCTTAATGTTCCACCATCGTGTACAACCCCTCCTAGAGTCCAAGCCCTAATGAGTTCAGGTTGTTATAAAGGCAGCGAGAAATGCAAGTGATTATTGGGGTTTTCTACAGTGTGTGGATGAATTGTTAAAAGGTAACTGATGTCAGCCTAATCCCATTAGTATAGATAATAGCCTAGATGTAGCAAGTCCTGGTTTGATATTGATTAATCATTATTAGGACTGTAGTGGTAAGTCAACTGGTAGGCTGGTAAAATAGTGAAAGTAGTTGGTAAATTTTGGGATGTACTAGCATTGTGGCCAGTGGACAAAACATGTTAATTTCCAGCCCTGATCATAGCTTGGATATG
The DNA here is from genome assembly GCA_034670385.1 of Hoplostethus mediterraneus. Lineage (NCBI taxonomy): Eukaryota > Metazoa > Chordata > Actinopteri > Trachichthyiformes > Trachichthyidae > Hoplostethus > Hoplostethus mediterraneus. The sequence continues at coordinate 15,722,218 of JAXDDW010000004.1, forward strand.
TTGTCAGCCAGTATATCCGCTATGTAGTGATCAGATGGGGCTCATTGACTCATCTATCAAGATGGTCCTTTGGACCTGGATACAAACAAACAGCAGTAATCACCGTATCTGTCCAACCTTTAATCACCATATCTGTCCAACCTTTACTCAGTTCCATTACAGCCATAGCCATGCAGTCAAACCTATTTCTCTGCAATTATGTAACAATAATTTTCTCCAACTTATAAAGCTTGCTATATTAACATCACAAGTAGGATGGGCCTAGTTAAATAATGCTATGTATTAGTTACAGCTGATCCTTGTGTTTTGCTAATAGTAGGAGCTTCAAGTGGATGAATGAGGAATTGAAGACTCCTACAATGTACAACAACCTTTAGCAACAAATACTGGGCTGATTCACTAATCAAAAGCAAAGAAAATGCACCATTGGTATTTTCGGTGGCCACCCAAGAGTTTAACAGAAAGGGAAAATCCTGCCTGGCCCTGGTTAGCCCCACATGGCTCTGCTGTTCTGTTTACAGACCTGGGAGAATACAGAAATGTGTCAGGACTACTTGATTTAATTTGAAGTCAGGCACAAAAATAAGCTCATAATGTGAAAATAACATGAAAAGCAACACTAGTCGAAGCAGGTCTAAATCAAGCTCACATCAAGTAAGTCAGATATTCAAAACCAATTCAAATGTGTGCTCTAGTCTGATCATTTGCCTCAGCTTCTCGGGTAGCCTGACATGGGCATGTGGGGCTGGTTGCGTTGCATATTGGCCGTACTTGCTTTTTTTATAGAGTAATTACTTTACTCTTCTTCAGAGTCAGAGCAGCAATACTTTACAGATGTTTCATCCAGCAGCCAAAACTATATCTAAGGCTCATGCAGTCGTAAGTAAGTTGACGTGCCAACTTACCAGTCGCGGTTTAGATGCAAATAGAAACTGGCATGGCTGTTCTATCTGTTCTATTAGGACTACAGTGTTTACAATGCCCAGGTGATTCACATGATTGCTCCCCCATCTTTCCCCTCACCCCCTTCTGTTCTCCCTCTCTTCCTCTAGCTCATCCCTTTATCTCTCCCTGTCTCCTTCCCACCCCTGTCAGTTTTTAGGTGGTAGACCTGCTACTGGACAGGATTTTATTGCTTAATCATCTCTCTCGCTCTCTTTCTTTCTCTCTCCCTGCAGGTTTTGGTGGTTGTGTGGACCTGATAGTGGACGGTGTGTCGCTGCTGAATAAGATCAGCCTGCCTCCCACTGACCAGCCCCTACACCACGACTACATAGAGAATGCTCAACAGCTGGCTCAGAGCTTCGCCTACTTCTTCGCACCGGGAGCTGCTGCAGAGTAAGTGTGTGTGTGTGTGTGTGTACGTGCGTGTGTGCGTGTGTGGTGTGTGTCTTAGATTAAAGGTTAGGATAAGAGTTAGCCATTAAGTGGTCATGGTCCTGGCCAGGGAATAAATCAGGGAATAAAAGGCAATGGAACGTTGTCAAAAGTATAGTAATATAAACACTTTTGTGTTTGTGCATGAGAGAGAGTGTTCTTGTATTTATTTGAATACACCACTAACATGCACTGTTCCCTCTTGTCATTGGAATGTGTGCATGTGGGGGGTTGGTGTGTCTCTACATGTAACGGGGGTATGGGATGTATGTAAGAGAACAGTATCTGCTTGAGAAACAAACAACCAAGGGTAAATTTAAAAACTCACACCCCTCAGGCTCTTGTACTCGTGGCTCTCACACACGCTGCACCCCCCCCCCTCCCCCACACACACATATACACACACCACACACACACACCCGCATTCCACCGTGACAAAGAAGGGGGTATACCTCATGTTTGTGAGGTATACAAATAGGCACACACACAAATAAACACAACCATGCAATCTCTCACTTTTTCTTCACACATTATAGACTGCTCAATGAAAGCTATGAGTTCCCACACCCTCGTTTTTGTTTATTCTACTGTCTTTTTCTCTCTTTCTCACTGCTGATGTTTATAGATTAATTGTTTGACCGCCAATCCTAATCATTAATGATTTAGGCTGTTGTGCTCTTTTTTTCCTCCTCTTCTCTTTGTCATTCTCTCTCCATTGTCTGTCCTCATATTTGTTACCGTTGGTGGCTGCTCCTGTTCTGGGCTTAGTGCCTGTGACAACAATGCCCTTGTTCATTGTCTGGAGATAACACCTAAAGGCAACAGGCTGATGAGCTCACCGTGGAGTGAGAGGGGAAAGGGGTGTGTGTCTGTGAGGGGGTGAATGAGGAACGCTGAAGAATTTTGTTTTACTGCTTCCCTCAGTCACAGCGCCAAGGCTTCTCTTTAAATTTGATCGTATTTGACTTGTCTTGTTCTTTGTGGAATTTGGGATAGCAAATTTCTAAACATTTGCCATTGTAGCCAGTGAGTCAATGTCATCGCATACGTAAAACCTATCTTATTCTTTTGAAGAAAGCAACGACAAAGGTTGTGATTTTTATGTCATATCAGTACACCGCAGTCTACATCAGAGCACTGGTCAACTGGTCAACTGGTCAACAAGCCAGTCGTTGGAACTTTATCCTTTGACCTGCCTTCTTCTCTGTTCTTGCCTCCTCTCTTTTCTCTGGTTGAGGGAGTAGAAAGTGTTTCTCTTTCACTTTCCCTACCCAGTTATTAGCAGTTGAAAGAGCATCTTACCAAGCATTCACTAAACTAATCATATTAAAGTTTAATAACAAACAATGAAACTTCCCAGCATGCATTGCAGATTTGAGTTAACTTTCCGGACACCCTTCCTCCTTCTTGATTGGATTAAGATATAGGATGGAGATTTTCTCATAGTCGTAGGTCAACGTCTGATTAAACATGTTCAATCCCTACACCTGACACACTACAGATTGTAGAAATTCTGCTTGACATGGCGAGTAGCATCCACCTCTGCACCACCAGTGCTTCTTGCCACATGGTATAATCATCTTAACCGAACACGTCAATGTGACCTGACGTGCTGCCTGAATTATTCTGTACTGTTTCAGTCAACTTGCAATTTTAAGGTAGTATGGGAACTTATGTTTTTAAGTTGAAGTGCCTTAATATGTTTTTATAGTGTAATGTTGGTACATGTTTAAAGCTCATAACATTGTTTTACCATTTTTCTCTTTTCCTTGTCCTCTCTTGCAGACGTTTTGTGATTAACGACACCCTATTCAGTGAGCTGGTAGAGGCGTCCCGCGAGTTGCCTGGCAACAGGTGGTCGATAGGCGGCAATGCCCCGGTAATGGCTGGTCGCATGGCAACCGAGGGATGCGACGTATTGCTAGGGGGAAGCTTCAGCCCTGACTTCACGGATGTCCTGTCCCAGCACATCACTGGTACAATCACGCTCTCTCACACATTCTGTCACGCTAAGATAAATGTCAAATGTGAGTCATTGAAATTAATCTCATCTTCCCTCTTCTCATTTCCTCCTCCCTCTGTCTCTTCCTCTCTTACCTTGGCTTTTCACTCACTCTTTCTCTTCATTACATCCTTACATCCCTCCCTCCTCACCTACCTCTGTCTCTCCAGTGGCAGGTAATGTGGTAGAGGAACCAGACATTCATCTGATCCTGGAGTATCCATCTGGGGCCAGCTGGGGGCAGTATACGTCACGCAGAGCCAACAGGTAAGCTGCTAAGGGAGTGTGTGTTATTATCCAATAGTTATTAAGACGGATGTGGAATAATTTAATTTAAATTAAATAAAACATATGTCCTCTACAGGTACATAGTCCATAGTGATGACCATAACCCCTACCTGGCCTCCATGGAAGACTTTGCTGAGAAACTCAAAGGCTTCAAGCCGGATCTGCTGGTGGTGGGTGGGCTGCAGATGATGGACAGCTTCCCCTTCCAATCACGTGAGAGGAAATCAGTGATACTCTTTCAGTTAGTGCTAATTTGGGACTTCAGTGATAGTGTTACTTGCCGTGTAGCCCCCAGCAGCAATGCTTTACTGGTGCTGAACAGGTTGTGAATTGAAGTAAGCTAACACTATTGTTAGTTACAGTTTTCTTTTTCAATCAAAATCATCCAAATCATAATTGAAGCGTGCCCATGCAATCACACCTGCCAACAACACGGCAAGTCGCTGTTCCTTCAAGTGCTAATCTTTTGCATCTACAAAGATTGTTTGACTGCAACAAAGCAAACTGTGTGTGTGTGTGTGTGTGTGTGTGTGTGTTTGTGTGTGTGTGTGAGTGTGAGTGTGTGTTCAGACTGGCAGGCAGGCCATGACTAACTTCCCATTCACCACCAGACTGTTTGGATAGCAGATCAGCTCTGTCTCTTTTGATTCAACAACTGTCCTCTGTTTCTGTCTGTCTCTTACTCAACCCTGTATTCTTCCTCTCTCTATCCATCTTTCCTCACTTCTCCTTTCCCTCCTGTTCTCTACCTTTCATTTGTCCCTCCATTACCTCTTCTTCTGCATCCTTCCTTTTCTCATCTCTTACCTTCTCGCTGCCCTGTTTGCCTAATCTATCTCTTCACCCGCTTCCTCCCTAATTTCTCTCTTCTCTCCTCTTTATTTTCTTCACTCCCTATTCTCATCGTCTTCCTCTCTTTCCATTTCTATTCCTCCTCCTCATTCTCTCTTTTCTCCAGGTGAGCGAGAGGCTCTCCTCTCCCGCCTGGCCACCCTCCTGTCCTCCTCATCTCCTGAGACTGGTGTCCATTTTGAGATGGCCAGTTTTGTAGAAGAGGACCTAATGGAAGAACTGCTCCGCCTTGTCATCCCCTACGTATGTGACTGAACAACTGAATGAATAATAAATGTTACTTAGAAGGACAAGAGACTGGGATGGTTATGCATTTTCATATTAGCCGAGGAGAGAGAAAATATGTGTTCAACCTGGCAAAACGGAAAAGCAGGTAGTCTAAATTGAAAAGGCACCTAATGCCTGAGAAACTGTAAGTTATTTTGAAACTAGGGATTTAAAGAATTGAAATGGTGGCAGTTTCCTCAGAAATAGTTTTAGAGCTGCAATAGAAGATATCTATGTGTATACAAACGTTTTAAACTTAGTTTTAGCACAAGCATGTGGTTGTGTGTATGTTTGCGTAATGTGTCTATGTACAGTGTGTATGCCTCCAGTCTTGTGACTCTGGCTGATTCTGCTCCCCCAGGCGGACTCGTTAGGAATGAACGAGCAGGAGCTTCCCAACCTCCTCAGCTTGCTTAAAGGCTCCAACATCACAGTGCTGTCAGACCCCAACCCCCGTGTAGCCACCGTCCTCGACCAGATGAGGGAACTCTACCGCCTTTTGAACCAGCGGCACAATGATGCTAAGGACGCTAAGGATGGAGAAAGTGACACAAACGGCGCTGATGCTAAGGGCAGGCCGCTGACCCGACTCCACGTCCACACTCTGGCTTTCCAGGCCATGATCGTGACACACGGCTCCCAGTGGAAGAACACGATGTCGGCCACCGCCAAGGCCTCCCTCACGGCTAACCGCCACGTCTGCGGCTCTGCCGACATCGACCCCAGCAAGGCGCGGCTCATCATGGATGACTCGTTCTCCGTTAGTCGGCGGGAGGGCAGCCAGCGTATCCCTCTGCAGGAGACCAGGCCTGTCAGCTGTTGGGACGAAGAGGACTACCAGATCTGTGTGGCACCGGTGCTGGTGTGCACCGAAGTTTACCAAACTGCGGGAGGAGGGGACAACATCTCAGCCGCTGGACTGGTGCTGCAGATCTAGAGAAGGAAGCTGAATGGTCTATCTGTGTATGATGCTAGATGTTAGCAATCAATGTGACTAGACAAACTGACTTGATCTAGGTGTGATGTGAAATGACTCTTGGTGGCAAAAGCGGCTACTGCTAGTGGTTAGCATCAGGCTAATGCTACCCACACTTGCAGCTAATGCCCAGGAGCCCAGAAGTGTGCGTGTGCAGTGAGAATCATCACTGATTTCATCCCCCTTTTTATTTATTCATTCATTTTTTTTCTCAGTGGGGTAACAAGGTTTTCTGCGGGTGGGTGCACCAGGGAAAGGCCTTTTTTGAATCGAATTTGTTTGATTTACAGAACCAACACTCTTGATTGAACAACCACTGCCCTGCTTTGTCTCACTTATAACAACACACCCCCGGCACCTCTGCCAAGTCATTGTAGTCCGTCCTCTTACTCTGGTGATTTCATTGACTTGTCCTTAGTTAGCCTGCAGTCAGGATGAGATATAGAGGGACGGGGCATGGACAAAGTCGTACAGACACCAGGATTTTCTTTTACAGATATTTGAGGCACACTTGGAGCCCTGGAGCCAAGAAAATGGATCATGGGTCTATTTCTGGTCTGTTCCAGGGCAAAATACCCAATGTCTCATTAAGGCAATCTTATCCAAGAGAGTTATCATTGTTGACATTGATTGAATGTTTATTAGCTGTTGTCTCCTAGTTAAACTCTACACTACCAACCAGGCACGCAGAGTTTTGGCCACCACTGCTTTGCAACAAATGTAGTCCCAGAGAGGGAGCCAATCTGAGGCCTAGAAAAGCTACAGACCCTTTCAGTATCAAAACCTTCAGAAGGCTCTACCCCTGTTCCCTCTCTTATCTCATGCCATACTCATAGGTAAAAAAAAAAATGTTAAGCTTGATAGCTAGAAAGCTAGCTAGCTATGTGGAGCATCTCACAAACTCCTGTCATCCAGACTGAATCTTCCCATAACATGAAGAATTAGCATTGTGGTTTTAGGTGTGTTTGATTTGTTTTATGGCATCAGATTGTCATCACTCTATTATTCAGTTCCAGTGCAATAGTACAAAAACAGTGTCAAGTGACCACTGTTTGTAGCTGGGTATAACATTGCAACTTTTTCTTTGGGCTGGGCCATAGGCCATAGGAGTTGTGGAGGTGTAGCTCATACACCAGAACAGCCCCGGCATCATGGGACACCCGGTCTTGTTTTTATTTTCCATTCCATTTTTCTGCTGTTCTTTTTTTTTATCATCCCTTTCTTTCCTTTGCTTCCTCCTTATTTCTTCCTTTCATCTGTTCATATGCTTGATTCTTTGATTCTCTCCTTGCCCTGCCTGTAGCTCTCTAAGGACCAAATCAGCAGTGTGGACTGTCTGAAACTTCCCTGTATGGGAGAAGTCTGTTATTGGCGGCTGATTCTATTGTCAGCACGTTCTGTGGTTGGTTATACTGCAACAAAAAATCTGTTTTTTTAGGCATTTTGCACTATTGAACAACATTCTTGAGAAAGCAGGTTTAGTATGCAACATAACGTTGAGTTTGTCTTGAACCCACAGCGTCACTCATACACGAGTCAGCAGTGGAGCACACAGAAATCCAATATTTAACCATATCTTGGTCACAACAGGGGTAAAAGGCAGATTTCCTGTCCCCTTCTAAATCCAGTCCTGTGTGTTTATGTTCTACTGGTGGTCAGACCCTGTCTCATTTCATTTCATACATGCCAAAGCCACTACTTTCCTAATTCCTATTTCTCTGTAGGTAATATGCACTTGTCTCTCAGGGGTCAACGTCATAGTCCCATTCCTTTCAGGGTTGGGATCAGTTCCATTTGAGCCTGGCCACTTCAGAAAGTTTTACTTGTTTTTTAATTACAATAATGATTTAAAAATTTTAATTCAGCTATATGTATTTTCAGAACAGGTTGGGTTTAAATGGGGTTGATGCCAATTCTGACTCCACTAGTTTTCTCACTACAAACACATCAAGCATTCCATCACTGATCCAGTTATTGTCTCCACTTGTAATAGATAAAGGATGTTTTTTTCAAAAGGATAGGTTGACATGGTTATCTTTCCTCAGCTAGACACTTCATCCATAGTGGGGGGGCGGTTCTCCAGTTCAATGCAACAAGTATCAGGTCAAGAAAGATTCAAAGGTATTCCTTGAAGGGTATGCCTTTCTGTGTAATAAGACTGCTGATTTGACACGGTGACTTCAAATGGGCCTGTACTTGGGTATGTAGTAAAGAAGGGAATTATTATTAGTTTAAATGCAGTGTGATTCTTTTCTATCAGGCTTGCTTGTCTTTATTTTCTTGTCTTCAGATTCTTGTGATTGGAGTCCCAAGAATAACGGGTCATGTTTTTACTGTGAATTTAAACTATTTAAAGCAGAAGTTCAGCATGTGTTCATGTTCTTGTGTGTGTTTTATCATCCTTGTTCCAAAGCTGTATGTAACTATCACAATCATTTTTATGTATTCCAAGTCACTAAAATGATATGCTGATAAAGGAATCATTGTTTTTGTTTCATTTTTTATCATACATGTATGTTATTTAGGTTCATGACCAGCACAGCATGGCTGCAGACATGAGCAAAATGTTTTTTGAAGCTAAAAAGAAACACTTGTGATGCAAGAAAGTTAAGGGCAAATTTCCAGCAAATTCCAACAGTTGGCATTTACATGGGTTGTTGTCCGGCTGTCTTCTGACTCTGGGCTGACATATTATGGCAAAAGGTGGAAACAAACATTTAATTTGTTTGACCTAATTTTTAGGATATAGTGGAGAGTGACGAGGAATGGGAGGGAGAGACATACAACATCAGTCACAAACCAGATTTGAGCTAAAATTCAATACTGTACTTTTCTGTTGTGATATTTAATTCTATCTAACAAAACTCCACAGTGCAAACAGCTGTTTCATTACATAATGGTTGGTGCTGGTTTGAATCATGCTGCTGATTTCTGCTTGCCTGTTTGTCCATTGGCTACACTCATAATGTGCTGATCCTGTCTAAAAGTTTGTGAATTGAATTGAAATCTGATTCTGAAAACATGACGTCTTTATTGAGCTGTGTATATGGATCATACAGTATTACAGTAAGAAGGAGTCCAGAGGCCCCATTTACTTGTCTACGGCACAATCCCTCAAAAAACATGCAATGCAAACATGTGAGCTCACACACACACAGCGTTGTCTATCTGTCACAGTCCATAGGTCTACAGTAGACAAAGTTAATTTTTTCAAACTCACACTGTGGCATTGTCTATGTGTCGGTGTCTATGGTCATCATGCTGACAAAGTCTTTATAGTAGATAACGTTCTTCTCAGGGTCTACGGCTGCCGACAGCATCTCCTCCATCTCCTGCTGAGTGAAGGGCTCACCTGGTTTAGATTTGATTTGTTTTAGAATATAATTGCACATAAAGACAACAGCAAACCTGAATAAAGAAAACACAAGGTTGAGAACATACACACAGATGAATCCATTTTGTAGGATTTTTGGGGTGAGGGAAATGTTGCACATGTGTAGGATAATGTGCTACTCTCCACTGCAAGAACGATTGTGGGATAAAAGATTGAATGTTTCTGCTTTACCTTCCTGCATCATGCGCTTTGTCAGCTCCTCAGGCTCTAAGTGTCCTTTCTTCTGTTGGTCCAGAACCTGGGAACACGGAGGCTGTTTAGAGTATCTTTATGCTTTACCACACATCAGTAACACCATGGTATTATTGTTACTGTGTTCACAGTATGTTCCGATACCAACCCAAACCCCCAAAGATACCAATGGCCCATAATCTTGTGGCGTACTGCTACCTGGTTAGCACTGCTGCTACCAGTCTTTCTGTTAGCAAGTGAATGCATTAGCAAGCCTTGCCATTTGACAGTGGAAACAGACACATATGTTGACATAGCAATGGATTTGCCCTCTGAAGAGGCTGAGGCGATCTGCAGAATACAGACCAAGCAGCAGGTGATCTCACCTCAAAGGCCTGGAGCAGAAGGTCCTCAGGGATGGGACGAAACCTAACACACAAACACACACAATAATAATAATAAAAATAAAGCAGGTTCCTAGGACATGGTGGAGAGGGAGGTCTACTGTAGTACCCTTTTAGAGACAGTTGCAATGTTGCTACAGAGGTGGACTTCACAGGAATGGGTACAACATCCTGTAATACTGTAGTGTACATATTTTCCAGAAGCAAAAATAAGGCTTTCACATTTCAGATTTTCTTTTAGGTGGTGAAGAAACACTGGTGGGCTGCCTGAAAGTTTGATGAGCAAGGAATCCCTGTATACAGTGATAGCCATTGTCGACATCCCCCACCACACATCTATTCTGCAAAAGTACTGCAGGGACCGCCTCAACCACTTCTTTACAAAATGTAAAATAGAACTGCAAACTTTTGTCTTCCAGATACGGATAACAAGAGTACAATATTCTGCAACAGTGCAGCATTTACATTGGTTATGTTGTCGGCCCCTGCATCCAGTTTGAGGCGACCAAGTGTTCTCATTCATTTATTTGGGCATACAAAGCGTTGGAGGTTACAGCAGCCAGTATAGTATATACTAGTGATATTAATGGAGTCTTACTTGCGCTCCAACAGAATTTTGCTCATGGTTGGGAGGAACCTCTCAAAGTGGATGTATCCTGTGCGGTCTTCCTCCACCTAGCAGAACAGGAGCAGTTAGCTGGGATTTGGGATGATTTCTCTCCTAAATTACATTTATCCTTTACCTGACAGCGAGGTAAAACATTTTAGCCTAAACATTAGCAAACATTAGCCTAAACACTGCCTAAAACAGTTTAACTAGCAAAATTCTGCCTGATCATAATCTCACTTTATGTCATCATGAAGGTAAGATAAAACCATCTTTATTTATATCCTCAGTCTATGTAACTAATATATTTTTTATCTACTGATCTTAACATTTGTGCTGTATTCAAAATTGAGATGGCATTTTGTGATGGCAGCGCTATTACATCACCATGAAATCATCATCATGAGATGCAATATCCATTATTTCCCTAGCAGGTAAATAGTATGACTGAAATCATCTGAAACCTAAAAATCTCTACTGCTACTACACTAGTGTTGTAGACATGAGCAAAGCCTAGCTCTCCCTCCTTTTCTGTCATTGAGTAGGCTGATTGACTGGTGGTTTCATTGGCTGATTGATTGATTCACTCATTAAATGAATAATAAGACACTGATCTAACCTCAGCTATAATGTCAAGTAGCTCTGCCTCAGTGGGGAAGCAGCCCAGGGAACGGATGATGGTGCCAATCTCCCTTTAGGAAACAAACACGTTACAGGCAATTCCCCTGAGGCATTAAAACAACTGGAGGACAAGATGGGGATGAATTACATCTTAAACTACACATTTATCTACAGTCTATATAACACACAGTCCTTGACGTTGCCACATTCTGTGACTTAAAACACAGCAGACGGAAGAGATGGATAAATATCATAAACCAAAATAATATGTTAAGACGCATTAAAAACACAGTTACAGATACATAGGATCTGATGGGTATCCCCTATACTACTTTATAACTTTCGACCATTGTTTTGAAAACTATGGGTTGAGCAACGTTTGCTTTAGTTTTTCATCACAAAAGCATGTTAAGCAGCCTGGGTCCTAGCAGGATGAGAGGGTCTGGGTACTGGATGACCTCACCTGACATCCACTGTCTTATTGGCCTCATGGTCAAACGATTCAAAGGCTTCACTGATCTTCTTATGGATGTCTGACACTATGGCCTCTGATAAACACACAGACAGAAAACCAACCAAAGGACACAACGAATCAATCAGTCAGTTAATGAAAAGTGACTTTTAGCTAGCCTGTTGTCTGCCTGTCAACTAGATCACCCATCAGGATGTAAATGTCCTGCTTGTTGTATTATCTCATTTTACCTCGTTCTTCGCTGCTGCAATGACCCAGTTTAACTTACCCACGTTTCATCGCTCTCAAATGTTTCTAGCAATAAAAGTAATATATTACAAAACAAAATTTGCCCTATTTGCGGACGAACCTGCGCTCTCCTTGTCCTCCGCCATGTTGTTTGTTTACATCTGTTGCTTAGAGACGGAAGGCGGAGACCGGGGGTGTAGTGGAGGGTGAACCCGCCTTTTATTGATCAAATACAGTTTACAAGCTTTTTAAAGCTGATATGAACATTTACGATATACAAATCACAGTATACATAATATTAGACAGTATTCGTCTGATTACAGGAACACGTTACAGGAAAACGGGTTATTTTCAAGGGGATAAACCATAAATTAATGTTGTCCTAAAATATAATTGGTTTTGTATATATATATTGGTGGTTGTTCGCCTTCCGATGCTCACCTACCGGTGGTTATAGTTTCCCCAGCTTTGATTTAGATCAGTGCTGGAGACAATGCTTCGGGTTGAACTCTTTAGAAACTTAATATTGTAAAAGAGGTTTAACACCAGATATCAATATTCATTCTCCACAATTAATTTCTATGGGGGGGGAAATAAGTTAAAAAGTTAAATATCTTAAGAATATCAAAAATGTGAATACATCTGCATAACACCCAAAGTAGAGTCCAAAGATTTATAAGTAATTATAATACTACTAGTAATAATGGGAATAGCTTGTGTGTGAAAGCTTTCAGCTAGCCCACTAATTACAATCTGAATGCAACTCTTAGCTGTATTACTGGTAAACATAAGCACAGCCTCATCAGCAGGAGTTGTGTTGTCCAAGAATGCAAATACTTCATGTGCTACATCTTGGAGACAAAGAGAGACAGAGAGAGCAAGAGAGAGAGACAGAGAGAGAGAGGGAGAGAGAGAGAGAGAGAGAGAAAATTAATGACAGAGAGCAGAGAGAGACAAAGCTGCATTTGCTTTATTTTGTTTCCAGCTGTATAAATGTGCAAACCCTAAAATTAAAAAAGAAATATACAGCCAAACAATACTCATTCCATTCATATTGTTAAAATACATTCCACACATTCAGATCAATATTAGGTTTAATCTTACATGACATCAAATGTTATTTGGACAGTGGCTTCCTGTCCATAATATTGCGTAGCTGAAAATAGTCCTATAGCCTAAAGAGTCATAGCTCATAGAATAGGAGTACAGTACAATTCAATTGTGGTTCCCAACCTATTCAGTGCTTGGGCACACACACTTGCACTAAATCCACATGAAATCCACAACAAAATCATCAGTGTTTATGTAAATCCACATCCAACAGAGTTGATGTAATACTTTTATATCGTTAACACCCACCCCAGAGCCATATCAGCTCTATGAGTAGACAAACAACTCTCCAATCAACACTTTTCACTGAAAAATCAACACTTAATAACACTGTACAATTTTCTGTGTATTCATTGATGGATCTTACAAGAGGGCCAGCGAATACAATGAGACTTGGCATAAACTACATTAATATGGAAAGCAAAGTATATTTTTCATTAAATGTTTTTTTCATTAAGCATAATTTTTATTAAGTAAATTAAGATTTTTCTTGAATAAAGGTCTCAATCTCAAGGAAAACTTTAATTTAATGGCACACTAGTGTGCTTTGGCACACCAGTTGAAACTGAGCTGTCTGTTACATAAATGACCAGTTTAACTGCAGAACAGTACAGCAGTGCCCCTGCTGCATAAATACAGAGTGCAAAAGCTAAGCTAAGAGTTGGTTAAGACATAATAGGACAGATCAAATATGTACATGAATCCATTATGTGTAGTGGTAGCTGAAAATGAAGGGAGGAATACTACTGAAGGGAAGCAGGTAGACTGTGACCCCACCATCAAAAACAATGGTACTTGATACAATGGTACAGAAAGTAGGCCGATAGTGGAGTGAGCAATGTCTCTAAATACCCCAGAAAAGACACATGGATACTATGCAAGGGCACTTGAATTAACTTGTCAGGTATGACAGAAAATTGTGAATAAATACAATTAAAGCAAACTAAATATCCAACAGCCACTGTTAAAAATTCTCCAATCAACATTTAAAATTGTACTTAAAATTGATGAACTGTCTTACTGGCATTTCGAAGAATGAATATTCCAAAAATAATGATTCTAATTAATGATGGTTTCAGTTTACTACAGGGATACCATGGCATTTTGAATTTAGGACTTTTGCCCTTCTGCTAAACTGGGTATTATTTTTGGTGTTACAAATTGAAACCAATATAGGCCTGGTAGCTGTAAGCTTGTGAATAGTGGTACCCACTAAAGAAGAATGCAGAAATTTCATTCCAACATGGTGACAAGCGCTTGGTGAGGAGGAATTTCAATTGTTGTGGTCTCCCTTTTAATTTATCTACCATCCACTGTTTATCAGACAGATGAGATGGAAAGCAAAATCCAATGTCAGTCAGATCCAGAAAAAGACCATTTGTGCTGAGGAAGATTAAGACGTCCCTTCAGATCAGAGTAGCAAGGAGCTGCAATCAGGTATTTGTCACAGTCTTCCACAGGCTGGATCCAAGTCTCATCTCAGTCTGGACAGAAGTACTATGTTGGTTGTACGAGCCTGTGTGTTTTTACATTTGTGTGTGTGTGTGTTTGGGGGGAGGGGTGTGTGTGTGTGCATGTATGTGTGCATATGTGTTCAAATCTCTGGTTGCCCCTGATGAACTGGGGCTTTATATTCCTGTCCCTGTCCTGCTACTGGGGCTTCTGGGATCTGTAGTCCATTCTGCTCTTCCTCATCCTGTTTGGGTTCCTCCTCTTGTGTCTTTATTTTCCTGTTCAGGTGGTACGTCCTCTTCACGCCCCCCCCTCATCTTGCTGTGTCTCCTCCTCCTGTCTCTGCTCCCCTGCACCGGTCTTCTCCTCAGTATTGGGCTTTGACTGCTTCTCCTCCGCCATCACTTCCTGCCCCTGGTGAGGTGCATTGTTGTTGTTGGAGTCCAGCGTGGTAAAGAGTGTGAGGTAAGGTTATTATAGTCAACTGAATATGAAGCTAAGTGCAAAACTAGGTATATACCAGTAAACCAAAATAAAATACTTACTATCAGTTATGGGCAGATAGGGTTATGAAACAGGTGTTTGTATTCAGATAATCTTTACCTCTCTACCTTGGTGTGTGTGTGTGTGTGTGTGTGTGTGTGTGTGTGTGTGTGTGTGTGTGTGTGTGTGTGTATGCGTGTACCTGTGTGTGAGGTAATGGAGGAGATAGCAGCTCAGAAGGGGCCAGCAGGCCGTCCTGGTTTAGATCATGAGTCTGGAGTAAGAAATCTACCATGGATACCACCTGAAACACAGAAACACAACCACACAGGGTCAGGTAAACAGGGTAGATGTAAAGTTTCAAAGTATGCATGCAGTTATTTGGACAAATACAATATGGGTGCAAACACACACAGTACCCAAGCAGAACAATATACTGAGAAACATGAAGGGGATAGAGAGATGCAAACACCATAACAAACAACAAACAAAGGTTTTACAAACAAAGCGCACACACACACACACACACACACACACACACACTGAACAATCTAAATTTAAATGCAAAGAAATAACATTTCATAGTAACGTTATAATTATGTACATACACAGAGATGTATGATTACATACTGAAAGATATAACTTTATATCAGGTAGCGCACTCACGCCCACACCCACTCTGTTTCTCACTGGCTCATTCACTTGTACTTCAGGTGCATTGTGGGAGTTGTAGTCTGAAAGTAGCTTCATCAGCTCCAGGCCATCCATGTGACCACTGCGATCATAGTCATGGAGACGAAACAGGAAGAACACCTCTGACACAAAACAGGAAGAGAATGGTGTGTTTTAATACCAAAGACATTTTACAGTTGTTAATACTGTAGTAAACTGCTGCCAAGAGCCAGTTTTTGTATGTAGTGAATACTACTGTAGTACAATAACACTGAGGATAGACACTATGAAATTGTACTACAGTACACAAACACACATCCACACTTACAAACTTAGGTAGGGGAATCTTGGGTAACCTGATATATTGAGTTGTGGCACAGGTAAAATATAAATATACTAATGCAAAAGATTTGGAAAACTGTGTTAGAACAGTCGTTCCCTAAGTGGGGTCCTGGGATCCCCTGGGATCCCCTGGGATCCATGAGGGGATGATAGAAGAACTCAACAATTTAAGCTTACTAGCATTTCATTCACCAGATGTTAATAGAATTAGAGGATGTAAAATATAGTGATTTTACATCACAGTTTTTTTCTCTTAAATGTTATACCATTATTACGATTACCAATATTATACCAGGATTACACAGAGAGGCCAGTAGGTGGTGCTGTCTACCTTGCTCCCAGGTGCTGATCTCAGGTCCTCCTTGACCATCCTTCAGATTGGCTTGGATGTAACTCTGTAGCAACCTGTGAAAGGGCATGCGGGTACAATGCATCAGTAAGACATTTATAATGTATTAATAATTCTTACATTTCAGCTGACGCTCTCTGAGTTACAATGAACCAACAGGAAGGAGTGCAGTGTAGGGGTACTGTTGGTCCAACACTTTGACAGGACACAAAAACTATTGGCTTCAACGGAGAGTGATAGTGTTTATAGTTCATTCATTCATTTGTTTTCTCTACTGGCTTAATCCATTTGAGAGTTGCGGGGGGCTGGAACCTACCCAAGCTGACATTGGGCAGAAGAAAGGAATACGCCTTGGGCAGGTTGCCAGTCCAGCAGATCCTTCTTGCTGTACGGCAACAGTGCTAACCACTGAGCCACCAATCCGCCCCTGTGTTTATAGTGTATATGGTGAAAACACTGTTTCAGAGGATTCTCCACCCTGCTCAGGAATGTTCCTGGTGGAAACTCTATATCACACGTAAGTTTAGAGTTAACCGTGTTGATAAAAGCCAGACCACTCTTTTGTCCTTCACACACACTCTCCACTCAGCATTACACAGCAGCTGATGTCTTGAGGCTCGACACCATGGTCTATAGAAGATAGAGTGTGTGTGTGTGTCTGTGTGTGTGTGTGTGTGTGTGTGTGTGTGTGTGTTTGAGTGTGCGTGCATGTGTGTAATACATGTTGTGACCATGTCCTTGTCCCTTGTGAAATCACACACTAAGCTGTTATGCACTGAGGGCAAAAACACTGGCTATATAACTGTAAAGGTTATATACAGTATAAGAACATTGAAAAAAATAACAACTAACGTCCTTGTACCTATGGCTGGAAGGATGGAAGGAGAGAAGGATGGAAAGAAGGAAGGATGGAAGTAGGGAAAAAAGAGGAAGAAGGGAAGGTACACTTGAGATGGTTGCCATAGGACTTTTGCTAATTTCCTGGTGGAAATAAAGATTGGTACAATGCATGAAACTCCAACAGTCACCACAACGCTCACTTCCATGGTAACATTATAAAAATACTACAGCAGTAATCTTTCTATCCATTCTGACAGCGTCCCTCTGTGAATGTAATCCATGTGCATTCATGTTTGTATGTACTTTAACTTCGTAATTCTACCCAACTAACAAATATTTGCCCAGTCATAAAGTCTATATCCTCCAGACAGAAGCTAACAGCTTCACAAACTAGTCTTAATGTATACATACAGTAACCTTATCAGTCAGTGGGACAGGCCTGCAGCCACATCCATGCCACCAACATATTACAGCTCACAAGTCTACAAGTGATCACCTTATAGATTATATAAGGTGACAGAACAGATGAGAGATCAGGTGGAAGCCAGTGTAATACGTTTGAGGATAACAATCTTGTCCCCAAACACTATAAAGGAAGGACTGAGAATACTTTACAGCTAAGGTCTAAAGTAGCATTGTTGAACACCATCTTATCAGTATGTGGTGTTGGATGAACCAATATTACAGCACAGCAACCAAAGTCTACAGAGTGGCTACTGGCTCCACCCAAACAGCCTGCAGGCTGAAAAAATGAAGATGTGGTTTGTACATTTACAGGAAATGACGATATGCATAAGCCACATTTCTTTGGCTATACTGCGTTTCTCTGACTTTAGCACTAGGTACTGTGTCATTTTATGGCTAAATGATGCATCAAAGTAAATATCTGTATTCCATGACATGCACCGTTTAATACTGGCACATTATTAAAGAACTGAGCTACACGACAGTTGTACCCTCCGGGAGAAAGATTCGAGTTTCAAGCTGCATTTAAGGTGTTTTTTTCCAGCTGTCACTCACTTGCGGTCCGCCTCTCCAGAGCCAAAGGGATTGGCTAGCGCTGTGGAAGGGGGCGGGGCACCTGCTGACTCCTCCCTGTGGCATAAACAAACAAAATGCAAATCAAAAATCAAAATATAAACAGAGACAGAGACATAAAAAATAAACATGAACAATCTAAAGCCTCCTTTTCTTTCCTTTCCTCTTATACTGATTTCTTAATGTTATTGTACTGCTGTCTGCCCACCCATGTCAGTTTGTGTACGTTGTGTTTAATTTGTTCATGAATTTATGCAGAATATACAAGCAAACATAAAGAAACTGTTCTTATAATGAATAGATCTCAATTCCTGCGCACATATGATACACACACTGCTGAACAGCGACACAGTATTATTATTATGTACCGAACTACAGACAGGACAGGATGTAATACAATAAAGATATTCCACCTTCCTTTTGTCTTTACTTGATTCTTAATTAATGCTACCTGTGTGTGTATGAGAGAGAGAGAGAGATATCCAAAGGTGTGTATTTCAAGCCAACACACAATAACCCATATCAACTGATGCATGCCTTATGTGGTGAGCCTCTTGGTCTTCCTGCTCTTCCAGCAGCCAACTTGGCATACCGACAAAGGAAGTTAAGCAGGCACACCTTCCTCTTTTCTGACACCTTGACACGTGGAAAGAAAGAAAGAAAGAAAAAGAAAAATGGGGGATACCTTTGTGTCCCTGGTACCCCCGGTGCAGCCAGACAGAGGTGTGTGAACAGGAACAGCAACAGGACAGATGGGACCATCCTGTCCAAGCGAGGCTCCACTGGCACACCTACAAGCACACAGCAAAGACACAACCTCACATTACATCATTATAGTACTCGGTCTTATTTACAGTGATAGGCCCCGATCATGCCTCTATCTGCATTTGTACTCCAGTGTCCACATCAGTCAAACCTTTGGACAAAGAACTGAATAGACAAAGTAAAGTAGAATACGTAAAGTAGAATTGAATATGCATAGCAGGCATTTCGTAACCGGCATGTGTTCACGGATGGTTGCAAGAAGAACAAAATAATGAATCTCCAAATAATTCCAGAGGGCAGAGCAATGGTTCAGCGGTAGTGGAAGATGCATGCAAAGTGAGACTCCTAGATATTATCTGCTAAAATACAATATTTATAAGCTAGTAGTTTATATTAACTGTATCAATTGGTCATCCTACCTATACATTAGATAAACAGAACAAACTTGCTGTCAACACTGAAGATGATGTTCTGGCTATATGGTTTATTATGTCCTGCACGCATGCATGTCCTGGAGATCAATAAAACCTTCAGTTGAGTATGTCTTTATTATACCCAAAGGTCAATAACTCTCTATGTGTGTGTTTGTCTGTGTGTGTGTGTGTGTGTGTGTGTGTGTGTGTGTGTGTGTGTGTGTGTGTGACCCAGTCATCAACAAAACCTCTCCAACCTTATTAAGATATGTAGACGTCATCTAATTCCCTTGTTTCCCGTCTCGGGGGCTGTGCAGCATGCAGCCTGCTCCCCATTGTAACGTATTGTCGTGGTTATTATACAACCACGCTGTTGCTCGCTTCCTCCTATCAGCATCAATGATGCTGAACCCGAGGCTCGCGCAGCCACTCATGTCCTGTAGCATGAATCCAGCCTGAATGTGAATTATAAACATTCACGGCTTCAGATAGATCATGTTGTCTATCCCCCCCTGCGCCCTCGACCTAAACTACCTACCGGCCTAAATACATGAATTAAATGGAAATGTTCGAGTAGATTTTGATTATAGCGTCAACTTAGCATTTATTACGGCTATATGGCTACATATTGTATGGCTCGGTGAAGTAGCATGCAGTAGCAACCCACTGTAACCTAAACAAAGTATACAGAGCCATAAGAAGCCTACCTCTCTGCATAGTGGATGTGTAGACGGCAAAACGCATCCACCCTAGGAGATTTGAGTTCATAACGGGAGAATACCGCCCCGTCCTGCTCGCGCCTACCGGTCTGCACTGCGCAACGGCGGCGGCACGCGCGCTCCCTGCCACGGAGACCAGAGTCTGTTTTGGGCAATGACAGGGTCCACGTGGAACAGCGGGTTTTTTTTCTCTCTCTCTCCGACTCTCTCTCTCTCTCTCTCTCTCTCTCTCTCTCTCTCTCTCTCTCTCTCTCTCTCTCTCTCTCTCTCTCTCTCTCTGTGTGTGTGTGTCTCTCTCTCTCTCTCTCTCTCTTCTCTCTCTCTCTCTCTCTCTCTCTCTCTCTCGGTTTTCCGCCACGTCCTCTCTGCCTCGGTGTCTATGTATTCCGGTAGTCCAGTCCAAACTCTTTAATGTCACGTCAGTTGGGTATGTCAAGGTGTGGACGCGCGTCATACCTCAGCACTGGGTGAATCCTATAGTATGTATCATTGTATTAGAGAGCAAAGATCAATCAAAGCACACCAGACAACCCATACCTAAAACAAAATCACTTTGGTGGAGTAGGCTACATCTAGTAATTTACTCAGAAAATATTATCTCTTCAGTCAATTGCTCCATTTATTAAGGATGGATTAATTAATCTGGTCACTCTCCCTCTTTCTTTCTTTCTCACAGCAGCATGTCATTATTATTTATACAGCTGTCCAGGGTTTTTTTCTGTGCTACATTTTCCAGGAACATTTCATTTCACGTGTTGCATGTATCAAATACACGTACTTTATATTTATATTATAAATTCATATATATAAATATAAATATATGTTCATATACTTAATGAATAAATGAGCCACAAATGCATAATCTATTGCCTAAAACAAATCTAGTCTTCACGTATTTCTTTTACAAAATGCCTGTCAATCTAAATACAATAAATCAGCTGTCAGCTGACAAGTCTGTCTGCTACTACATAAGGCCATAAAAAGATGTGGCAAAATGAGCAGTTAAGGAACCAGTTTGGCAAAAGGCTATTTGTTTATATACACACACGTACACACACCCACGGATCAGGCGGTTTCTGTGTGCACTACCAGTAGTTGACCACAAGATGTCCCCCTTGTCAATGTCTCCAATCGTCTACTGCCGCCCCAAAGCGGCTGGTCTGCATACACGCACGCACGCACACACGCACACACGCACGCACATAATATGCATTATACAACATTTAGGTTCATGTGATTGGACGACAGGCATTCCGTGAGTGACCGTAGGAACTGTGCTTCATAACTTGAGTAGTATCACTCCGCCTTGTTCATTCAGTCAACATAGCTGGGTAGCTTGCTAGCTAATAGTTAGCTTCAGAAATAGTTAGCAAAGGATGTTAATTTACAAGCCATGAATTCTCACTCATTACGTTATTTATACTAGGAAGGATGCTTAGCAATGTCAACTACTTTTTGTCGGCCAAAATAAAACTATTTAATTACAACCCTGTTTAATGTTTGATTAGGAAATGATTAGGAAAAAATGTTGTATCTAAGCACAAGGTCGTACTATATTGTACGGTTATTGGTGCAGCACACCGGTGCCAATAACCACGATATAGCACTCCTTGTCGTATGTTATTTCAGTTATTAAGTATAACTGTCATTTGGAAGGGCGTTGTTAACAGGTCAAGGTAAATTGCCCCATATTCTGTTTTAGCTGTGCAGTCTAATTAACACACTGAACTTCCAATGACTCCCTGGGGTGTGTAATCTCCTTTTTTTCTACAACACGGATGTTATCACAGTTAATTAAGATAAGACAACTTCATTAGTCCCTGATATTTTTCTTGGACAAATGTGTTGCTGTCTCCACACACTGCAGCAGCACGCGACCTGGGTTGTTATCAAAGATCAGAGATTTAGAGTGACTGCCACACTTTATTTAACCTTTATTTATCCGGCGAATGTTTAAATCTTCTTTTTAAGTAATTGTTTGGTAATGGTTTGGTTGGTAGAGCATGATAATAGAAAGGGCAGATTCCCACTGGGACCTGCCAAAATACAAATACATGCACTCATGATACTGTAAGACGCATTGGATGGAAGTGTCCCCCAAATGGCATCTGTTGTGTTATTTTGGGTATATTTCAATTTCAATGAACATCTCTTTTCCAAGCTAGTGAATACGATCCAAAATCAGACATCTATAAAAAGTGATGCTCACTTTGTAAGAATAGATAGATTGCTGGCATGAAAGTAAAACTCATCACTTAGGTTTAAGTTATTTGCTGTTTCAAGATTTCTGTCCTCAACCCAGCAACATTTTAAAGATGGAATCATCTGTATTTTTAAAACACTGATTGATAAATACATTGATACACTTAAAACATAGTAGGAAAATAGAGATGCACACCTTTATGTTACCTGACAATGTGACCTACAGACAGTTTTGACATACATTTGGTGTCAGCAGGCTAGGAAGCACTGTTTAGAGGCTCAGGTCTCAAGGGTTTCTGTTATGTCTCTATAAGTCAAGTGAAAGACAAAATCTATTAAAACTGTTCATGCAACTGAATTAATTTGCTTTCAACTCTACATTCACAGTTACTGGCACTTTTGCCCAAATGATCTCTCTCTTTTAGACTCACCCTTTCTTACTCAGGTGTGCTCATTGAAATTTAATTTCATTCCTCCTTCTCTCCCTCATCACCTCCCTCTCTCACTCCAATTGTCTCTTTCTGTCTCTCTCTCATCTCCCTCCCTGCATTTCTCTCGCTTTCTCCCTCTCTCTCTCTCTGAAGTAATGCCAGACATTTCTCTCTAGTTTCTAAAAATAGAAAAAAAAAACACCGTAGAGTTGCCAACGGAGCAGCACTGTGAATATTCTCATTTCTTGTACACAGATGCCCACACGTGCACACACACACACACACACACACACACACACACACACACA
>JAXDDW010000004.1:15750000-15757500 GCA_034670385.1 Hoplostethus mediterraneus
AATTAACTTCTAAATTAGCTGTTGTTGTATGGGACCCAACACACACACACACACACACACACACACGCACACACACACACACACACACACACACACACTGATGCAGGCAAATCCTGCAAAAATACACATGCAGAGGTCTGTGTACGGGCACTACCACACATACGCTCTCTCTCTCTCTTTCTCTCTCTCTCTCTCTCTCTCTCTCTCTCACACACACACACACATGCACACACACATATGAAACATGTGTGTTGATTTGATTTGGCAAAGCCAGGCTACTGAAAAGGTGAATAGGGTGCAATTGTCATTTCCATTTTAGATTGTTTGACAGAACTTACCAATCAGTATGTACATGATGTCCTACATTAGTGTACCTACCAGTACATGTGATCTGATGTTGCCATCCCCTCTGCTATTTGAATAAGCACCAATGTAGAAACCTAGTTTGGTTGTGAACGGGGTGAGGGTGGCATCTCACTCATATTCCACTGAATGACTCCTGACTCCTGCAGAAGGTTCAGCAGTGAGTTGTGGCATCCCAGAATCACACCCTCAGAAAAAAAGGTACTTTTTCTGCCAAAAAGGTACAGCCCCGGCAACAAAACGTTCAGCTCTGTACCTTTTTTTCTGATAGGGCACCCCCCATCCACCCACTGTCAACACTGAACACATCTAGACTCATCTGCGTTGCCTTGTATCTACATTTAGGACACTCTTGGCTCAGCAGTAGTGAACCAGCATGAACATGCACACGCACACACACATCACATGCATAAATAATTAAATAATTAACACACACACACACACACACACACACACAGAGAGAGAGAGAGAGAGAGAGAGTGAGTGAGTATCCCATGTAAATAGGCATGTAATTATGTTTAGACATATGAGTCATGAGGTGGAAAAATTAACATTTAAACTGCTATTAAATTCTCATCAGGACTGGAAGAGGGTGGGAGGGATGGAAAGACAGAGGGGGGCAGAGAGAGAGAAGGTGTAATAAGAGAGAGCAATACAGATAGATAAACAGAGAGAGAGAGAGAGAGAGAGAGAGAGAGATTGATGCCAGAGCTTTGAATGATTGATAAGCAACTCATAAAAGGCAAATATTTCTTTCCAGGAAATATGGAAAATTGATAGATGATACTGGAAATCAGCTGAAAATGTTGTTTGGAACTTTTTGTTCAGATTTTTAAAGCAGACAATTAGATATACGAACAAATCTTTTTAACCGCACAGACATTGTACAGAAATAAGGACGGGGTAACCACATGATAGTGCAAAGTACCAGCATATACTTCCTCCCCTCTCTCCTAACTCATTCACACATATCCATGTACCCACGTATTTCTGATGTACTTTCTGATGTGCTTTTAATATGTAAAGCATTGCATTGCAGAGCCAGCATGAAAGGTGCTGAATAAATAAAGTTTGATTTGCTTTTTTTGAACATGCCAAGTAAAGTGTTATTCTCTCTATCTCTGTTTTTCTCTCACTCTTGATCACATTCTCTCAAAGTATGTCTCCCCTTTGACCCCCTTTGAGATGATTTTTTGTGGGTAAGTGAGAAAATGACAGTCAACCTATGACCAAAATAGCCATGCTTCTGCATCCCCTCATTGCGCTACCCTCTAGTGAATTAAATGATTAGTTATTTTGCTGGGGACCCCTAGGAGCCTTTTAAAGACCCCCTGGAGGTCCCCGGACCTCAATTTGGAAACCTCTATTTGATACCAACCCACCACCCCCCCCAGCCATCCCTCCCCTCTCCTCCAGTGTTGTCCCTGGCCGAACGGTGCACTCAAAAGCGACAGCGCAAAAACGGAGAGAAGCGGGTGGGACGAGGAGGTAGGAGGGAGCCCTTCACCGTGCCATGTAGAAACAACGACGGCCCTCCACCCGTCTCTCATCAGATCAATAGAAGAAGAGAAGAGAAGGACAACGGACAGAGGGGGAGAGGGAAAGTTCGCTCGTCCCGTCGCCTCAGCACCGCAGAGGAAAAAAAGAGGAAAGATTCCTCCAAGCGCAGAGAGAGCGTCGGATGAGGAGAGGAGGAGAGCGGAGGGCATCGGATAGACTACAAGAAGTAAGTACAGAGAGAGAGAGAGAGAGAGAGAGAGAGAGAGAGAGAGAGAGAGAGAGAGAGAGAGAGAGAGAGACCCTAACGAGAAATAGCAGCAATATTCCTATAATATCCCTACAGGTGATCAATAGTGACTTTATAGTGGCCTGATCGCTCTGTGGTATTTTCTGATCTCCTATGGTATCACTACAGTACTCCTATATGGACTTATAGTTTTGCTGTGGTATTTTCATAGTTTCCCTCGAGTGTTTTATTACATTTTATAAACGTTATTTATAGGATTAGTATCGTTTTTGTAAGGGGTGGAGAGAGAAAGAGGAAAATAAAGTTATAGATAATTAACTCGTGTATTATGTAGCTCTGATTTGAACTGAACGTATTTGTACTGTATGGGGGGAGAGAGAGAGAGGTGCTGTCTTACTGTTTATTTTCAAGTCTTTATTCATAGAGGAAGTTTCATGACTGAAGTATGAAAACGGTCGACAGAGAATAAAAGTTTTTCATAGAACACAGTGCAGTGATGTCTCGAGCTGACTTGCCCACCGCTGCGCTTTTGTTGTTGTTCAACAAGTCACATGAATTAAATAACATATTCTTGCCTGTCCACTGACCAAGGTAGGCGAGCGAGAGAGGAGGAAAGAGGTGTGTGTGTATGTGTGTGTGTGTGTGTGTGTGTGTGTGTGTGTGTGTGTGTGTGTGTGTGTGTGTGTGAGAGAGAGAGAGAGAGAGAGAGAGAGAAAGAGAGAGAGAGAAAGAGAGAGACTGATTATCTTTGACATCCGCAGACAAGCGCCTCTGCTCCCTGCGTAACTGTCTACTGCCTAACATTGTTTTATTCCGTTAAACACATTTGGCTAAAAACACAAGACACCCTAGAAAATGTTACTCAAAAAGCTTTGTCTTTTTCAAGTTTGGGGCAAAATGCGAGTCTCTCACAACCAATTAGTCAATTAATCTGACTGGAAATTGGTTTTCTTTGGAGAATCGAGTTTACCCAGTTTTTTAATCTGACCTAAATCGTTATGATGTTAAATTTATAGTACAAATCGTGGTAAATAGTGTCAAAGCAATGTTATAGTTATACAAAGAGAGGGTCTTTTAATGGAAAAAAAAGAGCATAAATTCATACTTTTCTGAAAATATAAATGATTGTTTGCTTATATTTGACAGGCAGACACTGGCAGAACTGGCATTCATTGTTGTGATTTCTCTTATTCCACCCAAGCCATGCTTAATGTCACCAGTCACTTCTTGTGAATGGGAATCTCCGACTGGGGGCTACAGTGGAGTTGATCATTTGTGGTCATGTTTTGTGATGTCTTGTGAGTGTGTTAGTTTATTTTTAGTTAGTTAGTTTATTTTTATTGGTAATTCTAATTTGACAGGTGTCCTAAACAGAGCTTGCTGGGAAAACAGATGGTGCTTTGCAGTGAACAGTTGAACAGTTTTGGAGCTTTCCTTTTGAGCTTTTGACATGCGGGAGATGCTGTCAGCTCTGCTGGAATGAAGCAGTCAGCAAACAAACAGCCTTCTCTTCATCAAAATCTCTTCCCCTTCATGTTTCACCCTTCACTCTTCTCTTCTCTTCTCTTCTCTTCTCTTCTCTCGCTCTTTCCTCCTCTGCCAGTTGAAATCTGAAGGGATTGAATCTCTGCTTTCCAGAACAGACCCCGCCCCTTGCCCCTCCCACATCACCTCCTCCTCCTGTCAGTCTCCCTGCCCCTCCATCCAGGGATGTAGGAGGGTAAACCCATGCAAACTCACTTTATCCACCTTTTTAATTTGTTGAATCTTTGGGCTGCCATGAACGTACATGACAGTAAGTCGTGTCAAACTGGTGTATGTGAGGATAGGGTCTTTTAAAAAAACAAACAAACATAAATTAATGCTTTTCTGAAAATATAATTATTTTTTGTTTCTATTGGTGGTTGTTTGCCTTGCCTCACTGACTGGAGGTCAGAGTTGGCTTTCACACACTACTGACACTACTAACACTACTGCACTGCTTCTATCCATCTGTATCACCAATCATCTGTTTTAGGCATACACACACACACACACACACACACACACACACACACACACACACACACACACACACACACACACACACACACTCTCCTCCCCTTACTCCCTACTAGTTTTTTCTTATTCCTCTGTCCCTGTCTCTCTAATTAAAGTGCTTATTAACAAGTTTTCTCCTTGCATCTCTCTCTCTCTGATTCTCTCGCAGGTGCACAATAAAATCAGAATTGAACAGTTGATGCACAGAATTGATTTGACAATACTGTAATTATCTCTGATCATGGCACCCGTCACAGATCTGGCATACAGAAGGTACACAGGCACACCAATACAAGCATTAATAACATCTATACCGCCTCTTTCAATGACTTACTCAAAGGAATGAATACATGAATAGCTGTTCATTCACACAGTACAATGGATTTGGTACCCACACACATCTTTCAGACACACACACTTTCTCTCACCCCTCTTCTCTCTGTGGCTTTTATTCTCAATTCTTAGTTATCTTTTAAGCACACACACACACACACACACACACACACACACACACACACACACACACACACACACACACACACACACACACACACACACACACACACACCCTAAGCGGTGTAGAGTAAATGGGTGTAGGCTGTGGGCTAAATGCTAGTGTGTGATTCCTGCTTTTCCCAGTGTCGGGTTTAAAAGGCCATGTGCTTGTTGATGATTTATTGATAAAATTCTAAAATTCTTCTAAAATGAACAGCTGAATGTGTTGAGCTGCTGCAGACGGGGAGCACAGTGACTGGGATCTTCCTTTTTTTAGTTGACTCATGTGAAGATCACTTTCAGCTCCCAACGCAAGTTCTCTTTCCACAGACTTTCATGTCTCTTATTCTTGTTATAAATCAACATTAAAACTGCCGATCATTTTCCCTTGTCCCCCGGCAGTGGCAGCTCCTGACTTATTGGACCCTAAATCTGCCACTCACAACACCAAGCCCCGCCTCTCCTTTTCCACAAAGCCAATCACGCTGAATCCTCGCGATGAGAGTGAGGTGAGAGAAAAGAAAAGCCCAACTTTGAATTCCTTTCAAAGTAAACACAAAGAAAATAATATTAGATGCATTTTCATTTTCATTTGATGGACTGGCTGGTTGATTGATCAGTTGAAGTATTGCAGGTGGTTGCCACGGTGATGAAATGGAAGACAGTGTTGGCCATCTTTCTCCTGGTGGTTCTGTACCTGGTGACGGGGGCAGCAGTCTTTAGATCCCTGGAACAGCCCCACGAGAGGTAGGCGACTCTCTGTCTGTCTACCTGTCTGTCTGCCACACTATCTATCTGAATCCATCCATCCAACCACACAGCAAAATGGTCAGTGTTAATTTAACTGTGTAAAAATCAACAATATGACAACATTTATGTAAGTCCACACCCACAAGAGTTAATTTAACACTTTGTTATAGTTTTGAACTTGTCAACTCCAAGTAATTAACAAAAAAAAAGAAAAATCAACACTTTCTCCCAGGCTACTTACCTGTCTACCTAACTCTGCCCACCACCCAACCTCTAGGCTGTACTCAGTTTGTAGAGTAAGGAGATGATTTGACTTGTGAACACAAATCTCTCTCTCTCTCTCTCCCCTTCTCTCTCTCTCTTTCTCTCTCTCTCCCTCTCTATTTCTCTATCTATGCCCAGTGCCCAGCGTTTGGCCATTCTGTCTCAGAAGCTGGAGTTTCTGTCCAGACACACCTGTGTCAACCACAGCCAGCTGGAGGAGCTGGTCAAGGTAAGACTAGCCTCTGGTTCCCTGGCCCAGAATGGATCATGGGCCTACTTCTGGATGGTCCACAGGGGGACCAGGATGACAAATGTTTTCTCAAAATGTGTGTGTTTGCTAAGACAGACATTACCATCTGCAGCAGACAGATGTATGCTGGCTGCTTCCGCTGACCGACATGCCTGGACAGCCACAATACCAAGTGTGTGTGCATACCCCCCTCCCAACACACACACACACACTCACACACACACACACACACACACACACACACACACACACACACACACACACACACACACACACACACACACACACACACACACACACACACAAACACACACACATACCCAGAGAGCTGTGATGCAGTCCTCATGTAAGCTGCAATGGCTTCAGGACCATGGACAGCTCCTACCACACTTCACTTTACAGTAATGGAAGAAAGAGATTTTGACCCATAGAAGGTTTGTTTTTACACCCAAAGGGGCTTCATTAGCCATGTTACCAGTTCTGAACCAGAAGTCACCTGCACCAGCTTCCCAATTCATTCTCTTTGGGACAGCTCCAGAGTTTACACCTTGACCACATCATTGTACATTTTCACATCCTTGCCATTAGACAGTAACCTGAAATGTTACCAATCATCTGGCCCTATTATGATTACCCAAAACTAAGCAAATGTTTCACAGTTCAAATCGTGCTATACGTATCTGAATGGGAAGTTGCTGGAACTGATACTGGGGATAAGACCAGAACCAAACTCGACATATTACATTAAAAATCTAGAGGAAACCTGCAAGGACAATATTTCCTTTGAGCAGTAAAAAAAATGATATTATCCAAAGAATAATATTTTTTCCCCTGTCATTTCAAGGTTCCTAGTACAGTAGATTATTAATCACTGAGAATAAAAATGTCTCCTGCTCTCCCCTCAGCTTCCCACATGCTTTCCACAGTGCCTTCCCACTGCCACAAGGCAGCATGCCTAGTATAAGATCTATTATCTGAACCTCCTGAGAAGTCCTATATATATATATATATATATATATATATATAGGACTGTAAACCATGTAGACAAGCTAGGATATTAACCATCCCATATATTCATCTAAAATTACCAAAAATAACCTCAAAATCAATTGCTGTAAAAATTTCTTGTCAAGCGTTTTAATGGAATTCTGTAATTCTGCCTTATTGAGCGATAATTTTACTCCTAACTTTAACTTCTGATTTCACTTATCTCTCTCTCTCTCTCTCTCTCTCACTCTCTTCTCTCTCTCTCTCACTCTCTCTCTCTCTCTCTCTCTGTCTCCAGCAAGTAGTGTCTGCGATCCGTTCAGGAGTAAACCCTGCAGGGACACTGACCAACCACAGCAGCCTCTGGGACCTAAGCTCCGCCTTTTTCTTTGCCGGGACCGTCATCACAACCATCGGTAAGACATACACACACCAGGGATATCCAGCAGGCTGTTTTCCTACTGTATGACCAGGATGTGTGTATTTATGTGTGTGTGTGTGTGTGTGTGTGTGTGTGTGTGTGTGTGTGTGTGTGTGTGTGTGTGTGTGTGTGTGTGTGTGTACAGTCCATTGAATGAAGTTCAAGTTGAAGATGAGTTATGCA
>JAXDDW010000004.1:15762500-16010000 GCA_034670385.1 Hoplostethus mediterraneus
CTAGGTCCCTCCCTATCTCTTCCTCCACTCTCTACTCACCTCGCCACTCCATCTCTCTCTCCCTTTCCTTGTAGGTAGGAGAGATCCGTGCCCATGCTGCAGAGTGGACGGCTAACGTCTCTGCGGAGTTCAAAGAGACACGCCGCCGCGTTAGCGTTGAGATCTACGACAAGTTCCAGCGCGCCACGTCAATCAAGCGCAAATTGTCCTCCGAGCTGGGATTAAGCCCCGCCCCTGAGCTCACCCTGCCCAAGAGGTCCGTCAGCATGAACGACGAACGGGAGAGGGAGAAGAATGAAAAGGAGGTGGGGCTGCTGGGGTTGACGACGCCCCTGGCCAAAAATGGCGGATTGTTTATGAATGGTTTGGACCCAGAGAGAGGCGACATCTCCATCATAGAGCACCTCAAGTAGAAGGAGAAGGGCCAAGGTCTTTCAAGCTCTTCCCAAGGTCTTTCCATTTGCCAAGGGAAAGGCAACAACATCGCAATGCTGAAATTCATCATTTGTGTCATCAGTACTGAGACCAGTTCTTTTTTGCTTGACCATCTGAACTGTTTTTATTCACATATCAAGTAATAATGATAATGTGATACTTTGTGATCCCAGTAGGGAAGTTGTCTTTTGGCTTCACCTCCATCTACAGGGAGGTCAGAGTGAAAGGTCAGCTACAGAACAGCAGCCTGGAGCCGGTAGGAGTCAGACTCTTGCTCAAGGACACTTCAGGGGGCGGATGCTTGCCAACATGGGAGTCTCCCTACTGATTACGCCACCCCGCTGCCAAAAGTAAATGGAAGAACAATATACATGACTTGAACTTGTTGCCTGGATATGTACTATCATTTAGAGTACTGGTCCTTTGTCCACTCAATGAGTTGTTGACTCGGCCAAACCTCAGTCAACCTTCTGGAATGGGAAGATCTTGGAATAAGGTGAAGTTTCCCATAGATGCTGATTTAGCATCAGCAGTTAACCAACAATTCAGAGTCCCAACATCTACTTGCAGGTATTTGGAGACCCAATATATCCGTGCTAATCTAGTGATTTCGCATTTACTTTCGCATTTATCTTACTTTCAAATTCTACAAATTCTGAATACAAACACGTTATTCCACACAACCAGACCACAACATATATAGTCGCAAATGTTCTGAGAGGAGTAAAATGGATCGATACTGTTGCTTTGTTGAGGTGGAAGCTCTGAATTGCAGTTGACAGTGGGAAAACCTATAAATCTATTCAATTCAGTGAATAAGAAAACTAACCAATGAGCTGTGGCTATTTGACCATTTTATTCTAAGACTGCAACCCGATGATGTTCAAGCACCTTGGTAGAACTGTGAGGTTGCAATGGATTTGGTTTCAAGCTGCATTCGTGTTATATGGGAATAACCATCAAAATGACTTGACGGATAGAAGCAACGACATGTTCAAGCGTTCAAATTAGCTTGAAGCCATCAAACACCAGGATTGAACTGTTTTGACACACAACAAACATGTACTGAGTGAGTGATACATTTGATTTCATCATTTACAGCAAACCAAACATTGCAACCACAAATTAAAAATCCAGCAAGTAGTTGTGTCCTGCCATAGTATTTTAAGTTGTGATCACAAAATGACTTCAGATATTTCCCTGTTAGTGATGTCAGACTTCAGAAAGCCAGAGAAATTGGGGTCTAAACCCTTAATTCCCATATGACATGAATGCAGCGTGTCACTGACAGCTATGGCAGCAGAAACAGAAAAGCAACTATACTGTGTCTCAATTCCATATTTGGTGGAATGTGATGATATTTGACCTGTAAATATGAGGAGAAAGTGGTGGATCAAACTTGATGGAAGGTTGTGCTGACTGAACCAAAAATGTGGTTGAATGTAATGATGGTGGAATGTGATACGGTCCGAACCACAGCGATAGTGGAGTTTTTACGTTGGATCAAACTACAAAGATGCAGGACTGTGATGCTGATCAAGCTACAATGAGAACTTTGAATTATGAGTATAGAGAATCTCCATGGCCTGCACTGACACTGTGTCTTTTGGACCTTGTTTATCTGTCATTGTTTATCTGTCATCTGTCATTGTTCTGGAGAAAATGTAGTGAAATCCTGAACAAAGCTTGTTCAAAATACGAAACATGCCTTAATTTGCACGTGTTTATAACTCCAACAGTTGTATACAGTCAACTTAGTCAATTGAGTCAATATATTTTTGAATCAGAAGCTTTTTTGATTGTGACCATTTTGCCTTTTTGGTAGACTAGTTCAGATAAATGAGGTTCTACTGCATCTGTTTGGTTACCAGGCAGGTTACTTTGAAATTGTAATCCATTGCATATTACTGATTGGTTGCTAAAAAATATAATCAGTAATCCAATCAGATATTCAAGGCCAGTAACCTTATCTGATTCTTTGATTTACTTTTGAATTACTTCCAAAATTGCTTCCAAAATCTATCGAACATGCAGGTACATTTTCTAATTTACAGACAGTTGTACCACTAGTGTTATTATTGTCACCCACAACAAGTATCAACCATTATTATTACATAAAATAGTAGTTTTGGACAAAGTCAAAATTCATTATTACCGCTCAAACTGCAATCTGACATCTGTTTTAACCAGTAACAAATTCCTGTTACCAAATACTTGGCATTAGATTACTGAAATCCAATTATATGTAATTTGTTTATGTCCAGCCCTGTTGTTTACTGATATAGTGTCTCTCTATGCCTTATAACCAGAGGGGGTGTAGAGACTAGGTGGTTCTGATCAGAGCCATTAATTAAAAGACTTTGACCATTGTGGTTTCCAGTGGCAGCCATGTTAGTTCCATAGTCCTGCTGTATGGAGCTTAGATCTTCATTATATCAGGCATCTCATCATTGAAATTTCATGGACAGATTTGTTACATATTTGCAACCAACACGTCTTAGTTTTAGAGAAGGCACAGCAGTGTGTCACAAGTGTCTCTAGCTGTCTATGGTTCTGGTTCTAATCTCTTAGAGATTAGTTATTATTGATTGTCTCCAGTAGCAGAGTGATCAGACCGTTACTGTGCCTTAAGCGTCTTGCTTTGTCAAACTAAGGCCTAGCAAACATACTTTGGGATAGACAGCTGATTTGATTGGAAACTGATATTTATATACATCAAAATCATTTATCAGCAAGCTATACCAAGAAATCCACTTAAAGCTTCAT
This sequence comes from Hoplostethus mediterraneus, assembly GCA_034670385.1. Classification (NCBI taxonomy): domain Eukaryota; kingdom Metazoa; phylum Chordata; class Actinopteri; order Trachichthyiformes; family Trachichthyidae; genus Hoplostethus; species Hoplostethus mediterraneus. The sequence continues at coordinate 15,765,702 of JAXDDW010000004.1, forward strand.
GTGATCAGTTGGTCAGTTGGTCAGGGTCAGTAGCAATTTGGTGTACTTCAAATTAGGTCTTAATTTGGATTTACCACCGCTGGTAAATCCAATCCAACTTCTGAAAAGATCAATTGTTCAGCCCCATAGTATGCTACAGGCCTAAATGCATGTATAGCCATATTCAGCCAATGTTTCTTTTCTATAATACATTATTTGTATGGCTTATTATCATTGAAGACTGTTGCATTGTCAGAAACTGGCTTGACTGTTAGCTCTTTTAGCTCCTGGAAGCAGAAAATATATACATGGTCCTGGGAAACCATAACCATGATGCAGTAACCCTTTGAGCCAATCATTCACAACAGCTACATTTTCATTTGTTTTGAGGCAAAGGTTTTGTGCATCTCATGGTGTATTGCATGTACAAAATTTCACAAGCATGGCCTGGGGGACAACCAGAACCAAGGAGTTATGGGTTTATGTTTTAGTTGCCAAAATGCATCATATCATACGGGCCTATTCTCTCCAAAAAGATATGAAATTATGAGATGTTTTTACTGCGATTGAAGTAAAGTTTGAGTTTACCTAACTTTAACTAGCTTTATTTTACAGTGAATGCCATTTCTTAGTTGCACCAAATGTGTACAAAAACATTGTTAGTTAATGTCAACAATTCCCATAGCTAGGAATCTTATGTGAATTACTTTTTTTTATTTATCATATCTTCTGTCCTGGAGAAACATCGTGTCTCCATTTTCGACTTTTTAAATATAATTTTCAGTTGACACTGTCTCCAAGAAAATGCAGAAAATGTTTTATGACCTGAAGACCAAGCTAAACCATTGATAACACATTGTAGAATGTCAAAAAATGGGCTGAGCATCAACGAAAAGAAAAATCAAGAGGTTTATCTCAATTTGTGTACATTATTAATATGATGGTTCTACAGGACAATAACAATATGAGTTCTTCATAACACTGTGATAACTTTGAGCACCAGTGTTGTGTTCTCTGAAAAACTGACTTGAGGATGAAGGTGAATGTTAGGTGGGAGGAATTCATAGACTTGGATGTGCTTGTCATTTATATGCACATTGGCAGGTCATGAGACTTTGAATGTTACAGTACAAGCAGGGCTGAGGTCACGTCACTTTTGACTCAATTAACTCAAAACGTTAGCTGAATCTGCAGCTCACTGATGAATAACAGAATAGCCCTTATTGGCTGGATTTGTAGTCACACAGCATTATTGGAATTTTGATAAAAAATATTTAATTACTTCTGAATTGTACTGAGTTACAACAAAACACACAATGTGTTGGCTGTGAGTGGACTTTTTACTGACTCACAAATAGGACGTTTAAGACCAGCAGATACCTTTTTCTTTTACTTTTTTTTACTGGATAATTGGACTTGGATCATTTGGTGTCAGAGGCCGACGGACAAACAAACTAACACACACACTGTGTAAGTTAGACAAAAAAGAGTGCTAGCTACACTGTAGATAATGATCAGTCAACTTCATGTAAAATCCAAAAGACACAGATATATACCATCTATATCTGATACTAGCTCTGAATTAGCATTTTGCATTGCCCAGAAATTTGGGGAAAGAATAAATTGAATTCTCCCAGGCAAGGAAAAAAATGGCAATCAGATAGTAACACACACACACACACACACACACACACACACACACACACACACACACACACAAACACAAACAATGAGGATTCTCTCCCATGCGTGTACGCCTGCCATTAAAAATGCACTTTCGTTTTAACAGCCTTTGAACGTAACAACATGCTAGCTTCTACAGCTAAGCAGTCCATCCTTACTTAAGGCTCTCATTTTGTTATGTGGCACTAACTACAACTCGCTACACGTTTTAGCAAACAACCTTTTCTTTTTAACACTCAGACTGAGAGTTTAACCCTTGTTTGATGCTGAGATGTCACAAGGAGTGTGAAATCGCTCACTCATACACATATAGACTAGGTGTAAAAAAATAATCATTCTTTCAAATTAAACTCACAAATAATTCAGCTGTGTTGAATATTTGTAGCCAAAATAAAAACATATTCAAATTGAAATGTTATTCATTTGAACTTTCTTTTTCTAAATGTTGAAAATCACTACTGCTGGATTAAGTTGAGACAACCATAGACAATTTACACTGTACTAAAAAGACTAGGATGGAATCGATAGACAATTAGTGAATCAATTGCAGATTGAGAAAAGAAAATAGAAGTCTGTAGAGTAGCCTAAAATTTAACACGGTGCTAATGAAAGACAAAGGACAGTAAGCAAAAATTAAAGTCAAAGATCCTAGAAGAATCCAATCAGAATCTATATAGTTTGGAACCAATCCTTTTATTTTTTACATTCCTAATGGGGCAGTCCAGTTGGATCAGTAGAGCCTCATGGCTCTACTGACTCCAATAAGACTCCAATAAGACTCCAATAAGATTCTTAGACATTTACTGGACATTCCAATATGTTATATTATTGGACATTCTAATAGTACTGCTCGAGTCCCATTGGACATTCAAATATGACTGTTTGAATCTTACTGGACATTCTAATATAACTGTTAGAATGTTATTGCCATTCTAATTGCATTCTTAGAATAATAAAAGAAAGGCCAATAGATGTTGATTCCAGTTGAAGTCCTATTGAATGGTTTTGTCTACGATGAAAATCAAAAAGGCTTTTTTAATAATGGACTAACTTGGAGCCTGTATGGTGCAGTACTAACAGAATAGAAACACCAGTGGCATTACAGTGTGTAGTGGCTGGTTGGTCTGTCTTTGCCATCTCTCTCTCTGCTATTCCTTTTGTTAGCAAATGTAAGACATTCATATACAATCATCTTTTTTAGCTGTGCTAAAAATGAAACTGTTACTAACTGTTATACTTTTGGTTTTTCTGCTAATGTGCAGAATGTGTCAAAGCTTTTTATGACTGATCGTGGAGGTTGTGTATTTTTCTATATGTTTGTATTGGTGAGTCTGGGAGGACACAATGTAATAATAATGTCTGTAGAGCCAATCTAAATACAATGTAACAGAGATGATTTTCTTTTACAATGTATCTAATGACTTGAAATATACTGAAATTTCTATTATTTCTTTGTGTACTCTGTTATTCAAGGTGCTCAACCTTTTTGGTTCTGCTTTACTTACATCCATCATTTGTGTAATTGCTGCTATTCTGAGGGAAACTCCCAAACTTTCTGCCTAGATCAAATTTTAAAAAAGGAGGAGATCTGAAATGGTTCTCCAATCTCCAGTATGAAAAAGGCTTAATAAAGTCAACATTTTGTAATTAAAATGTTGAGCAATATCAAACCATCTACTCTACTCACAAGTTACATATCATATTTAATAATATTTTCTTGTTGTTGTTGTTTTTTTACATATAATAATCAGTGTCTTTGGTTTAGTTGGTTCAAAAGCAGTCTAAGATGGAACATTTCTGACTGGTTTTCTTGCTAACATCAGCAAAATATAGCCACACCCAAAGAAGGACAATCATTAGGGTGACAAAGACATTTCAGTTTTTTAGGAAAATATCCTCATGTAGTCCTGTTGTGATGATTTGATCACAAATTATGAAACCTTTTGCAGTTGCTACTATGGAAGCCATATACTTACACAGTTGCAACATTTTGCTCTTTGTGTGCTGACTAGTAGACAAGTGAATTTTACGTTCCAAATGGATTTACTAGTTGTAGAAATACCATATCATAGCAATTGTCCTGTAATGGTATTGTAATGACAGACACCTACAACAACTTCTAGTACCACCACTACACAGCTCCAGCTGATAAAGTATTTACAAGCACACTAATCAATAACTGTTTCACTCACAAAGTTATACAACCGGTCGACCACTGAATCATTATTGGTGTTTAAACTTCCTGTATGGTTGCAGATGCATCGTGGTGATAGGATGGCCTGATGGCTCTGACTGGCCAATGGCAGCAGGTCTTTTGACGCGTGAGGTAAAGTTATCAAAGCAGGAAGTACTGTCCAGAATCAACAACACACGGTCAGACAGCTACAGTATGCCAGCTCATATCACCCAGCTATTTTCTCCATTGTGAACACCCAGTCAGCCAGCCAGCCAAGGCTGAGGAACCAGGAGCAGTGCTATCATCAGGTGGTTTTGCACAGTGATCACTGTGCTTCTAGGATGCTGTTTAGAGGGCTCCTTTTTTGTGTGCAAAATGAGTGATTCACCAACATATATTTGATACTTGAGCTGAACTTCAGCTTCATATGTGCACTGAAAGCGTATGTGTCTGAACTGAAATGATATATACTAATACTTAACATGATTTTGATCGGCCTTTGAAGTGGGAGAAACCACGTCAGATCTGATCTTTGACCTTATCCCTAACTAATCTGACCATGAGTTTGTCTTGGTTTAATGATATACTGTATGACTACTTTGTGTCATTAAACTTCAGGTGTGTCTGTGCCTGGAAGGGTGAAGCGTGAGGATTGGTTAATGTTACCAAGCCCTAAACATTTGCGAAAAACATCTGCCAATTACAATTTTTACAGAAAGCTTTCAAGTAGCTACATGGAATACACAGCATAGATTTTTTTTCTATTTTGTTTGCCATAGCTCTATCTGGGTGCCATTGTGGCTATACAATGTAGTCCTTGTTCACTGTGAGTCTTTTAAAGTAACTCCCCTTAGGGCGGTTAATGTTTTAAAACATGAAAATTCCCCCATGGAAGTCAGGCTAACTGGAGTGTCTTTTATGCTGATTCTATGGTTTCTATTTTTAGCACTGCGTGTGGAGGCTATTCTTTGCTAGAAAGGTGCCGTCTTAAGCCTCAGGACATTGGAGTGAGGAGATCTGGTTGTCAAATATAGCATATACTCCGAGTGTGTAATTGTCAAATCATATCTCCATCCAGAGGGAAGAGAGAAAGACAGTAAGGCATAGCGTGGGGCAGATGAGTCTAGAAGTGAGCAGTCGAACTAAAATGCTAAGGTTAGGCAGTAATCGACTTGAAGCTTTTTCAACACCACCCTGTAAAGTCTTTACAAAATTGTTACTTTGCTTCTAAAAAAAAATACATTTTTGAAGAATTCATTCATTCACTCTCCGTCTCAACTCTTTCTTTCTCATCCCTCTCTCTTTCTCTCTCCATCTATTTCTCACTCTCTCTCCACAGTCACACAAAGTGCTCAGCCAGATTGGCCAGTAGCCAGGTTCAGCCAGCCAGCCAGACAGGGCAACCTAACCCACAGAAGCTTCTTTTCCCACCACCGCTGCCACCACAGCAGGAGGTATGCTTCATTTAACTTGCCACCGATGCCAGGTGCTTGTGTGGTTTTAAACATGACAAATCCTCACATGCAAGGCAAACAAAATCAAAAAGACCAGAAGCAATCCACATTATAGGAGCCTATTTAGGACTGAAAGTCAACATGCTCAGTGGTCTTAAGGTTCAAGGGTCTGCTCCGACATTTGGAAGTTGGGGTTGAGTTGTCCAGTTGGGTCAAAGACTAAAATCGTACTCGTAGTTCCTGCTCAGTGGAAGCTAATCATACTAAACAATTATTTTGTTCTCTCCATCCATACCTCACTCAGAAAAATGGGTACATTTTGCTCATACGAATGACATCAATGTACATTTTAATGTACATTTAATGTACTACCATCGGTTGCACTTTCCTTTGCTTTGCCTCCGCCCTCCCTCCCATCCATACACACTGGTCTACACTTCCTGCCAGTGACTCAGTCGCTCCATTGGCCCTGGGAACTGCTGCTTACATAGTGTTGCCGGGTAAAGAATGGGGTAACTCATGCATACAGCAGGGGATCTGCCCACACATGCACCCGTGTGCATTCACAGTTATACAGACAGGCATACACACAACTGCAGGCACACACCCACTCTCTGACACACAGACTGGGACACACAAACACAAACACCCTGGTCTGAGTGCCAGTGATAACAGAGCTTGGTGGACCCATCTCCTCATTTCCTGTGTCCTCAGCCATAGTTGGTTCTGGCACTGTAGCTTCCGTTAACAGTCCCAAGCAGAGACATAAGCGCAGTACTGTATCCACTCTAGATTTGTGAGTGTGCTCTCTCTATTCCCACAACCCAGCCTGCGCCAGCGCCCCCCTAGCCCACTGCCAGTCAGAGATTGAAAAAATAAAATGAGAGCGAGTGAGCAAGCATTCAGCCAGGTAATGTAAAAACCCAGTCTCTGTATACTAATGGTTCCCTACAGACCGCTAGTCTCATTCTCCAACTCTCTGACCCCATTTGTTCAACACATGCTCCAACGAGACACCAATCAATGTCTTTTGTTTTCTGTTTTACCGCGTCCTTTACCAGGTCTCAAGAGAGCAAGAGGTTGAGAGGTCAACCTGACACAGCTGAGACAATCTACTTACTCGGGGCATTGTCCTGTGTAGGACATTATTGGATTGGCAGCAGACTAACGTTAACGTCTATATCAACAGCGATTGATACAAACATATTGGATATTTCAAGTCAACCATTGTCTTTTCTAGTGTTGGTCAGAATAATGTATTGGGAGAATGGAATTTACATTTTTAATGATTTGCATTTGACTTTGCTGTTTTACATCAAATGGTGAATATATGACAGTCAGCTTTTGATCATGGGTCTAGATTGGCTTCCATGTTAAAACAATGACAACAGCAACAAAGACCGTCAGTCCTGATAGTTACAGTATTGCAAGATAACCATTCAAATTTATCCATGGATTAGCAATGGTTCCCTAACGAGATGTCCACTGAAATTATCTGTTTACTATGGGACTAGCCTTAATCCATGTCTGTGATAATTTTTAACCTGAACACGTTGGATCAAACCAACCAAAAATGTTGGAAATAATGCAATGCAATCAGATTAACAAGAGCTCACCATTATAAATGAATGGAAGCTGTGTCAAAAAACAAACCTCTATATCATTTCTGTTCATTTTTATTGATGGTGTATTGATCATTTTTTACTATCATCTTAAAAATGTTTTTTTTTGTTTTTTGTGACAAAACTTGTAATTTCTAATTGACATACAGATATGACATATATTGACAGATGACAGATATTAGTTTTGTGACAGGATTTAAGGATTTTGGCTAATGCTCAATAAGATGTGTGTAAACAACAGTCGGTCGGTGCACGCAGTCAAATATTGCAATATGTGTGAAATGTCATTGAACCCAAAACGTAAAATGCATCATATGTGCATTAGTACTGAACATACTTTCATGTCTTCTCAAGAACTGGAAACGATTCAGAGCTGAGGAACAAATCAATGAACCTGCTTATTGTCACAATGAGGAGGCCTCTTGACAGAACGATGAAAGCAACAAGATGTGACATCAGTGAAGTGGAACAAAGAATAAAGAGCAGCAAGCAGTGACAAAAAAAGACAAGACAAGCTGTGAAGCAAATAATGTTTAGTCAGTAATAGGCAATTTAGAAATATTTCAACCATTGACATTATTAGTTATTTACAAAATGATCAGTAAAAGTGATCTATGCCTAAATGATCATATGAAAACAAAATCAGAAATCTATGACTATAAGTAAAATATAGAGCTGCCTTCAAAGTTTGCTACTAAAATGAGTTCAAACATGAAAACATAAGAAAATAAAAGCAAATATTTTTCATATTTGTCTTCTCTACTTTGACTGGAAATTTTTAAAAAACCCCTCTAGAAAACCTGGAACAGACAGGGACAGAGAAAAGCTACACTCAGCTGCCATGTTACAGGAGTAATAAATGAATGGGGCAAAGGTTTACTGTATATACCATCTACTATGTACACGACCCACACTCACCCCTCTCTCTCTTACACTAAAGTAAAATAGAGTATGAATTAGTGCCAATAACAGAAGTAACCTAGTCAAGAGATAGAACATATGGTACAGGAACAAAAACTCATACAGGTATCAGAAACATACCTGGCTCAGTTTACATTCAGAACCACCACGAGTGGTGGTGTTGGAGATTTATTCCAAAACACTTTTTACCCGATCTCCCGTGCATACTAAAAAAAGGATTAAATACAGACCATACAGAAAAGTAGTGCTATTGTGTTGAGTGTCTACTAAATGTGGAGTGTGTGGTTTGTGTGTGTCTCCATCTATTGAACTTGACAGTTCTCTCCCTGCTGCGCTTGTTCTCTTAAGGCCTTTTGTCGTTTCTCTTTCTGTTCCGGTGTTTTCCGCAAACTCAGCGAGCGACGCCCACTTTTCTCCTCACAGCTGGGGGACGTGGACATACAGTCGGAGCTGTCAATCACAGAGGTTGCCACGACGGCAGAGGGACTCTGGAAGGACAGGGGCCCCAAAACCTGGAGGGAAATAGAGCAAGATGACGGGAAAGAAGACAAGGCAAAGAGAAGGAGAGAGAACAAAAGAGAAAGTGGAGTGGGGAATTAGCGACAATTCCTTTGGCAGCTAGACTTAAATGTACACACACACAGCAGGTACTCAGTCAGACAGGGGTGCTGGTGGGACATTCTTTCCTCTGGTTGAGTGATCAGGGGTCACAGGTCGCCTCTGTTCACCTGACTCCTCTACATCTTTCTAAATTCACCACCTTGATTCAGTCCAGTTGACCTGCCCCAACAAGAGGCTGACCTGACCTGACCTGGACTAACCCAAAGGTGGGACGGAGGGGTCCGGATATCCTGGAGACAAATTAGGGGGCCCAGCAATCTAATCTGACATATAGGATGCTGACCTAGAAAGCTGGCTAAAACCATGAAATCCCCCACCCTGTCCATCCACCTGCAAAAAGGTCACATTTGATGCGTCACCAAATTATTAGCTTGGTCCCTGGGTCATGAAACATTTTCTACATGCGGGGGACAATGGCAGCTGTAAGGCACAAACAAAAAGGGAAAAAAATCTTAATGACAGCAAAATTGGATACAGGGTTTCTACAGGACACTAACATATTGCACAGCTTTTTACTTAACTGAGGGGAACAAAAAACATCTGAAAGAAGAGTTTGACAGGTGGAGCTGACCACAAATGAGGGGCAGGCAGGCAGGCAGGCAGACACGCTGACTTGAACACAAGCCTACAGTGACACTGACTGACTTTCTCCCTCTTTTTCTGTCCATTTATCCTGTATGCCTGGAATGACATCTCTTTCCTCTCTCCATCCCAGTCAGGAAAGATGCTCTTTACAATTCCTTTCTTTCTGATCACAGCTATAAAGAAGCTCATTGTCATTTTACTGCCCATCTTCATATTGTTGTCATTTGTCTCCCCCTGTTGGGCCTATGATATTATTTTTATGATAATATTTTTTTTGGGCTGGCTACGATAACCCTCCCTTTCCAAAACTTTCATCATGTGGCAAAATCTATCTCAACTGATTTCTGTTCAGGTCAACTGAACTCATGCTTGCCTTACATAGTAACACAGGAATGTGTGCAAGTTTGTACCCTTGTGTGTGTTACGCTCCACTTATGGGGCTTGCTACTGGGTCTTGCTGGTAGAAGTGTTTTGGTGCTGTGTGTCTGTGCATGTGTGTGTTTTTGTGTGTTGTGTCTTGGGACTGGGTATGTGTAGTCATCTTGTGCAGCTGGCCATTACAGCCATTGCGCGGGTGAAAGACTTGGTTGTGTACCTTTGAGCTGCTCACCTTGCTGTCAGATGCTGATGTGTGAGTAGAAGTACTAGCAGTCTGCCTTGCAGCCAGTCGAGGGCTACAGCGCTGCACTGTGGTCCTCCTCACGATGAATGGACTGGCCTCCCCTACAGGAATATCAGCAAAACCTGGGAGGAAGGGAGGTAGTTAATACAACAACTTCATTTCATTTAATTTTCCCCCTGGGAGAGAATGATACTGATGACTGCTGAAAATGTCTGTGTGATTTATCCCATCTCTACTAAACACATGCCTTTCTGCACCAACTCAGGAAGTCCCTCCGGCCTGTACTCCTCTTCCTGTTCAGTTCCTGGTTTGGGCGTGGTCGCTATGGCAGCGTTTGCTCGGATCCTCTTCGTCAGGTTGTGCAGCACCTCCTGGGCGCTGTCTCTATCACCAACATCACTTGGACCCCGTTTCCCTAGAGACGACCCCTGAAGAGGACTCCCAGGAGCTGAAGGAGCCATGTTCTCAGCATTGTCATCCGTTACTACTTCCTGCTGTTTGGAGGCAGGCTTCCTGCCTGAGCGTCGGCGGCTAGTAGTAGTGTCAGTTCTGCTAGTGTGGATGCTAATGCTATTAGCATTTCTGGAAATGTTAGCGTCATTAGCCTGTTGGCTAGCAGTGATCTGCTGCAGGCGTGTTGTCAGAGCGTCGTTGGTCTCTTCCAGTTTGTGGACTCTGACCATCAGGCTGCAGTATTTGTCCATGCTCTCATCGGCCTCCCTGCTCCTCTCGTCCAACACATTGTTTACTTCATGCAACTCCCTCCTGTTCTCCTCCAGTTCTCTATTCCTCTCTTCCAATTCCTTCTTCCTCTCCTCCAGAACAGCCTTAAGTTCTTCCACCTCTTTGATTTTTTCTTGTGCCTCATTCCTTTTCTCCTCAGCCTCCCTCCTCCTCTCCTCCAGATTAGTCTTTAGGTTTTCCACCTCTTTCTTTCGCTCATCTGCCTCCATCTTCAGCTGGTCCAACTCCTCACTGCTCCTTCCATCTCCTGTGACAACAAGGAATGGTCAGTTTTTACAAGTTTATTCAACTGTACTTTCTAGAGGTTTAATATTTTTTGTCAGGGTGCCAACAAAAAAAAAGAAAAAGAAAACAAGCACAGGGCACAAGTAATGGCCTAGTTTCTACAGGAGGCTCAAGAGGGGATCGGAAAGGGACGAAGTTAACACAAAATATAACATGGGATGACAAACAATGAATTATATAATTTGAAACTGTCAATAAGATGATGGGGCTATTGGGTAACTTGTATAATGAGCAAGCCCTGGCTAGCCTATTCGTGTCAACAAAACAAATATATCTATAATAATATAGATAATACATCTTTCTGTGATGTTCAATGAAGGAGTTATTTTGTGAAGAAGTCTTGTAATATATCTTTTAGTTGTATCCACTTTCCCTCAACCTACATCATCTACTCCCAGAATGACTTTCGAGAGGTGGCGAGAGCAACAACAATATGATAAGCGATACTGAGAGTAAAAGTGAGTTTTCTAGTTGAGAAATTGTCGGTGGAGAAGTTGGTATCGCTGCCTACAATGGATTTATCCCTGTATGATTGTGCGCCAGTTCAAAATGGTGGGCTAGAAAGGAGACCTTGCTCTTTGATTCTAAAACTGTGACACCAAACTGTTTACCGTGGATGTTTTAGATCTTTTTTTAAATCTGTGTTTGAACCGCTTTGTCCTGCAATGCAAGCAAAATCCAATAATTGTGCATCCAGACCAGTCACTTGTGTCTTGGCCCGGTCAAATGTTGTGTCATCGTTGCCTTTGTGTGTGTAATTGTGTATGTGTGCACCTGAGCTCTTTAGCAGCACTTGCTTCTCCTGCTCCAGCTGTTTGCAGCTTTTCATCCACAAACTCATTTTGCTGAGGACCGAGTCTCTCTCTTTAGACAGACGACTGGCACGAGATGACAGCTCTGACACCTGGGAGGGAGGGACAGAGACTGTGTTGGTGAGGATTAGACAAAGGGAATCAATGTCAAATAAAAATTCCTCCCTTGTATAAAACATTTGTTGCGCCTGTGTTTATGTGGGACAGGCTTCCTACACAGGTTCCATTTCTAAATTACAGACATTTCCAGGCCTTAATATCTTGAATGGATTTGAACATTTTGAGTGTGTGCTGATAGTGGTAGGTGGTAGTGATAGGCTGTGCAACCTGACTGTCAGATAGGCTGCATCACCCCCTAGATTAGATTATTCTTCACAACAAATATCACAAATTGGTGAAATAGCTTGTTGTAGAGGTATTACTACTAAGAATATGTTCATTGGGAGTTAATATTTTTTCCATGTTGTGCAATTCCCACACTTTTCAAGACCTGGAAATAATCAGATTACTTTTCCATGTTTCCAGACTTTCCAAACCTGAGTGCACACCCTAGAAAGGTTTGGAAAGTCTGTACCTGCCCAGTAATTTGGGACAGACTGTGTGTGTGTGTTTACCTGCTCAGTGAGCTGTGAGACAGACAGTTTGTGTGTTCCCAGCTGTTTCTCCAGAGAGGAAACTGTAGACTGGAGGTTCTCTTGCTCTCGTTCTGCTCTTTCCCTCTCTTTTTCCAGTGAAGAAAGGGAAGACTGCAATTGCTCCTTTTCACAATCTAGCCTCACTTTCTCCCCCTCTACTCTTTCTTTCTCTAGTTTCAATGAAGAAAGAGCAGAATGCATGTTCTCTTTCTCCTTCTCTATCAAAGAAAGGCCAGAATGAAGCTTCTCTTTCTCCTCCATCAACTCCCCTCTCTCTTGTTCTAGTCTTTCCTTCTCTTCCTCTAGGGATGAAAGAGCAGAGTGCAAGTTATCTCTCTCTTCTTCTACTGAGGAAAGGGTAGAGTGCAATTTCTCTTTTTCCTCCACTAGCCGCCCATTCTCTTCCTCCATCCGTTCTTTCTCAGCCATGAGAGAAGAGGTGGTGTTTTCTGAGGCCCGTCTCTGATCTGCATCCCTCCTCTCCCACTCCTTTTCCAACCTCTCTCTCTCTTCCTCTTTAGCTTTTATGGTCTCTGCTTCCAAAGTCTCTGCACGGGTCTGCAAGCTCTCTCTCTCTTTCTCCCACTCCTCTCCCTGAGCCTGGAGCCTCTCTCCCTCTTTCTTCCACTCTTCCAGAGAATACTGCAGACGCTCTCTCTCTTTCTCTAACTCTTCCAGTAGAGACTGCATCCTCTCTTTCTCCCCCTCTGTTTCTGTGTTCTTTTGTTCAAGGGAGAGCTCTCTCTGCTGAGAGGTTTCCAACTGGGCCTGAAGGTCGTCCACTCGTCTTATTTGTCTCTCTGCCTCTTCTCTCATCCCTCTCTCCAACTCCACCTTGGTGGCCTTCAGTTCCTCTATCTCTCTGTTTTTAGTTTCCAGCTCTCTCTCCATGCATTGTTTCTCAGATCTCAGGTTGTCCAGCTCTGAGGATAGCTGTAGTAGTTTCTCACTGAGCTCTCTCGTCTCTTCCTCCGCCTGAGAGCAGAGAGAGATAGTGAGAGGTAAGGGAGGGGAGAGGAGAGAATAAGGGGGGACAGAGGGAAGGTAGAGCATTAGAGGAAGGAGAGGAGGGCAGAAGGTTGAAATCATCAGTCATACAGCACATTTAGAGCATTAAAAACATGACCTCGACACGGCAAAGGGCATCAAATAGCTAAAAATAGCAAATATGCAGGTACCTTTCTCCTCTCCTCCTCCATCTCCTCCAGCTCACCCTTGGCTATCTCCGCCTATATAAGGGTGTGAACAAATTATGATAAATTCCTGTAAAAATGTGGAAAGCTCCATCCTCTGGGAGTAAGTAAAATGTTTTGAGAAAAGTCTGATATTTGAAACTAACAAATTACCTTGACTAAATTGATTAAAAATAACACATTTGCATTTAATGCAAGGGGTGCAAGTTTTGTCTGATCTAGACCCCTGAATTGCTAATTGGATCCAGGCAAGAATAAGTTGCAGAGGTATGTATTTTTTCCCCCATTACGTACATCTTCATCATGAATTACCTGTATTACAGCCTCTTCCAGACTCTGCTCCACCCCCTCCTTCTCTCTCTCCAGAGCATCAATACGGTCCTGCAGTGAGTCGGACTTCCTCTGGGCAGCTAGAAAGGTAGCGACTCAGTCAGACCAGCTTCTTAGCAAAACTCAAGAAGTCATACAATTTCACAGGAATATAATAATAATATATAAAAGTAAACTATGTATATAGCACCTATAGCATCAAAACAGCTACCAAGTGCTTCACATAAAAACATTAAGTACAAATCCAACAGAGGGAAATACATAATTAAAATTGGAGCGAGATATGGAAACACAAAAGACTTTGAACACCACTGTCCCAAGTAAAACCAAAGCATTAAGTTAAAATGCTGCAAATTCACCTTTCAGCAGCTCTCCAATCTTCTTCTTCTTCCTCTCGTCTGACTCGATGCGGACCTGGAGCTTCTCAATGCCAGTCCTCATCTGTTTGACCTCGTCCTGCGTGGAGTTTAGACGAGCAGCAATCTCTCCTTTTTCTAGTAGAGATGACTCTAGAGACTGCGACAGAAGACTCAACTCTCCTTCTAAAGCCTGCATGAGGCCAAAGAGAAAAAAGAGGAGAGAAAACAAGGAGGAAGAGGATGAGGAGAATTAGACTGAACATTTTCTTCTTACTGAAGGATCCAACTTCAGTTAAAGTGGTACAAGTAATCTGTATTAGGGCGTATTCCTACTAAGGTACCTGTACCTCTTTTTTTACTAGGCAGGACGCAGATGAAGAATGTGAAAAATGTTTAACTTCTAGCGCTCGGTGCTCTGTACACTAAAAGTAAGTTCTCAGTGCTGTCTGGAACACACAACAGCACATCCTTTCCATCAATGAGAAAAAGGGGCCAGCATTGTGAAAAGAGAGTCCTGGTGGACCCCTAACCTTAAGTCTCTTGGTGTTGAGAACTACATTTTCATTTCAGAAACAGACTAACATGCTGTTATTATACTTCCCCCTCACCTGTATCTTGCCGACCATGGACTCAGAGTTTTGGCCGGCCGAGGTCTGGTCTTCTCTGAACTTGTAAAGCTGGCCAATGAGCTCCTCTTTCTCTCCACTCTGCTGAGAGATTGCCTGCTCCAATGCCCCAACCTGCTCCAACAGCTGCAGAGGGAGGAAAAAGACAAAACTCATTGTGGAGAAAACGACAACATCAACAATCATTCATGAAACGTCCAGGGGAAAAAATAAATAAAATAAATAAATAATAAATAATAATTAAAAAACAAACAAACAAACATATGGATTATTTTAATTAGTAGGATTATTATTGTTAATAATGTGATTATTTTTCCATTATGTTGTGAAGGGTTGCTGCTGAGTGCTAATACTCCTAGCTAGCAGCTGTGGTGACCTGGAACTGCTGGAAAATGACTACCAAAAAGGTAGAAAAAAATCGAAACAATTATCTGACCGTAATTCTTACCTAAAACAAATACAGAGCCATGACACTGCCACGGCAGTTGTCCTTATTGTGAGATATGTTTCCATATGAAAGCCTTTTTAATGGGAAGTGGATTGTATCCAGGTCCCAGAACCTAAACTAACATCACCTCCTCAGCTACAAAATTTATGTATGAACCTGTTGCCTCTCCTTCTCCAGTTTTTCCATGTTGCTCTGCAAGGCTTCGTACTCCCTCCTCCCTGCTCTGATGTCCTCCTCCAGGATGGAGATCAGCTGTCTGGTGTCACAGTTGGTCTTCTCCAGACTGTGGACTTGCCCTTTCCATCGGCCCAATGACTGGCTCAGCTCGTCTCGCTCCTCGGTGCAGGACACAAGCTCAGTCCTCAGCTGGGTGGTCTAGATGAATGAATGGATTTAGAATAGTTAAGTCATTCATTGATCAAGAAGCTTTCAAAAATGTCGCTGCAACTGTATTGACAAAAATATATGTTGTGTTGTTTTTCCAGCTGAACAACAGTGATGAATATGGACTTAAAAAAAACATATGGGGGGACAAAATGAGATGCTTGTTTAGGAAGCAATATGAAACACCTTTTCCTCCAAGTAAAAATGTACAGCCTCTTGTAATTTGGTGTACTACTTTGTGAAATGCATTTTTTCTCTCTGATGCATCAACCATGGCGCACGTATTGTGATACTTATCATCCCCATGCATAACACAGCCTTCATACACATGGCTATAACTCCTCTCCTCTGTCCTGAGTGTGTCTAGCTGCTGCTGAGCTCTTAGCTTCCATCTGTCTCGCCATTCAACCCTCTCCTCCTCTACCACCTCATTGGCTGGTGATGTACAATTATGTTACTAATAACATTAACCCATAATCAAACTGTGGCAGTCTGTTACACCTTACTGCTTCATTTTTTGATGAGAAATTCATATTTTATGTATATCACCTTTAGCTTATTGTCCATGTACTTAGTTTTCGACCTGTGATCACTCACCTCTGTCATGAGTGTCTCTATCTGCTGCTCCATGCCTGAACAGGTCCTCCTCTGGTTTTCCATTTCTCCCACCAGCTTAGTTCGCTCCTCCTGCAGTGACTCCAGCTCACCCTCCATGCCCAGGATGTGCTGCTCCAGGTTGGCTTTCTCAGAGCGAACCCTCCTCAACTCACTCTCCTGCTGGAGGAACTTCTCATCCCAGCCACCTACAGAAGCGAGGGAAAAAAAATCGAATTATTGTTGAATCAAACAAAATACAACATAAAACAAACCTTTTACAGCCTGGATATCCTTTTAGAAATCGCACTAAACCATCCAATTTACGCTATTCTATAGTGTCAATAACTGTCTATGTCATACAAGGTGTGATCAACCAGTATCAAACCATTCAAAAAAATATACATTTGATTTTATATACTAACTGAATCAATAACTGAATAAACACTGCATATCCAATCCACCTCAAAATACATTTTAAACTTGTGTAGCTATACAATATCAGTACCTGTATCAAAAGCTTCAAAACAGGGAGGTCAGCATAAGTCAGTACTAGGGTTATACCCTGATTCCAGGTTGGGTTTTAAGTCTATAAATAACCTAAAAGGTGGGTGCAATTTCCCATATGCATTAAGCTAGGTAGGTCTTTACCTTTTGCCATCTCCAGCCCTTCCAGCATCTCCACAACATCTGCCAGCTGGCATTTGGCTGTCTGCAGCTGTAGAGTTAATGCCTCCCTCTCCTCTGACAGCTGAGATACCTAAATATGAACAGAATTAGTACAGTAATGCTATATGTTTCTTTCTGACAGTTCAGATACTTAAAGGATAAATTACATTGGTATAGTGTTTGAAATACTATCTGTCAGTCAACCTGTCTTTGGCTTTCTGCAGTTCCTATCCCCTACCTGTTCGGCAAGGCCTTTCTTTTCCACCAGGGCGGTGTTCAGCTTATGTGCTGTGCCATGTCCCTCTTCCTCTGCTGCCTGCACTTTCCCCTCCAAGTCTTGAACTTGGACCTCCAGCTCGGAGGTCAGCTCCTTTCTCAGTGCAAGGTCAGAGTTCAGGAGGTCAAACTCGGAGAGGAGGGTCTGAAGTTTGTTTTCCAGTTGTCTGACTATTTCCCTATAGCGGTCAAGGTCAGCTTGTAACTTGGATGACTCTGTGGCAGATGGACATATTTAACATTTAGAATTTATTTGCACATGATACATTATTAAGAGGCACAACTGCATTTCAAAGTCTGGATCATAACGCATCGACGGAGAATTCTGCATCAATAGTTTAAGAACTACATCAACTTTTGGGGAAACTTACCTTTTACATGTTAGGATAGGAGTAGCACCAAAATCATCTCTTGTGTCACCTGCCTGTCAGGTGCACATGCTAATGCATACAGTATGTTTTTTACTTCTGCCAATCATGTAATCACATAAAGCGTAAGTTGACCGACGGATAATTTCCCAAAAAGTCTGTGTAGTCCTTTAAGCCTTCCCGAACCCCTGCAACTTAAGGCTGGGGGAGTCTAAAACGAGGCCTGATGGTTTCATTAGCCTACACAAGCTACACAATGTTTTGAAAGACTAGATGTTTTCAGTTTTTGATATAAATATAAAATGTTATTGTTCTTTAAAAAACTCAACTTGAAATCACAATTACTAGCACCACCTAATGAATCACTGAAACACTCTGGTCTCACCAAGGGAGGAGTGTGGGGACAGATCACAGATTCCAGGTTCATCTACAGAAACTTCCTTGGGACAGCTGCTGTCTCCAGGAGCCTGTAGGACAGACAAAATAAAATAAAGCAATGAAGACTTAGGCAGAAAGACAACTAAGGCAAGTCTGTTCACCTTGAAGTAAAACACTGTATAATGCATACTTTTGTTTGTTAGTTTTCTTTCTTTTCTATTAAAAAGATAGTACTTTCATGGCAAAAGACCTCATTTGAGAAAGCTGACGAATATAAAGAAAATGTGTACACTGATTATTGTTCAACGGAAAAGCAACTCATGCACCTGTCGATCAATGACATTTCTTTTTGGGACAGAAATGTATAAGGTCCATAATATCAAGTCAGCTTCCCTGGTTGTTACATTAAGGATAAACCAATAGTCAATAATTCAAACCACAACTAACTTTCCAATGAACACATAACTAATTAACAGGAATACATTGTTGTAATAACATTGTTCTCTACCTGGTGTAAGTCCTGCACTTGTTGTTGCTGCTGGCACTCAGGGACTGACTGCAGGGACTGATACGCCTCCCTCTCCTCCTCCAGATGCTGCTGGAACATCTCCTGCTCCCCTCTGAAGACCACATTTTCCTCTTCCTGGAAGGGAGTCCTACCAGGATTCAGGAAGATTATATATTATATTTAACACTTAATAAAACACACAGCAAAAATAGTTGATTAAATGTATATTTTAAAAAAAAGAAGAAAGACCAATGATAAAGACAGAATCTAAGTGAATATCCCTAAAGTTTATATGGCAAAATAAAATCTACATGTGGGGCTTTCAAATATTTACTTGTTAAACTCAAACCAACTGTTGAAATTATTAAGAAGACATTCAGAGTGTAGTTTAATGTGACTTTCTAACCATCATACCTGACAGCCTTGTCAGACTGCTGTAATAGTTCATCCAGATCAGAGGCCTTTGGGTTCAGCTGTTCCTCTGCTGGAAGGGACTCTGTACTGTTACTGAAGTTCATATCAACTGTTGACTCCATGCTGGGCTCCATATCAGCATCCTGGCCTGCAGCTTCTGTGTGGGAGGTAGTTACAGAGAAGTAAATCAAAATTCATTCAAGTATTCAAGCTACAATAAAAACACATAACACCATAACACATTACAGTGTTTCACCTAAAATAGTTTTGTAATAGTGGTTCACTTACCACCAAATTCTGTGTCTTTGGAGTTCTTGTAGTCCGAGTCCTGTGGTGCAGCTCTCTCTCTGGAGTCCTGGCTTCCCTCCGTCTCTGAGAGCTGCTGTATTAGGCTGTGCTGCTGGCCTACCTGGTCCAGCAGTGAATCATACTGCTGTTGCACCACAGCCAGTTCTTTCTGTAGCCCAGCCAGCTTATGGTGCAGCTCTGCCTCAAATTGCATGCTCCTGTGATACAATATAAGTGCATACACATATCAGACTACCATCATTGTAGCTAATGTGAAGAGCAAAGACGCCTCCCTCAACATTATGGAAGGAAACATGTTCAATACAATACAAAAATCCGGGATGTGATGGAATGGAAGAAAGAAAAGCAGGAACAATGAATCTTAATATGAAATGAATGGTATTGTATGTAACAAAACAAAAAACTCATAAAAATCATAGTAGTACCATGTAAACATCAACGTGGAAAGCAGATAAAGATGTACCTCTCTCTGCTCTCCTCCTCACTCCTCTTGTCCCTCATCTCCAACTCCTCCTTCAGCTTTTGGTGCTCCTGCTCCAAGGACAGGAGGGAGCGATGGATACAGTCCTTCTCCTCCTTGACTGAGGCTACCTGGTCCTCATGCCTCTCTATTCTAGCTTGTAATTGGAGTTTCTCTTCAGTTAGGTGCTTCACACAAGCTTGTAGTTGGACATCTTCTTCTGTCAGCTGATTGAAGTTGTTCTCCAGTTGAAGCTTCTCTTCAACCAGTTGGTTCAAATTATTCTCCAATTCATTTTTCTCACACGTTAGTTTGTTTACTTCAGCCTCAAGTTGGACTTTATCCTCAGTTAATTGGATCAAGTTAGCATCTAACTGTCCCTTTGCATCAGTTTCCTGGGGCATGTTGGTCTCCTTTGCAAACTGCATCAGGCTGACTTCTAGCTGTTGTTTCTCTTCAGTTAGCTGGTTTAGTTTAACTTCTGTTTGAACTTTTTCTTCAGTTAGCTGGTGCAAGTTAGCTTCGAGCTGTTGGTTCTGTTCGATTATCTGCTTCAACTCTGTCTCCAGTTGGTTCTTCTCATGCGTGAGCTGACTCAGGTTGGCTTCTAGTTGAAACTTCTCATTTATGTCGTTCAGGGTAACATCTAGTTGGGCTTTCTCCTCAATGAGTTGACTTAGGGTTGATTCAGCTTGTTTTTTCTCTTCAGTCATTTGATCAATCTTAGCTTCCACTTGCTGTTTTTCTTCAGCTAACTGTCTCAAGTTGATCTGCAGTTGGTTCTCCTCAGCTAGTTTGTCTAGGCTGGCTTCCAGTTGTTTCTTCTCTTCATTTATTTGAATCAAGTTAGCTTCCACTCGCTCTTTGTCATCCATTACCTGGTTCAAATTAGTCTCCAGGATGTTTTTCTCACCGAGTAGCTGGGAGAGATTAGCTTCTTTCTCTTTGATTATCTTTCCGAGAGTTGCCTCTAACTGGACCTTTTGCTCTGTTATCTGACTGAGCTTAGACTCTAATGTAGCAATGTTCTCCTCCAGGTAGTCTCGTTTGACAACATCCTCTCCCAGACGTGTGATTTCAAAATTCATCTCAGATAACTCCTCCCTGGCTGTGCCATACTGGGACTCCAGCAGGGAATTCTGGGATTGGACCTCTTCCAGTCGGGTTTCCAAGACAGAGATCTGGAATCAGAGATTAATAATCATAATGCAATATTTTATTGATCACCATAGGGGAATTTACTTTTAGCTGATCCCTCTCCACAGGGAGGTGAGGGTCAGCTACAGAACAGTGGCCATGGAGATGGCAGTAATTCAGTGTCTTACTCAAGGACACTTCAACAGGGCAACACAGGGGCTTGAGGACAGACTCCCTGCTCACTACACCAGCCTGCTACCAGACTTACAAGAGTTCTAGTGGTAAAAAGACATGTTGAAACTAGAGCCTACCTTAAATTCTTCATTTTGATGAAGTGGATCTCAAACCCACTGTGTGTCATATATGTGAGACTAACTCTTGTATAAGCTAGTTTGTCTACCTGTGCTTGGCTGTCTTCCAGCCTGGTCTCCATCTCAGACTTCTGGGCTTGGCTCTCAGCTAGCTGGCTCTCCAGTGAGGATATGGTTCCTCTCAACTCCTCCACCTGACTGTCAAAGTTGTTCACGGCTACCTCGTTGTCCTCCAGGTCCATTTGCAGCATCTCCAGCTGCACCTTCATGTGAAGAATTAAATCAGTAAAGCCAATTAAAATAAGATAACAGCCAAAGCATAACTGGTGACCGCCAAAGCCACCAGAAGGGGGAAATTGTACTATGATGCTCTCTGCAAAAAAAGTTTGGAAAAAAGACACTACGAAAAATGCATTGAAACACAAAAAAAAAAAGAGTAACGCATTGAAACAAAAATGAAGACTGCAATATTAACCTTGATCTTGTTCATGGCAATTGCCTTCTCTTTCAGGGCGTCCGCGGCTTTGGCCTGCTCCGATTCTGCTTTATTCAGCCTCTCCTTCAGGCTCTTTATCTTGTTGTCTCTCTCTTCCAGACCCACTGAAGCAGCAGACAGAGTTGTCTTCAAGGTCTTGATCTCCTTATGACGAGAAGTTGATTCCTCTTTAGTGGCAACTTCGGAGACCTTAGTGGCTTCAAGCTGCTCTTTAAGGCTCTTCTGTTTGTCAAGGAATTTTTCCATCTCCAAGACGTGGCTCTCTGACTCTTTGCGCATCCTCTGTGCCAGCTCTTTGGCCTCTTCCTCCAAAGTAGAGATCATATTACTTTTCTCGGTCAGGGTGTTCTCCAAGTTGGAGTTGATTTCAACAGTGGAGGAGTGACTCTTCTCAAGAGCTTCTAGAGACTTCCTAAGATCAGCACAGGACTGGCTGACCACAGCCAGTTCATTCTTCACGGCAGGAAGCTTCTCTGCTGCATCTTTGCTTGCTGCTACCTCTTCTTCCAAAGTAGATATTTTCCCCAGAAGGTTGTTTATCTCCTCAACTTGAGCATGCTGGAGGATCTGAATAAGAAACAGAATCAAGTTATTTTGTATGTTTACAAGCTATACATACCAAGAATAAATAACTAATTTGATGCAGACTAACAAGAATTCATTCACATAGATTAAGTAAACAGATAACATCTACTGATCTGTAACATTTGTACACCAAACATACAATCAGAATTGTGATATATAATAAGCTAAAATATAGTAATACTATGTAAACAAAAGAAAAGTAGCAGTATTTCACCTCTGCTTCTTTCTTCATCTCCTGAGCTTTTGTTTCCAGCTCAGCATTTTGTTCCTTCAGACACAGTATTGCAGCCTCAGCCTCTTTGACCTGCCTCTCCTTCTCCTCTGCCTCGCTCTGCAGATCCTTCAGCTCCTGTTCTACCTGTCTGAGGGCATCTGAAGTTTTCTCTGAGACCTTTTTGTGCTCCTCTTCAGTGTTTGACAGCGTCTTAATCTTCTGCTGCATCTCAACTCGCAAGGTCTCCTGGATCTTCATGGCGAATTCCATGGAAGTGATCTGAACAAACGAACGGATGATTTTAATTCGTTGTTGAAATTGAAGTAAGGAATACTATCCGACGAGGTGAGATGCAAAGACAAAGTGGAGTGGATAATAATGTTAGATGGTCAGTTGAGTGGTTAATTAGCTTGAGATTTGACTTGAACTGATTAAAGGGATGTTGAAAAAGAAAAGAATGAAACAAATGAATGATGAATAATTAAACAAATAAAAAGGAATGATTATTTAATGGTGTATTGAAAAAGTTGTGAATTCAGTTGTACAGACCTGGTTCCCAGTGAGCAGCAGCTCTTGCCGAACCTCCTCCAAACTGAGTTTGGCCTGCTCAGCCTCCTCAGCCTTTGCTGCGACACTCTCCTCACACTGCCTCAGCAGGGCTTCCTTCTCTTCCGTCAGCCTGACAGAGATTAAATTGCAATTTAACTTTACTGTTTCCTCAATGGAGAAATTTGTCTTGGCCTAAAGGCCACATCATTGTACAAAAAAGTACCCTATACACCCTCATAGATATTTCATACAGTATATTCCCCAATCTGTTGATGAGTATTTTTGGCTTTATCTATGAAACAACACACATCATTTAGGTAAAGGTAATAAATGTTATTTCACTGAATCACTGAATTATTTCACTACACTGAAAAAGTGTTAAATAAGCATGTTTTTATTTTCACTTATTATATATTATTATTTATTTTGTTTAAACAAAATGCCAAAACGATATCTACTGAATGATGTTCTATGCCAGACTTTATTCTATACACAAAATGTTATATATGTAATACATGTAATGTAATACAAAATAACCCCACCTGGCATATTGCACTTCTTGCTGTGCAGTGGCCTGTGCTAGGCTGTCTCTGAGCTGGCTGATCTCAGCCTGGCTGAGCTCCATCAGCTGGTCTTTGGAGTGGACCAGGTCACAGACTTCCTGGTGCTGGTCCTGCAGCTGGGCGTTAGACCTCTCAGCCTGCTCTGCCCGAAGAATTTGCTGTTGCAATCGCAACTCCAGATCTCTCACCTGTTCAGATAAAAGAATAAGTGGTGCGGCAATAAAGATAATCTTTTTCTAGTGCTGGTTGAGAATGCGTTTCTGGATTTGCCTTGTTTCTCTAGGTTTAGGTCCAATCAAATTTTAAAATAAACCAGAAGGTTTATTTTAAAAATTGATATGGCATTTATGGACTACTAAGGTATCAATACTTTTGACAACACTACTTTAGATAGACAGCAACTGGTCCTGGGAATCCTGTGATGCTACCAGATACCAAGAACTGAATACTAACACAGTGCTATTTGATGATACAGAAGTGCTGTTTCTCAACTGATTCCACTACAAAACTGAAAAAGAGGATGACATTTTATTATATTGGTACAATAAACATTTTAAAGTGTTTTTTTACATGAGTAAGAAAAAGTAAATAAACCTCAATTGAAGTTTTTCAACTGTGCCTCTAGTTGCGCTACCTGGAACTTAACATTCTTAATGTTTGTTCATAAAACTTGCAGGGAACACTTTAAGAGTCTTCAAACCGCTTATACCTTAGCAACACCCACCACACTGGCTACTTTATCACCGAAGCACCTCTAAAGGCCAGGGACAACCCCACAAACATTCACCTGTGCCTCAAGTTGCACCACTTGCACACCAACGTTCTCGAGGTCTTTGGAGTGTTTCTGTCCGGCCTCAGAAAGTTTAGACTGGAGCTCCTCGTACTGACGCTCCCTCTCCTCCAGGTCTGTGCACTTGTTGAGGAGTTCTCCCTTCAAAGAGTCGATGTGAGCTGACAGACTGGCGTTCTCTCCCTCCACACTCATGAGCTGCTTCTACATTCAGTGGAAATGTAATAAGAGCAAGAATTATAGTATGTTAAGGAAAAATACACCCTAAAACACTAACACTGTTAAACAACAGCAATTGGCGATGTAACGTGCATTTCTCAGGCCATTTTGTTGTTTGGTGGTGTATTTTTTTAAATTGGATAACTGGCCAATGTAGACATCAAGATATTTCCAGCACAGTTACAATGGGGTTTGATATTGATTAGTTGTTAAACATATTAATTATAAACCCAAAACAATAATATATATATATAATAATATTACCCAAGGGCTCTTTGGGTGTGCAACACAACAGCTCTTTTCAGTGTGTGTGTGTGTGTGTGCGCGTTACATACATAATGCAAGAAGTGCTGTAAATATGTTAGTTTATCAGTTTGGAAAACCCATGTGATACACCAATGTGACACTGCTCAAACCACCACACCTAAGTCAGTGTATCAGAACCACCGCAAAGATTACCTTTTGTTCATCACGGGCCTCATTGAGTGATTTGAGACTCTTCTCTAAATCGCTGTTTTTTTCAGTCAGGCCTCTCTGCACGGCCTCCGTTTCATTAATCAGGGTCTCCTTCTCTTTCTTCCATCCCAGGAGAGCTTGGTGTTCCTGCCTCAGTTCGGTACACTCGCTCTCAGACCTAGAGTAGAATATAATCAAATAAGAACCTTTTACTGATTGTAGACCCTTAATATTTTTCACTGTATGAGGCATTTTATCACAGAGAAAGAATAGAATACAGCATCTAGACTCATTTATTGTCCATGTGCGACTGGTAAGCTGTCTTAAGTCTCATCTCAAACCTGATGAAAGCCATGACATCAGGTATGCATTGGTTTTACAATAAAATTATTTTCTCTACTGTTTCATCAAGAGTGACTGAATTTTCTCCTTTTGTACAGTGAAATCATGACAACCTGTCGTTTTTGGCCTCTGCATCAGAGAGGGTCTTTTTCAGGTTTTCCAGCTCCTGGGCCGAAGACTGATTCTGCTGCTCAAGTTTAGATCGAAGTCCCTTCAGCTCCTCCGCCTGCACCTCCGATTTAGCTGGAGACCAAACAGACAGACAGACAAGATGTTTGCTGGAACGAAGCCACAAATGTAGCAGAAAATAGACATAACCTCCGGTGATACTACTGATAAGATAGCTACTACTACCACCACTACTAGCCTACCTCTGAGATCATCCAGTAGTCCCTGGGTGCGTTTGAGGCTCTGGTCTGAGCTCCTCTTCTCTTCCTCCAGCTGAGAGAGACGCCTGCTGCTCTGGTCCAACTGGACAGTCACACTGTTCTTCTCTTTCTGCAGCTCCTAGAGGGAGGGAGAAATGGAAAATTGGAAAGAGAGAGATGATGAAAGGGAGGAAGAGAAGAAGTTGGAAGAAGACATGGAAAAAGAGAAATAGTAAAGAAGGGAGACAGAAATTATTATGTATGTAAATTACTTTAGAATATGCCAAGAGGTGCTGTAACAACAAGTAAAAGCAAAAGCTATATCAGCCGGCTTGCTTCAGCCCACTGCTAAAAACAACTATTGAAAAAACCTTCACCCTATTAAGAATTTAACAAGAAATGCTCAACCGTTTACAAATGAATTGCACTTCATGCCCTAACCATAGCTTGTTCCAGGACAAGTGGGGCTCACCTCCATCTTCTTGCGGACGTCCTGCTCTTTGGCCTGGCTGGCCTGGAGGCTCTGCTCTGACCTTAACAGCTTCTGTTTCTGCTCCTCCACTTCCCTGTCCACCTGACTCCTCTGGAAACACACCTGGAGAGGAGAGGACAGGAAGAAGTAAAGAGGAGAGCAAAAGAAGGAGAAAGAAAGAAGACAGTGGACTACAGTCAAACAGCTGAAAACACAGCAACAGCATCAGACATTTTCACTCTTCAACTGAATTTCAGTCCAGCTAAACTGGTTGACTACACTGGTGCCACAAGTAAAATATGGAACCATTTGACAAAGCCAACAAAGATGGAGACCCAATCGACATCAAACACCGTGCAATCGCTGCTAGAAAGCCAGCGCTCGATGTTTCTCTTGCTTGCTGTGGTGTTTATATATATTTATAAATATTAAACTTAGAATTGGTGTCAAAGAAAATTCTGGTAATGTGACAACATTAGAGAAAGGAGCGGGAGGAAAAAGAGGGAGCGATATCATGTCACTCCATACAGTAAGAAAGAGAGGGAGAGAGAGTGTGAATATTTGAGTAGATGATAGAAAAGCAGAAAAGGAAAGAGCAGAGCAGGACAGAAAGGTTACCTTCTCCATGTCAGCCTGCAGTACATTATAGTCTTTCTTGGACTGTTGGACCTCCTGGGTCAGCTTAGTTCTGGTCTGGTTCAGCTGCTGCTCCAAAGCCTGGTGGGAACTCTGCAGGTGGGCCAGCTCCTGCATAAGACAAACAAAATCCAAAATTGAAAGTGTGATAAACCAAGGGAGCTTTGATCTTCTAAAACATGGTTTCAAATAGCTATGTGTTATTTATAGGATTTTAAAGTAACACATTTTCATCTTTGTAGGCTACTAAAAACCGTGTCCACCTCTGCTTTATTTGAGCTGTTTTCCCATCAAGAATGCTCTATGTTTCCTTTGTGCTGGCTAAGAAACAATTTACTGTCAGTCAGAAAGAAATTTTAAGAGCCTCCCAAACTGCCCCAAATTAATTCTTGAAGCGGCTCATTTGGGTTGTGGTTTGTAGCAGCTATAGCCATGGTATTGGTAGAATTATGATGTCCACATGTTATTAAAGCCATTCCATGGGCTTGTAATATAAAGATGGCTGTACACACTGTGAACTAATACATTTTACTTGTTTAGCTAACAAAAAAAAGTTTGTATTTCAAGACTGAATTATATATATAGTGTGAAAAAGTAGTATGACTCCAAGTAGTAAGACCTTCTGGCTCTCTCTCTCCTGGTCCTTGATTTTCTGCTCCAGGGCTCGTCTGCAGCTTTCAGCATTGTGCCTTTGACAACTCATCTCCTCCGTGACTTGTTTCAGCTTCTGCTCCACTGACGAACACTAAGAATAACAGAAGGCAGAATTTTAGCCATGTTTAAATTCCACTGACACAGAGAGGGAGAATAACTTAAATCAATCAACTATGAGCACCATAATAAGTGAGTTGCTCAAAGCATCTCATGCAGGGCCTTACTACTGGGTAAACAACCAAATCCCACTATGAAACCAACAGAAACCCTAGTAGCTCTGCAAGCTCAGGAGCAAACCATGTACTCAAAATGTTGTGGATTTGGATCATGCTCAGGTGGTGTATATCATTTCTTTCCATTGTAAACTATGTAATAAAGCAGAAATAAAATAAAATCCATTTCAAAATGCCAACTCAAGGCATATCAAAGGACTACAACATCCCACTCCCACAACTACATCTCTGTGTACTCAGGATGGAAGCCTACCCTGGCTTCAACCTGCTGGTGTCTGTCTGTGGCCTGGCTGAGCTCATGGCGGGACTTGACAAGGTCTCTGTCCCTGTCGGTTAGCTCTCGTCGGGCCTGGTCCAGTTGGGTTTGCAGCTCCTGAAGTCTGGAAGCCTGGCTACGAACCTCCTTCTCCTGAGAGGACAGACTCCTCTCCAGCTCTGACATACGCCCACGCAGCTCTGGCAGACAGAAAAGGTAATAATTACAGCATTGTTGCTAGACAGGGATCACTGTAATATAACCCAAGAGGCATCATTTTTACTGAAAAGGGTGAAAACTCAGCAGAAAACAAATATCTCAGTGATGTAAAACGATACTAAACAACAGTCTGAGGTATTAACTCCAAAAACAAATTGTAAAATAACCCACCTTGGTTGAGAGCCCTGAGCTGCTCCATCTGTTGAGAGGAGCCAGCGGGACTCTGTGCTGCTATCGATGCGCTGATTCGCTGGCTGGGTTTGATTGGCGTCTCCTCATGGGCGTTCCAGAGGGAGGACCCCCCGCCACCCCCGCCTCTTTAGGGGTGTTTCCATGGTGCCCTGGGACTGGCGGCTCTGGGTTTGTTCCTGCTGTTGCCACGGGAATATGGAGGATCCAGCTTGCTGACGGGCAGCAATGTCTTTGTGGCCAACACTAACTGTTGAGTGATTCAACAACTAGTAGAGAAGAGTTAAGAGTTAATATAATGACTCAGCAACAAATGCACACACACACACACACACACACACACACACACACACACACACACACACAATAAATATAATATAATATAACTAATACACTCACTTTGACCTGCAGGACTTTGAGTTCGGTCTCCAGCCTCTTTCTTTCCTCCACCTCCTGGTTGTATTTCTCCTGAAGCTCCTCCAGTCTGTTATCTATGGAAGACATACCCGGGATTTACATGTTAGGGTATGGTGACACACTCATCCAGAGTGAATGATGCAAGTATTTGTGATTCATATAATATAAAAAATACCCTGCTGTCTGTGGGCAGGGGTGGCAGCTGGGGTAGGGAAACTCTTCTGTGGTGTAATGTAGGTCTGCAACTCAGAGCAGGAGGATGACAAGGAAGAAGAGCAGGAGGAGGAGGGCTGAGAACGATCCAACTCATTTTTGTACCTGAGCACGCAGAAAAACAACAAAGACTGAGTCACCATTCAACCAGAAGTTGCAAGATTTGAGTGCTTTCCATCACTGCTAAAGACAGCTTATACTCAGCAGACTAATTATTTAGTCCTTGACAAAGCACGGAGCAAGTCACAGGGGTTGCATACTTTACACATCTGATAAAAACTCATTCTTACATTGAACTTATATTATAACTACTGGTGCAATGACTTTGAAAATAGTTTTTATAAAATGACATGACATCAACAGTCACACAGTTCAGCTCACTTCTTGAGCTCCTGCTCCAGTCGTTCTATGGTCTTCCTACAGGAGCTGAGCTGGCCCTCCAGGTAGCTCACCTAGGTTCAGGAACACAAGGTGCAGTCAAGATACAAGAGTTTAACATTTAAGTCATCAGTCCCTATGTATTAAGTAAACTGACCTGCTGCTCTTTGACTCCCAGGTCATGGACAGCCTTCTGACGGCATTTCTCCAGAGAGTCACATGACTCCACTAGGTTCTGGTTCTCTCTCTTCAGAACAGAAGCCTCACTACGCTCACTGTCCACCTGGACAGAGAGGACAAAGAAAGAGAAATAGAGGATGAGAGGGAGGTCACCAATCAAGCGAGTACACGTGAAATGGGTTCCATGGTTCCCATCATGGCACTGATGTAAAATTCCATGACTTTTCCATCCTAAATTAAGAGCACTTCCATGACCTCAGATGTTATTTCTTCCTGTATCTTCCATCTGTTTTTCAGCTCAGAAAAGTTCTAGGGGTAAACAGTCTGGTGGAGGGAGGGCGGACGGCAGGCTCTGTAGGATTGAGTGCAATGCTACTGGTCTACAGGTCTGTCTCATACGCTGGCAAAATGAGTCTCCAGCGCGACAGAACATAACATCATGGGCACATTATTAAATATATTATAGGCCTATTCAAAGTTCATACCGTGCTGATGATAATAAAATGGTACATTGTGCAGCCCTTGTTCTTTACTGTGCTTTTGGATACTCAAGCTACTCCTCATACCTACAGCATCTCCATTATATCCATAAGCACAGGAAACTTTAATCAATCAATTCTGTCCATCCATCACAAACACTGACCTTTTGTTTCTGTTTCTGCAGAGCAGCCTCTAGTGAGTCCAGCTGGAACTGTTTCTGGGACCGTTCCTTCTTCAATTTGTCCAGCTGGACTTCGATCTCCTGGATCTTCTGCAGGGCTTTCCCTGGAAGACCATCTTTCCACTCCTCCACCGCCCAGCTCATGGTGAAGACCCTGGCCAAACAGGCATCAATTCAAAATAGTGAAAAATCACACCTAAATCTCAAAATCAACCTAAAGCCAATCTTGGACATGCTAAAAACAGGGCAAGCTCACATGATGGTCTAAATACTGATTCAGATGTTTTACTACCCTGCCAAGAGTACATTTCTGGAGGAAACACTAAATCTTTGTCAGTTTGATTTTGTTTTTGGATAAAATTGGTTTGGTAAAATTTAAAGCAGGTGGCCTAAGGAACCTGTTTTCCTGTCACGCTCCAGACTCAATGTGGTAACTGATTAGTTAGGTTTGTTGTGTGTTGCAGTGCTAAATGTCATCATCAGACTATCTACCAGACTAATAAATGACCAAAACACTGCCACACAATATTGGACTTAGTGACACTTAGTGTGTGTGTTTGCATAAGGGGAAAAGAAGGGTGGAGAGTATATGTGCACAGCCAAATAAGTGCTTTTAAATAAGATCTGTTTTTCAAAATAGTAATCAATCAATCAATCTATCCAAATAGTTCATTCAAAAACCCATATTGATTGAACCCCATCATCAAGGGACAAATCCTAGAGATGCTCCACTGACTATGAGCGGGAGAACAACTTTATAGACAGTGATAGTTGCCAGTGTTTTACCGGTGATATGGCCATATTCTCTGGTCAATACCTGAACTACAATGAAATAAAGTTCAATTCAATGTAAAGTCTCAAAAAACGTTGTCTCTTAATGACATCACAGATTATAGACTTTGGTTGTCTAGGTTCATAACCATGAACCACTGAACAGTATGTGGGCCCACTAAAAGACTATATAATGCATTTTGGGTCCCAACCTCATAGTGTAGGAACTTAAACTATGGGTCAGGCCCGGTGGTCATGGGCCTGTTTCTAATGTGCTCCAACCTGACCAGTATTAAAGTAGCTGTCTATGACTATGAAAGTCTCTGACTATGAAAGATGAGTCCACCAGAAATTGTCAATGCTTTGATTAGGCCGATTGTTTTAGGATTGTACCAATGTTTCTTCTCTGTGTGTATGAAATATTTTTTGTGTCCTGTCTGTAACAAAATGTACCGTTGCCGTCTTGGTGGTCTGTACCTCTGTACTTTGTAAAGAAACCCTTGATATCAATGGACCAGATAACTGAAGGTTGAATATATTTTATGAATATATATGGTTAATAAAATAATTTTTTTAACAAGAAGTATTTTAATGAGCGAGCCTGGGTGAACCAAATTACTTTACGTCCCACACTGAAAACGTTTCAGAACTGTGTGGCAAAAATTACATCCTGGAAAAAAGAGATGCATCCTTAGATATAGATGAAGCAATTAGACCACCATGAGACGTCATTAGATTACCAACATTAATTCACTTAGTGATTGGTGTCACCAATGAGATCAATAAGTGAGCTGACTAGCATTTGTTGGTTTATTTGGAATTTGTGAACCTTTTCAGCCTGGTAACGATACCCACTTATGAAATTATTTTCTTGTCCAGTGACCACGCCAGCACGAATTTTCAAATTCCGATCTTACTGTAGACACCAGGGGATGTTCCACAAAGCGAGCTTACCGCCTGGCTAAGGTGGTACGCTCGCCCCCCCGGGAAATGGATTGCAGTTAGTTGCAAAAGTAAGCAACTAATGTGAACGTTAAAGTGAACCATCTCTTAAGACTGTAGATAGCAAATAAAAGACACAATATCTGTTAGCTAAAACTCACAATAATCTTGTTTAATGCAGTTAATGTCTTGTTTTATTGGCTGTTTTGAAGTGAGATGCCGACATGCACAACATTTTGGTTGTAAAGGGACAATAATAGATAACACTAGCGTTAGTTGGGGGTATTCTTAACGTTATCAAAACTGAAAACCAACACGTTAGTAAACGTTAGTATTTGCTAACGTTAGTTAATTACTCAGTTAACCTAACGTAGCTTGCTTGCTTCTCCTGACCACCAAATCAAGTATAAACAAAGTAGCACAGCGAACAAGACAACCGCAACAAGTCGCTATCGGTGAACTTTTACTGTGTTCTAAATGTAAGCCCGAGCATACACAGGTTTAAATAGCAAACTTTCTCGTGAAATGACGCATATGCTACCTTAACTGCGAAATTAAATCCAATTTGGCTGCACTTACTTTAGGCGCGTTGGTTCTTTATCAGACACTAGCTGTTAAGGTTATTTCCCGTTTAAAAATTCAAACTCCTCAAAAAAACACACAGCTTCGCATCCATTGGCTAGCTGGTGTGACGTCCATTAAACAATGCACCCGATTGGTTAGTTCAATTGAGTACGTTTCATCACCGTTCCTGACTCAGTAGCGCCATCATGCGACATGACTGAAATATCCACCAAAGTTTACTTACTTAAAGGTTCCAGCTGGGACATTTGGAAACCCTTTTTTCTTAAACTTTTTAACATGATGGAATCACTCCTTTTTCAAAAATTACAGAGTGCTCAGAAAGCAAGAAGACATAGGAACAAAATAGAGAAAATCCATATTTATTAACATGCATTCTACTGTTGTCATTTTTATGTTATAAACTAAACTGATGTAAGAAAAAAAAAATAATGGCAAATGGCAAAAAACAGAAGAAGCATAAGAAGATCCATCCTTCCCTGCT
The DNA here is from genome assembly GCA_034670385.1 of Hoplostethus mediterraneus. NCBI lineage: Eukaryota > Metazoa > Chordata > Actinopteri > Trachichthyiformes > Trachichthyidae > Hoplostethus > Hoplostethus mediterraneus. The sequence continues at coordinate 15,798,474 of JAXDDW010000004.1, forward strand.
TACCTGTGATGCAGGTGACACTGGAAATTGCTATGGACAAGCTCTCAAGAAAAAATATTTACAGGCAAGGGGTACACTAGACTTAGATGGGACCTATCCCAGCAAAAAGCAGGGAAACGTGGCTAACATACACAGACATAAACCCTCACATTGATACCTATGGGCAATTAAGAGTCTCCAGTTTACTTGCATGGATTGGTAGGACACCAGAGCAACACAAGGAGAACATCCAAACTCCAGACAGAAAGGACCAGGGCTGGGAATTGCCATTGTGCCACCCTACATGCATGACTTTGCATAAAATTGTGTAATGGCTCCAAATAGATCTACAGGCCTGAGCCCATCAATCATCGGGCCTCAAATCATTTTGAAAACCATTATATGACGCCTTAATGTGATGACAGGCCCAACAATTTGTTTCTGGATCATTGCCTCTGAGGTTTACTTGTTAGGATGGTGGGTGGAAAATGAATGCACCCAATGAAACAATTTGACAACCCCACTCCTCCACCTGCCATATTAAATTTGCACAACACCTTGGTTTAACTGGTGATGAACCTTAAACACCAGAAACAGAAAAAATATAAAAATTTGGCAAGATTTTGTGATAAATAAAAAAGCCTAAAAAACAAAGCAAGTGTCATATTGTAATTTATTGAGTTCCATTGACATGGGACAGAAAGTATCAGAGGCTCAGAGAATTAGCTGTGCATACCATTGGAGTACCATTCATGCCTGATAACTGATGCAGTAAGTTCATTACAGAAATGACAGAAAACACGGTGTGGACTGCCCTTCAGGCAGGATTTTTATATATGCACAAATAATGTTTTTTTTAATATATATATATATTTTAACCCTTGTGGCACAGATTTGATCTTTCATTAAATAGCAGAGAGAGGGAAATCAAACCCTGTGCATTTTGGAAAGCACGGAAAGGTCAAATCTAGGAAACACAGGTTTCAGATTTTTCGGCTTGTGTAAATCAGCCTAAAATCCCTCCTTTCATTGACTTTTCTTTGCAAAAATAAATGTTTTGCAGGATAGAATTGTCCAAGTTGTGTTTCTGGATGACCTGAAGTTGTAAGGTAGGCACCTATTAATGCATTTTTGCAGACAACTTGAGCAAACTACCCAAATGCTGCTATATGACCACAGGTAACTCATGAAAACTGGCTATTTCTAGCGCTGAGCACTCCACATTTCATGCAGTGCTTGAAAGTGCATCCATAGTAAACAACATGGAGAAGCTACAAGCATTAAAAAGGAATTAGATCAGTGACCTTAGACCCCAGTCAGCATGGTGAGAAGACAGCAGGCAGGCAGGCTGACTGTTCCCTGACACAGAGAGAGTAGTTGATAGGATGTGTTTGTAAGTTTGTCATTTTGACATCATTTTGTCATTAAGTACAAAATCTGAGTGCAACAATAACCTTTTAATAAAATAAGGCCTAGGGGACACCATTCACAACTTCTTTAACCTTGCTTTGCCTCTTTAACTGCTCCTCTCAGGAGTCATGAGCCTAGGTTTCCAAAAGCACCTTGGCATTCAAGATCAGGATACTGGTACATGTGAATAATCTGCCCACTGGTGCTAAAGTGACTTTTGATTATCCAATCCCTGCCCAACACACAATCTGGATTGATGAAGCTTCTGAGAATCAACTATCAAGGGCCACTATCGTATCTTTCTCCACTGGTGCAGTAACAGCTTGACAAAAAGGCAACAAAAGCTACAATGTTGTGCCTTTTTTCCTAAGAGCAAAGGAGCCCTGACCTAGGATGACTGGTCAGGTCATAGTACCAATGACTTAGGAGGCAAACTGGTATCAGATCAGCACCCCTGTTCAAGAATACATTGTGAATAAAGAATTACAGCTGGTTCCTATAAATTAGACATGTGGCCCTTCTGGTTAACAAGCATTGTGTGACAAAAAACATGCAATATTTTTTTCTGGGTCTTTAAAAGAGGCAAAAAGTCAAAAAACTGGCATATTTGTTCATGAACAGTTCTTTGCATTCTCTTCACTGTTGCTACAGAGTACCTGATGCATGGTCAGTCAATTTGTTCACAGTTTGAAGAGTCAATAAAACCAGAAACAATGATAGACAGAGTTTGGTGATTCTGTACTATAGACACCATGTTACTGCCCCTTCTCTAGAGAAGATGCCCTGGCTGCAAATAATTAATAATGCCCTCCAAAACATAACCATGGTAAGATGCCAAACTCTTGAAAACAGCTGGTATAGAATCACAAATGACTACGCAACGGCCCGGAGAAGGGAGAAAGACTGTGGAGCTAAAATGGCTGCCAGTGAAAAATACAATGGCCAAACTGGTCTATCTGTAGGTCTGGTTAGAACCACAGAACACAATGAATGATTTCATAATTGACAGGAAATGGACACTGGCAAAAATAAAAGTTTGGAGAATGGTCTCATGTTGTTGCTGTCAGATGGAAGCCTTGTTTCTTCCAAATGTTAAAAAAAAAAAAAAAAAAAAAAAAAAAGATTTTCCCATTGATATGAACCAATTTTGAATCTCTGTGATGCTTTTTGGATGAGTTTCATCAGCTTGTTTAAAGTTTAAATGAAAATTAAAAAAAACACCAAAACTGACTGAGTTGTAATGCACCAGCAGCCATTAAATTGCTTGATGTGCAATTGATTTTTTCAGAGACACAGAACTGAAAATATCAGTCACAACATAAAAGGTCAGCCAAGCACTCTTCCAATCTTTTATATTCCAAACATCTGACCCTCATTCGCCTGCTTCATAGCCCAGGTCTGACAGGAAGTAGACAGCTGCAGACAGGGAATGCACCAGACTACGATGTATGTAGACAAACCATTAGAAAAAGAAAAAGAGCCAAGAAAGAAAAGTTGCCTAGACAGAGGCAGGGAAAAAACAGAGGGGAGGACACCAATAGTTTAAAAAAGGAGAGGTATAAGATGCATGCCGTGCAGCTGTAATGTTTTTTTCCTTCTGTTTCTTTGAGAGACGTTCCTCACTCCCATGCCTCTCTCTTCACTGCTCCTCCCTCTCTACTTCTGCTCCTCAATCTCTCGTTTGACCTCCGCCACATAGTGGTGTTCCATCCCATGAGCCACCTCCATGATGGCCAGTGCCTAGAGGCAGAAGAAGAGCATCTTTAAAATAATTTTCAGGCTCAGTCTTTTTAAGGAATCGTTTTCTAGGACATTGTTTTGATCAATTGGAAATGTGCGATGTGGTTAACTCCCAATACAGTTATGCAGCTTCTACAGACCCTTTACCTTACCTCATATCTGTAAAGTACTTCAGATAGATTGTCTATCCATATCCCTGCCTTCTTCAGAGCCCACAGTAGTCTACCTCAGTGTAACTGGTTACCTAGTTTAAAACATATGAGATGGAAATAAAGGGTCTGTCTGCGGGTTTACCTTCTTCAGAGCCTTGACTCCTTGTGTCTTTTTCTCCAGCCCTAAATACAGTCTTCCCAGCTTCAGATACATGGACGCCACATTCAGAGAGTAGGGTGGGTAATGTACACTGCAGAGGGCACATAATAAATACATCAAGATAGGTAGTGAACACGACCTCGGAAACATGATATCATTTATAATTCAGACTTTCTGACTGGTTGACTGCCTCCCTGTCGGTCGGTCTTACCGGACAGATCAACTTACCTATAAGGCTGAATGATCTTCTCTCCATAGCTCATGGCTCCGTCCCAGTCCTGCATGTAGAGACAGACACCCATGGCCTGATACATCATGTGCAGCATGTAGACGTTGGTGTCAGCAAATATAGCTCCCATCTTCTCCTGGCTCAGCTCACACACCTCCAACAGCTCACTGGGGGGTACCATAGGGTCAAGGAATCATCACACGAACGTGGGAGTTAAAGAAGAGGAGGAAGGAGGAGGAAAGAAGGGAGGAGAGAGGAAAGGTGGAAAGAGACAGAGAGCAGATGAATTATATTTCCCCAATGTTTCTCTTCCTTCCTGAGTATGTTTACATGCACACCAATACCCCACTGACTGGGAGTAATCCGCTGTGGCGGACTGGAGGGAGGGTGGGGGAGGCTTAATTGGATCCAGGAGAGAGGTGAGTGAGTGGGATGCCCCTGGAAGCCTGGCGGGCTGGGGGGGGCATCAGCGGAGGAGACGGCGCCGACGGACTGCTGCCGTCAACCCGGGCCGTGTTTATGTTGCCGGGTTTGCAAATAAAAATTAACTCTCCCCTGCCTGTGTCTCTGCCCGTCACGGACCCCGGTTGTGTGGCACCTTGCCACATCCGCTTACAGCAACATTTCAATTACAGCGTTTACATGGTTTGAAGTAACACGATTTCTCTAATAGCCCGGTTTGTATGGATTCATTTATCAGTCTACCTCTCACCACACTGGTGACCAACATGCACTATTTGAAAAAGCTGAAAATCTGACTGAGCATTTACGAAGCCTAATAAATCAAAAGATTGAGCAGAAATCTAGATGTATAAACCAGTTTATGCTTACTCCGATTATGACCGTACCCCAATTAAGATAATCCAATAAAAGCAGTAACACAATTTAAATTTGGCAGGAAGAGATGAGGGAGAGTTGGGATGGAGGGGTAAAAGAGAGGGAGGGGGAAAAACAAAACTTGGAGGGGTGGAGGCTAGGCAAGAATGGAGGAGACAGAGAGGAGGAGTAGGATGGGTGAAAGGATATTCTTGTAGTGCTTGGCTCTCCTAAACTCTTCGATGACATTCTTGGCGTAATGGACCATGGATCGGATTTCCTCCGGCTCCGGTGGCGGACTTAGCTTCTTCTTGACCTCCATTTTAGCCTTGTCCTAGGGAGGGAAGGAGAGAAAGTGACATTGAGACAAAGAAAGCCAGACAGTACGTCAGAGGGCACCCGATGCCTTCTACTTAAACCAGCTGTGAAACTGAGTACATCCATTGTAGTGTTAAATTTTGTTGCTAGACAATACAAGCCATAAGTCTAGATGCAATTGCATCTTACTAGATGCAATTGAGTGTGTTGCCTGGCAACATGAGCATATTGAGACATTCATTTGGAAAGCAATGACAACTATTGAGGCTGTGATGATTTCATGGCATAACTCTTTATAAGGCTAAGGACCCAACTGAGATGACTACATCACTCTGCACAGCACAATCACACACAACAACATGCATATGCGAATTAATATTGACTGTAGAGCTTTTTTATGTATACCTTCTGAATCTCAAAATCTATGTCTTGTACCGTCCCTGGCACGATATGTGAGATCCTCTATGTCCTTGCATTGCGGTGGTCAGTTAGTACTGCATCACCTTTGTCCTCACCTCACTTGTGTCCTTGTTGTCACAGCACCATGTTACCAAGACAAATTGCTTATACATATTATGAACTTGGCATTTTTTTTTCCAGATACACAGCAAAGGCTGATGAAGGCAACATTATTTATGGTAGATTCCTCAAACTGATGAAGCAAAAAGTTTCCACCACAGATACATTTTCTAGATTGAAGAATTGCTCTGACAACGTAGGACTTTCACGCACATAAATCAAGATTACCTTAGATTTGGTGGTGCACTCCGTACAATGGCAAGGGAAGAAGTAGGAATCTAACAACCTTTCGTTCCTGTCCTCTGTTGGGTAGAGCAGGTCTATGTAGCTGTTAAAGATCTAGAAAGAGAGTGCAGAGAGAGGGAAGGTGAGAGACGGAGAGAGAGGAGAGCTTCCCTATGGGTAAACATTGTTTGTAATAAAATTTGGGACCCAAAGTGACACAAGTGAAAAGAACATCTGTTGTTAGATACAGTAAGACCAGTGTTTACCTACCTCATCTCCAGGATTTATCTCTTGAACAGCTCTGACCTCAGCCACCGTGCCTTTATAGGTCACTATGACATTAGGACTACAGCTATGGTTCATTAGTGCTACACTATACAGAGGGAGGAAGGGAAGACAAAGAGAGAGAAACTAAGTATAAAGTAAAGAGTTAAAATACAATGTGACATTTTATTGGGCTATGACAATTATTCACACTACCCACTGAGGAAGAGACAACATTGAGAAATTGTTGATATATCAAAGGAATGAATATAAGATTTGCCATAATTTATACTAAATAGCATTATTGTTCTCAAAGAGCGGAAGAGAAAGGATGAAGAAAAGGAGTGGGTTGAAAGAGGAGATAAGGAGAAAGGGTGGAAGGGAAGAAATTATAATTTGATTTTGTATAACAAAATGGCAAATACTGTTCTTATCAATAAAACCGTGAGCTGATTGAAAAGTGAATGGATGGACTGATGTGATGTCTAATGCTAAAAAACAGAAGTGAAATATTGACAGTCAAACATCATTTGAGTGATGAAGCTGAAGACGAGGAGGAGGGGGAACGATGAAGACAACGATGTCATCACACGGAGTACTTACTCGGGAAAGACGGCTGATCCCAGATGGGAGAGTTCCTCATCCTCTATAGTAAAACCATTACAGTTGACCTGGAGAAAGAGAGAGGGAGGGATAGGGGGAGACAGAGAGAATGAAAGGGTGGGGAGGGTTAAGTAATATGATAACATGACTTGGACCTCCCCAAGTCTAAATATACTCACTCACACATGCCAGCTGATCTGTTAGTCAAATCAAATCACATTTATTTGTAGAGCCCTTAATCACCATTCAGTCTCAAAGGGCTTCACAGTGCCCAAAGTGTTAAAACAATAAATGGTTAGTACACAACATCCCCCAACCTTGGACCCTCATAGAGGACAAGGAAAAACTCCCACAAAACCTTAGAGGGAAAAATGGGAGAAACCTCGGGAGGGGCCACTCAGAGAGGGTCCCAGGATGGTTGGGCGTGCAATAGATGCCGAGTTTGGGCAAGCAGCGTATACAGAGTGCATAAAGGTTTATTATGGTGGTCCAGATCTGATGTGGGGCATCACAGTGAACAGCAGTTCAGTCAGCGTCATCACAGGACTAGGGGTCCCATTGATTACATACAGAGTTTATGAAAAAGTCAAAACCCATCAACTGACAACCATTTCCCTATTGTTTTTTTTGTCAATGGAATGTCAATGGAGAAAATGATTTTCAGGGGGGTGCAGGGGATCAGGTAGCAGAGATTAAATGTGACTCTGTAGCAGCAGGCCAGTTAGCTTTGTTCCCCTGGTGTAGCTTAGAGAGAAAGGGGACAGCAGCACTGACAGACAAGATCAAACTAAATGGAGCTCAACGCTGCTGAGTGTTAAACAGACTGGCCCCACTGGAGGTGTAGGTGACAGACACTGGTTTCAACACAACATGTGCTCCTGTGTGTATGAGCTAAGTACAGGACAGCTGGGGAGGGAGGGACGAGGAGGGTGAAAGATGTGTGCACATAGGCATTACATACGTGTGTGTGTGTGTGTGTGTGTGTGTGTGTGTGTGTGTGTGGGGTGACACAGCGAGAGGTCAAGAGAGGTCAACATGTCGTGGTGCCAGGCAGGGACCAAGCCTATTGAGTTTCTCCTAACAAATCACACGTCACCACCAGAAGACACGCCTTCAAGGAACAGAATTACAGTATTTCATCAATGGAATTAAAACCCAGAACGTAAAGGTAATGATCAGAATTTAACCCTATAGTCTAAAGCTGGCTCAGGGGCCCTTCGGCAGCACTGCCTCACCTCTCACTCTCTTTGCCCATAGGAGCACTCAATCATGGGATGGGGAGCGGTGGCTGTACAGTTCAGAACTAACAGTTGAACAGTTAACACAATGAAAAGTCCACCACACACACACACACACACGTTTTTGGACGTGACCCTTGAATGACACTTCAGTCAAAGTGATGACAGGTAAACAAACCACACAGCATAATCTCACCTAGGGCACCTAAAATGCCAAGACCACCGGGCCCTAAAGAGAATCCATATACCATATGTCTAAAGGCTCTACCAAGAAGCCTGACAACATCCTTTGGGCTACACAAAAACAGGGGAAGGGGTAGAATTGAAAGTGTTATCCAGGTTTACCTGTGCGAAGAGCTCAGTGAGAGCCTGGTCGTCGGGGAGGTCTATGATGTGTCTGGAATAGAAGTGATGCAGCGCCGCTATGTCTGCCTGGTTCATCTCCTCCTTCTCACTGTCCAACTTATCTAAGTCTGATGGAGGGAGGGAAATAGAGGGAGATAGAGATGTTACACGGTATCTATTTGAAATAATGAAGTTGGGAAATATTGCCTCTGCTGGTAATGGAGACTGGAAAAGGGGTCAAGTGCTATAAAGAACTTTGTAAAAAATGCAGGTAGCCTGAAAATGTTGACCATGTATCATAGAACTTTACTATCACTGAGATAAGTCTTTATTCGGTTTGTTTCTTACCACTACCATAACCATCCCCTACACAGCCCCTTATTGAGTTAGTCAGGTGTTGAGTATGCCACCGCTACAGGCCACATGTCAGCGTCAGTCACACAAAACACACATGCACAAACAGAGTGGTGGGGGTAGGCAGCAGCTGGCTACTAGCTTTTGCTTTGTGTGTGAGAGAGACAGGTGTGAAGGGTTAAATCTGTGACAATCCCCTGCTGACACATCTAACCTGGCAACAACAGTTTAGGCTAAATGATAATGCCATACAAAGTGTGTTCTTTGATGGAATATATTGACTTTGTCTCAAATATGTTCTTTGATTCACTTATGTTGTATGATGGAGGCGATTGGTATCAGCTTCACCTCTGTGTATCCAGGATCTATATAGTTTGCTACATGCAAATACATACAGTGGGCATCACAGGCTAGCTTAGCATCATCGCAAAAGCACCGGAGCATACTAAATATTGCGTTTTCGCTGCACCACTGTATGCTGGACAAGGACTTTATTTACCCAAAAGGTAGTTATGAGAAGGAGAATTACAGATCCACATATTAACATCTGGGAGCTGCTGAGCACAATCACAGTCTTGCACAATTGGGGATTCAGTGCCTTGCTCAAGGGCACGTTGGTAGTAATTGTTGAGGAAGGAGAGAGAGTACATGAAATTACAGCACCCAGAGGCTTTGGATTGAAGAACCAATGCCCTACAGAGTTAGAGTGAATGAAACAGACAGAGCCAGGACTCTGGTCTACAGTGGAGGCTATTAATAGACACACTGCTACAACTGCAGGGACACGCGCCAACTGGGAGGCGACACACACACGTAACTAATCGTGCACACTCATACACACACCTACCCACACCATGTAACTAAGTGTACATGCACATGCAACCAAGAGTACCCGCACATGTAACTAAACATGCACGCTTATGCACTCACTGACACACACACACACACACACGCCTACTTACGGGATTCAAACTCTCTGAGCAGTAGCAGCCTTTCTGAAGGGGTGCGTTCTGTTGTGACTCTCTGGAAGAATAGAGACACAGACAGACAGAAAACACTCCAGATATTAGAAGTCAGAAAAACAGTTAGAATTACAATCAAACACATCAAAATATAACAAAGTACCAGGAAGTAGCTTGGTGATTGCCTAACTGTAGTGGCTAAGTCAACTTCAACATTAAAATACTTTGTTCTGCCATTCTCTTACAACAACACTGTTAAACCACACTCACACACACCTGCCTTATGTCTATTTTATTTCACTCACTAATATTCTATCTCAATTCATGATTTCTTTGCTGTTTACTGGAAAATGTTTTGTGGCGTTTCACAGATTCAAATTTAATTCACAACCATTCTCGCTAGTCATTCCATGTCATTTCCTGTTTTTCGTCATAGTAGAAGCATCTTGGCATAGGCAGAAACATCTTGAAATGTTTCTTCTCCTCACCTGTCTCATGATGATTCTGGCCACCAGTCTGACCGTCTCTGATGGACACCAGTTTTCCCCAAAGGCACACATGGCTGAACATTCCAGCTTATGCATGGGCCAATCACCTTTCTACACACACACACACACACACACACACACACACACACCGGGTGAGAGAGTTAACAAGCCTCCATTACTACAGCGAGTAATCACATTCCACCAGTTAGAGAGAGAGAAGGACATTAAAGGAATAAAGAGGCTGGTAAATTATTTGATTATCACAAAGCATTCATAAATTATTACTACAAGACACTTATATCTGTCTGTCTCTCACACCCCCCCCCCCACCCATTCATTTTACTGCAGTGCACGGTGTGTGTTGTACCGTGAAACTAAAATCAGACAGAGACAGGGCAGGCTAAATCGTCATAGCAACGGCAGCCTGAGCTCGCACTCTCTCTCCCCTGCTCCCTGGACCTTTATTGTAGTGGTTCTCAATGTGTGGTCCAAGGACCTAAAGGTGGGTCACAGGATGATTACAGCAGATTCTCAAAGTATTATGTGGCTAATTTGCCAGGGAGCACAATACCCATCTTTTGGTACCCCACACACACACACACACACACACACACACACACACACACACACACACACACACACACACACACACACACACACACACACACACACACACACACACACACACACACACACACACACACACACACACACACACACACACACACACACACACACACACACACACACACACACACACACACTCTTACCTACCTGACAGTCAACATTGCAGTAGTAGGCCTGCTTACATTTGCCACATTTGGAAAGTCCATCTTTCCTATAATCACATGGGGAGACAACACATTAGTCGATGACAACTGCACTGTGGGGACTGACGTGACATTTGTCAGCAGTAGGATTCGACTTTTTCAGTCCCGCGGAAACTTAGGAGGGACACAGAAAACCGTGGCACATCAGCTGAAACACCAGGTTCCTTTGGCAGCCCAGACATACTGTATTCATAACTGCCTCTTCGGCATCAGATCAAGGACTCCCAATTTCTACACACATTTATATCCTTTCTCATACATACAAGAGTCATTACGTAAAAAATTTATTTAATCAATAAAGATCACTGGGTATTTTGAGTGTTTGGATGCTCATATTGAGAGAAACACACAAAGTGAGGCTGAGGCATGGCAGCTAGTCTGAAGGCGTTTCTGACTGTATAGGAGTGAATGGAAGTACACACACACTCCTTTCTTCGGACACATGTCCAACTATATTTAGCACCCTAACCTTTTACTGCTCTACTAACCTTAAAGACAGGGTGAGTGGGACCAATGTGTGTGTATGTGTGAGAGAGTGGGAATATTAGAGAGTAGACAAAGAGAGAGAGATATGATTAACCCAACTATATCCACAAGAGTGTCATAGTGCATCACATTATGATAAGCCAAGTGGGTAAGACAGTTGGCCAAAATTGAATTGACTTACTAATGAGAAAGCAATCATTTTACATTTTGCTTTTCAATATCTGCAATAGGTTCACCCTGATCAATAACCTTGGCTAGCTAACCAAAGACGCATTTGACACTGCCCTCCTTAGAAATAAGTGCTGCAGTTTCGAGCAGGTGAGGTAACTTACCGCACTGACCCATTTAGTGCAGAGCAGCTAGGTAGTTAGCCACAGGTTTCAACGCTACCCTAGCGAGATAATGAGGTTAGCCAACATTAAGATAGCGAGATTATTCGCTTAATGTGCTACGTCAACAAGTCTGTCATCGCCGACCAGCTTCAAGCCACCAAGCCAGATAGGTTTCGAAAGCCCGTACAGTGGGGTTACCTGGTGAAGCAGTGTTCACAGTGGGCTCCCCTCTCATTCACGGTCAACACGTAGGAGTAGGCAGGGCAAATGAACACCAGCTCCCCCACCGCAAAGTGCTTGACAGCCCGCAGACCTCTTCCTTTACCCGGGCTGAGGAACCTCTCGGTTCCCTCTATGCCTTCGTTTTTCATTATTTCCCGTGTTTGTGGTTCCAACAGCTAGCTACCGACCACCACTTGTGTCTGCTGAACGCACTAATCAGCTTCTGCACTGACTCTTCTTCTGCGACTGGGCACGCCGTCGTTGTGTCCGGTCTTGCTCTACGGCGCAGTACCGCCACCTGCTGGACAGCAGACAACACTGTGCAACAATAGTAGATAAGTAGATGATAATACTCTATTACTGACAAATGATAATAATAAACAACTTTATTTGTATGGCACTTTTTAAAACACGTTACAAAGTGCTTTACAGAATGAGAAAAAGAGGATAAAAAGTCAGAAAGTGCAAAGTATAAGTGAATAAATGAAATCAAGGTAGATACAATTTTAAACAACAAAAGTGGCAATAATAAAACTGTAAATTATATATATTTTTAAAAACCTGCTCATTAAAGAGATTTAAAAAATACAAGATACAACTGAAATCAGCCTGAGCTCCTCAGAGAGGAAATAAAAACTGTTGAGAAAAGACAACAAACAAAATTTTGTAAATATAATCAACAGTAGAGTCCATGAGAAAATAATGTTACCCAGATCCAAGATCCAAGCCAGAATATTCACATGCAGAATGTTAATGAAGGTTTGACTTGTCTGGCAAATAACCCATTATATTCTAACCCATTCTAACCCAATACAGGCCTGTTTTATTCCACTCTTTACAAATATTAGGCCCAAAATATATGTAATATTAATGATTAGCTGTCATACTGTCAGTACAAATCAAGAAGGTAAACTGTGAAAGTTTGATATATACATGGTATAAATGTACTGTATATGTGGGTATGTTTGTGTGTATTTAACATGTACCTGCACAGTCAGGCACCAAAGCAGACAAAAAGACTTCACACCATTTAGTTTATATATAAATGCATTTATTTAAGTTAATCATTTCTCCTCATTCAAAGTTGAATTTCTGCTGTATCTATAAAACAGAGAACAGTTAGAAGCGCTGTACAGTCCGACAACAAAACTAGGAACCGCGGCTGAGTACACTGTGTATATATGTACATACTGTACACACACACACACACACACACACTGACGTAGGTATATACAAACATATACACTTTTACATGTGTTATCCCCCATGCCACAGCACCCACCTACTAATTTAACACCATTGTCATTCAGTTAAGCCACATTCCTCTTAGAAAACACATTACCCGTTAGTTCATAACCCACATCACTGCTGGATCATTTCCTTCTGGTTACTAATTCATAGTTTGTTATGTCGTTATTGGTGATGGGCCTTATTGTCTATGTGCATGTAGCCCCTGGCCTCCTGTGCCCCTCAAATATACACCGTTATGCTAAGAGGCATCCCTCGTAGCAAAAGAGGGAGATTTTAGCCCTGTGTCTTAAGCAGGACTTTTCACATCTCGGAGAGGGCTACTCGTTTATCCCAAGGAGGGGATTTGAGGTGGGGTGAGAGGGGATGAAGTTCTTCTTGTTAGCACAAATCATGACATAACGCATCTCCCTTGTTTCATGGAAAAGCTGAGAGAATGCGATGCTTGATCTTTTCACCTTTCTCTTAAATTCAATCAAATAAACCAATGCTCACCCCCCTCCAAAACACAGTGAATAAGGATGAATCATATTGGCTCAGTGGTGAAGTTGCTCTTGATTAATGACTGATGTTCAGTTTCTCCGCCTGCTTTCCTAATGCTGAAAAAGATTGAGGTCTATTTGACTGCCATCACTCTGCCTCCCTTTGCTTAAGCATCCCAGGCGTTCCCACAGCGCAACACGCCCAGCGTTTATCCTGCCTCTTCCATTCTGTCTGAACAGACAAGTTTGCAGACGTTAACGTTTGGATGCTTTGCACTGTGGGGCTGGTACCAAAAGCGTAATGACCTCAAACCAGGAGGCTGCCAACTTTATGCACCTGGTTCATTTCAAAACTGATACCAGATCAGTGTCTAGGAGCAATCTTCGCCCTGGTCCATCCTACAGGCAGAGATGGGACAAGGAGGAACAAAGAGAAGGGGATCATTTCATCATGGTCAGTCAAATTGGGGAGTATTACACACTTCTAAAAAAAAATGTCCCCTTCTCGTTCTTCCTCGTAGAGAAAAGACAGAAAGGAACTTTGGCACATTGTGCTAGAGATGTAAACATTTCATCATCCAATCAAAATGTGGCGGTGGACTACAGGATGTTTTATTTATTACTAGTTATTATTTTCTTTCCATATCTCATAAAAATAATATAAAATAAAATAGCAAACTTTTCATCTTCACAAAAATAAGACTAATTTAAAAGAAAAGGCTTTAGACAATATACCACTGTTGCAGACAGTTTTGCCGTGGTCAGTCAGTTGTGTGCAGTCTGGTTCTCACTTTCTCTGGGGCCATCTTACGGGGCCAAAAGCAACATTTTGATAACCCAGAACTGAAAAAACAGATTGCAAATAAACGCTGGCAACAAGTTGAAAAAGGGAACCACGTACATGTACAGTTTTTGGTTGCAATTAGTTTTACTTAAGAGTTGGTATGCCTTTGTTGAAAATGAACAACACTGGATAGGGATCATACATTGGCTAGCCCCGTTAGGTCCTGTAGTGGAAATCAAACAAATGAGAGCAAGCCCTAACGAGCCTAAGTAGGGGATAACAGGCTAATGAGTAAGCCTGCGCTAGCAACATTCAAACCTGTGGTAAAAACTAGAATAAAAAGGAAGCCCTGGCCAATCCTGTTTGGCCCTGTAGAGGAAACCAGGATAATAATGAGTAAGTCATGGCCAGCCCCATTGGGCCCAGTAGTGGAGACAAGGCTACCAAGAGCAATACCCAGAGTATTCCCCAGCTGTGTTTAATCTCCAGTGCTTCCTTCACTTCACCTTGTGCTCTCTAGCAACTGTCAATCACGGAAGGCGAAGACAACAAGGGGGGGGAGGACAGTACCAAACAGTCTCACTGGCAGCAGAACCAAAGACAAACATGAACATGAGTAAAAACACTGACAATCTTGTGTGGTGCATCTGGCATCAAGACCATAGCTACCTCAGGTCTCCTTCTCTTGTTGTGGTCTTGTCAATCTGTTACATGTCAGGCATGTCACTAGAGGGTGCTACACACCACTGAAAACAGCTGCAGGTCACCCTTCTTGACAGACCAGGACAACAGACCTTTAAGATGGAGTCCTCCTGGTTTGAGGTCATTAACCATCCCACAGTGGAGAGCACCTGAGCATCAACATTTGATGCCATATTTTGGGGGAATTTCTAAAATGCTGTGTGTATGTTGCACTATGTTCTAAAATGCTGTGTGTATGTTGCACTATGTGATTGGTTGGAAGAACTGGATGATGCCAAACTAGAAGGTTGCCATCTTTACATACCTAACACGCTTTCTTACACAGGAAGGGCTTATGAAGCATTAAACCTGCTACTAAATGCACCCAAGCTACTGGAGGTAATTACACAACCTCAGTCAAAACCTCAGTCATGTTTGGGCCCTACTTCTGAATAAAGACCCGCTTCATGAACCATCACCATACATGGGCACCTGGACAGCTGAAAACCACTGATCTAGAATACACTGAGTGTAAAGATGGTGGCCTTCTGGTAAATACTTATCCCATAGTGCAAAGCGTGCAAAAAACTATTTTCTTTTTTTCTTTTTAGTAGGATATATTCTCGCCAGTTTTAAGAACTGAGTGTGTACTGCACCATGTAGTGGGCCTGGGGAAATTATGTCAGTCGGGAAGATGCCATCTTTACCTACTTGGTCCATTGAAGTGATACAGTGAGCGTCCGTTGTAACCTGCCTTCAGTGCCAGGTGGATGGAGTTTGCATATTTGGTTCTATAATACCAGACATGCTCAGTCTAGTCCAGAATGATGATGATGATGATGATGATTTGGACAAACTGGGCGCACAGTTGAATTCACTTACATCTTAAATTCATTCAGCTCTTTTTCGGTATTTAAATTTCAACAGCAAATCCACCTCCTGATTACATGAACCTCCCCAAACCCGGTTTGGACCGGAGTCTGGTCACCATGGCAACACAAAGCTCCCCTCATATCTAGGCTTCCCCTTGGGCAAGTCTCACCCCAGCCTCATATCCACGGGTCCTGTGCCTGCCAGTACGATAGAGAACAACGCAACCTATCAAGTCACAGGATAGGCATTTCTACCAGGTGCAATTTTAACCAACCTTTTCAACTCCCTTCACTCTGCTTACAGTTTGATGGATGTATAAAACAAGGCAATCAGGTATAATCTAGATGAAAGACAATACGAAAAAAACCATGGAACAAATCGTGGAACAAAGGACAGTTAAGTATCAGACATCAGAACAAACATGGCCTGCTGTCTTTGTCAGTTAGAGTAGCTCACTAAAAAAAATACTATGGGACATTTTCATTTCCAGGTAAGGATATATGTGTGTGAGAGAGAAAGATAGTGGAAGGCAGAGAATACTCTATTTCTCAAGAACACTTATGGTTGCAACCTCTGGACTTATCTAGGAAAACGCAGAGATGTGATTTTTAGGAAATTCTGTTCAGTTACTTTGTGTTGTGTAGTTGCTTTGAAGGTGCCAAGTGTTGTGTTGCTCCAAATACAATCAAAACCAATTTCCCAAACTGCCGCCATGACAACTCATCAACAGCTACGACAGAATTTCCACTGGTAACAGTGCAGTGTTTTAGAGCCAAAGCCCAGGAATGGTAGGTTGAGACCAGTAGAGACTAGTGGTCTAGGTATAAGGTATTGTTGGACTAAAACCAGGAAGAAGTATGAGTTCTTGGTAACAGTAAAGCAACCAGATACCAAGAAACTAAGAAGTAGCACAAAGCTATTTGGTGACACCGAAATCATTTTTAGATATTTACATTACAAAAAAATATTTTTCCATTGAATGAAGTAGCTAGCCAAAATAGTCAATGTCAAGAAAAGTACTCATCTTTGTATTCTATATTGGTAAACACTCAAAATTGAGCACTCCTGCTTGTTTGATGAGCAAGATTATCGGTTCACCTCTTGCAGAGACAGTCAGTATGGTGAGTAAAACCTTGTTAATCCCAGTAACGGACTAGTCTACCAAATAGGCATAATGAAAAAATATATGTTGATGCAAAATTACACTACTGATTGAGTGTAATTGTGGAACTTTGTTGTAATGCATGCAACTGCAAAATAAACTGTACAGAGCATTTCAGAATGCATATGCATGCACATTTCATTTCATTTCACGCATTTTGGAACATTTTATTTTGTCCCCTGTTCCTCGGCTGTAATAAGACAGGTTTTACTGTGTCAAACTGTGTCAGACCAAAAGTCTCAGACCAAAAAAGGTCTCTATGAATAAAAGGGCCAAAGGGACTTCGTCAAGGACCTTACCCATCAATACTACTGGAAGTTTGCCAAATATGAACAATAGTGTAGCTAGGGTGGCCTACTCTGGCCAGAAGAATGTCATTAGTATTGGCTTTAATGGAGCTTTTTTTAGCGTCACATCATCTAAAGGCTCCCTCAGAGGCCTTTCCACCCCAGAAATGGTGTGGAAAGTGGGGAAACAATGATGGGCTAAGAGCTTGCTTGCTCATCTCCCCAGGAACCCTTGGGAATCACCAGAGCCAACAAGCAGGAGTATTCAGAGGTAGCCACCTTAGCTGATGCTGCCCCATGGTCTTTGCCAAGTATCCAAGTCTATGGCAGCTGGTCTTTAAAGTATTGGGCATCTCACCAAGGTGATGTCATTGTTAGCCATTTGCAGCCAAGACCTGTTAGTTCTAGAGAAGGAGCACAGGGAATGATCTGTACAGGAAATTAATATTCAATCACTCCCTAGTAAGCAGTCGGAGAGAAACCAGAGAGCATGTAAAGAAAATCACACCTGTACTCTTCTAGTGACTTGATTTTTCTACAATACAGCTGAAACACTAGACATCCTTTCTTCTGTATCTTCTGCATGAAGATATATTTTTGTATGAAAAGGGAAACAACATTATATTTGGACATGGTTCAGAATTTGATAAAATAAAAAAAGAGATTTTCTTCTGTGTATTGTTCCTTTAAGAGACATAATGGCAGAGAAGTGAAGATGCTGCAGCAGCCAGTGCTACAGCCTGACGATGAACAGTAAATCCTCTTGCTGGGCTTGAAGACACTTCCTGGTTTCAGGAATTCCACTTCTTGGTTGGACCTGTGTCAAGCCCCACCCACAATATGAAGCTCACCCCCTCCTCCAATCCCTCCCCCAAAAGCAAGACCCTCAGACATACACTGTAGGAAAAACTGTAGAAAAAAAAGCACAACACAGTGTTCTTCTCTCCGTCTCATGTCCCTTTCTCGTTCGTGTCATTTGAGTATCCTGTTAGGGCCAGAGCACTGCGTCGGTGAACCATGAGAGGAACAATGAGAGGAAGAGCTCGGTGCATTGAGTCCGTTTCCTCCCTTCACATCGGCAGAACCAAACTCATTTCAAGCAAACTACAACCAAACTTGAACGAAACCACCAGCTGGAAACCTCTGTCTGCCGTTACAGGCTCTGGCTCGGTGGTAAAACTTGTGTTTACATTCCAAACGAGAGAGGAGTAACAACACCAACAACGACAACAAAGTACACATCCATTTCTTTAAGAAAAAAAATGCTTCTGTGGAACTCCATGGAGAATAAACAGTAAGAAATAAAAAATAGAAGTATGAAAAGAAAATAATTACAAAGTAAAAACGTCAAACAGAGGTCCATTCTGTTTCAACAGGATTGAAAAAAGTAAAGAAAAAAAATCACTTATCTTTCACTTCTGGAACCAAAACACTGAGGTATGTGGTTTGGATGGAAAGCCTCTTCATCACTATTATCATCATCATGATCATCACTATCACATCCATCCTCCAAATAAAGTCAGTTTCCTGTTTCCTCCAATAAGGTCTACAACCCCCTCCCCCTAGTGGGTGTGGCTCTTGGTGGCAGAGGGGGGCGGGGATTCTGGACATGATTGATTGGCTGCACCTCCAGTTGACAGAACCTGCCTCCTGGGACAGGAGGAGGAAACTGAGGAGCAGGAGGAGGAGGAGGAGGAAGAAGGATCCATTTATCCATCAAGATTATCTTGCTCCTTGTGTCTGTATCCATCTTTCTGTCTGTCTGTCAGTGTCTATCTGCATCTGTATCCATTTTTTCCTGGGGTCTCTAGCGCCCCCTATGATTGTAAATTGAGAGTGAACTTCCACTGCTGGTTGAGGCTGGGGCTACAGACCTCCACAGTGAGTCCACCCATCCTGGCACTGCGGCTGTCCAGACAGAGGTTACTGCCCACGTGACGAAGTTTCGAGTTGGACTCAATCTGCTCCCATTTCTGGCAAGAGGGAGACATGGATTACACAAACATAATATCATGCAGAATTATGCAATAAATGTTCGACAAATGTATTTCCTGGTGTGTGTGTGTGTGTGTGTGTGTGTGTGTGTGTGTGTGTGTGTGTGTGTGTGTGTGTGTGTGTGTGTGTGTGTGTGTGTGTGTGTATTTGCTATTTGCTCTCATTTATAGAGGACAAGTTCAGCTATAACATCCTACTTAACAGCGCATCTCCCATTTCCCCTAAAACCCTTGGGAACCACCAGAGTGATTAGGAGTAATCAGAGTATATCTTTATGTTGTGATGCATTAACTGTGTGCGTGTGTGTGTGTGTGTGTGTGTATGTGTTCCTATTTATAGACGAGAGGATGGAGAGGGAGCCTGGAGAGTGGAGGACATAATTATATATAATAAAGGCCATAAAAACATCGGACCACTTCCCATGCAGGTTCTCCTGTGGGTGTTTTTGTTTTCTTTATATGTCAGCCATCACTCCCTCCACATCCCTGTCAATTAGGGTTTGACCAATGTCAGTTTTTGTATTGCAGATTTTAGATAGATAGCAGATAGCCAATATTCAATATTTTAAAATGTGACCGTTTTTATGCCCAAAACATGTGTATTTGCCTTGGAAAAATTTGATGAAAATACTTAATATCCAAAGAAAATAAAATTTCCTTTCCTGGCGACATTAACTGGACAATATCCAATATGTAATAAAAGCCCAATATGAGCGATACATCGCTCTAGCCCTAATGTGTGTGTGTGTGTGTGTGTGTGTGTGTGTGTGTGTGTTTACCTGTCTGCTATCATTCTCTCTACAGCCCTGTAGTTTGATGAGGGAGCTAGCCGTTCTGTCCACCACAGTCAGACACTGGTCCATGTGTTTAACAGACTTATCCTTGGTCAGGGCCCATTCCTACACAGCAATATGAACACGTACACATATTAGAGTTTGGACACACACACGCGCACACACACACACGCACATGCAGTCAAACCGTCCAACAAGTACATTCCCATATGTACAGTCCCACACAAGTATAGCAGGGTGTCTGCACGTTAAATCAAGACGTTTCAAGACCATTTTTTATGCCAGTTACATGAACATGAAAATGAAAACTCTGATTAGAGTACAAGTCTGCGTGACTCATTAGAACAACATCACACCAAGAACCTGCAATATTTTAAAGACTACTAAAAGGTAATTTTACTTACAAAAGGCACTATAGAACAGGATTCAGGACTTTTGAGTCCACTGAATTTATGCAATTAATACAAAGATATTTTAAGACACCCACACCCACTCCCACTCCCACTCCTACACCCACTCCCACACCCACACCCACTCCCACACCCACACCCACTCCAGTGTAGTGTGTCTGGGCTAAAAACAGGGTTAACCTACTTTAGAATGTTAGATAATAATAATAATGTTAGAGCTGGAGACTGAGCAGGTCTTAGTGTAACGCCTCTGTAAACAATACAGACTGACCAAGAGAAAATGTATTACCGTTTTGCTGATTTGAAACTGTATATGATGTAAATTCTCACATTAATTTTGTATAATGTTGTTAATTGCCTTACTTTTTTAACTTTAACTTTTAACTTACTCTTTTTACTTTAACTTATTTTTCTGTAACGTTCACACTGTGTGTAAAATCAGATTTTTCCATGCCCTTGGGTGTGATAATACCTCTCACCAGAAGTGTCTCACCCATGTGACTCTAAAGCAGGGATTTCATTAGCTGACCTGAGTGTGTTGTCGTGGTAACGCTACCTGGTTGCCCCCAGCGTTGTGGCATTCGTAGACGCCCACCACTCCGTCCGCGAAATGACCCAGGGTGTCCAGACAGTTTCCTCCCTGCTGCAAGGCTCCGAACGCGATGTCTTGATGATCTGGGACCCTAAACACGCACGCACACACACGCACACGCACACAAACACACACAAACACACACAAACACACACAGTTGTTAAGATTGAGAGGCTGCCATTTTTATGTTTTTCTGTTCATTATGCAAGTAAAGATTTGAATGAAAGCTGAATGAAAAATATACAAATGTATTTTTATATAATTTCTTTACCGTAGTTCAGGGTAGACATTCTCTAGGTACCATTTGAAGGGTTTACAGCCTAGTCTCTTCTTCATCTCCAAACGACTCTGGATACTGAGGGAGAGAGAACAGAGGCAGGTAGCAAGAGACCATGAGACTTAGAGGAGAGATCACATGTTCACTGACAGGACTAAATATATGGGCCACCTTCCTTCTGATGAGATGCACCTCATTCTGTATAATCCATGTCCATGATTGTCAAGAGGACTAGAAACTAAAACTAAGCAAATGGAGGCTAACTAACTAGGAAGCACACACAAACAAAATAACAATATATTGATATTAAATACCTAATAATTGCTTTCAGAACAGCTTCGATCCTCACTGATTGTCATACAAATACTGAACTGTGTGTGGTGGCATATTGGACCACTGCTTCAAGAGGAAAGGTCTCCATTTCTTGGTGGTGAGAATCTACTTGCCACAAAAGTTCACTGATGTTTAGATCTGGTGATTGGGGAGGACAAGGAAAGGCATCTGATTTTGTCTTTGTCTCTTGAATGTGTTTCGCAGTACGCACCATCTAGCATCAAGAGGGAACAGCATCTTCACCTGGTCCTGGAAAATGGTCTCATCTTCCTTGGTCATTATACAACCATGCAGAGCAATACCACAAGCTGGCAGCCGATAGCATCACCAATCTACCACCATGTTTAACAGTTGGCAACAAACATTGTGGGTTGAAGGCATTCTTTGGCCTTCTCCAAATGCAAACCCATCCGGAAGCAGGAGAAAGGGTGAAACATGACTAATCTTTTTCCATTGCCCTGAGGTCCAGGTTTTGTGCTCCTTGCACAAGGTTATGCGTTTTGGCCTCGGATTCAAGTGGTTTCTAAATTGCAGCCCTCCCATAAGTACCAGTCTCATTTTGTTGAGACTGGGTCACAGGGTGGTGATTTTTGAGGCCTTAGTTTTGCTTTTAGTTTGTGTTCATCAAGTGTCCATCTATGCCTGTTGGGGAGCTTCGACTTGAGACCACTGTTCCCCTTTTCCTTGTTTGGCATACGCTGTCATGACTTTCATGATTAAGCCCCTCCTCTTCAATTCAGGCACTGATATCTTGAACTACGCTAGCTGCCTCATGTTGCTTGGAAAACTCACATAAAAAAACAGCATTCCTATTAATATGACTCCTCTGCAGCTGCCTTCATCATTTCCCATTTAGGTTCTGTTACGGTTAAGGGTACTTACTTGCCGTAGGGAACGTTTCTTGCCGAGGGGACGGCAGCGTAGTAGAAGTTCTTAAACTCATCCATCCACACCTCCGCTGCTCTCCTTGTGTTCCTGAGGAAGGGATGACGGGGAAGAGAAGGAGGGAGGGAAGGAGCGGTGAGGAAAGAATGCAAGGAGAGAAACAAGGAGGGAGGGAGAAGTACAGAGACGTGCAGGATGAAAGGAGGGGAGAGAAGGAGAGCGGGTGAGGGGAGGCGAGGGAAGGAGAAGGGAGGAAAAAGACAGACGGACAAAGAGAGAGACAGATAAATAGTTGAAGTGAGACACATAGAGACAGAGAGACGAAAAGAGAAAGACAGGGGGAGAGAGATGAATAACAGAGGGATGTGACAAACAGTGTACCAGTGAGAGTAGTTTCCAGACATGACTAGTCATCTCCACACTGGAAACGCTGTGTGTGTGTGTGTGTGTGTGTGTGGTGGCCGCAAGACTGTTTTCTCAGAAATTACAGGAAGCGATGAAACAGAGGAGAACTCACACACACGCACGCACACTCTCTCTCTCTCTGTCTCAATTTTTAATACATCTCTACGACCACAAGAGGGCAGACCTCTACACGCTAGAATTACAAATCGCTGCGTGTCTGCATGTTGAGAGCTTTCCAGTCGCCGCCGTGTGCCTTGCCAAGCGAAACAAACTGCTGACACGATGTCCAAGGCAATTTTGTCAAATCTCCCGAGTACAGTCAGCGAGTCAAGTGTGGAGCAGGCTGCGTTTTCTAGATCCTTGAATCCTAATTGGTTCATATTGGGCGCACTGGGCACCAATCACAGGAATACACCTACTTTTAATAAAATCAACCAAATGACCACTTGGATCATTTAACTGCTGAACAACATGAAGACTGGAGGCACTCTCACCTCAGTGTGTTCAATATTTTCAACATAGATGCGTGTGCCTTCCTGTACCTGTGTGTGTGTGTGTGTGTGTGTGTGTGTATATATATATATGTGTGGCTTGCATGCATGCATCCATACATTTGTGTGTGTGTGTGTGTTACCTGGCGAACACAGTCCCGCTGCCCCCGGGGAAGGTGTAAGGGTGCTGCTTTCTGAAGACGTGGCCGACTCTACTGCAGGGGATAATCTCCAGACTGCCGCCGCACTGCCACACGCGGAACGAGATCTCTGAAATGCACGGAAACAGATCACGTAAACCTGGATCTGTCAATCCAGCTCTGAATCATAATACTCGCGCCACACAGCCTCAAGACAGGCGTGGATGATTTTGGCAGCTGTTTATTCTCAACACTTTCCCCCCCCCCGATGAATTCAAAGGAAAATCAAAAAGAGAGAAACAGTTGTCATTGTATCATCGTTATCTGCTCTATTCAGCTCGCTGAGGTTATTTCCCCCCCCCCCCACACACACACACACTTGCCCGCTTCATTATCACATCAACACACACACACACGACACCATTTTCTGTACTTTCTCATCTTCTCGGCCTTGGGAGCCCGGTGATGTCATGAGTCACAGCGCGAGGCGCATCCGTGGTGCTATTTTAGGGCCACATCTCACGGGAGAGTGGCGATTTCGCAAGTGAGCAGGAATCCCGGGCTTCTGAGTGAAAAGCATAACCACGCACGACTTCTGAACGCAAGCAAGCGGCAGAGCATAAACCAGAGAAAGACACTCGACATCTCCGCCGGTGAAAGGCTAGGAGTGCTGCAGGGGAAAAAACAAACCCTGAGTGACACAGCGGCGGTGTGGAATTGAAGCCGGATGAGCCAGAATTTGACTGTTGTTGAGTTGGTACGTTTGTCTGCTCCACCTGCTACGTCGCTCTACTCCGCTTTCTTCTCTCAATCTACTCTATTCTAATTTATTCCGCTGTAGTTCCACTCACCCAGGTTCTCTCCACCCCACACGTCCATCATCATGTCGTACTTTCCCAGCAGCTCAAAGTTGTCCTTATCCATCACAAATAGTCCTCCCGCTATCATAGGAGTCCTGGGGGAGGAGGAGGAGGACGGAAGTCGTGAGGCAGACAGCGAGAAAAACAGCGAGATTATTAGTGGGTGGCAATCAGCAAACAATAGCGAGCCGATGCATAGGAATGCTTGAGAATGCTTTGTCTGAGTGTGTGTGTGTGTGTGTGTGTGTGTGTGTGTGTGTGTATATATATATGTGTGTGTGTGTGTGTGTGTGTGTGTGTGTGTGTGTGTGTGTGTGTGTGTGTGTCTTACTTGATGGGGGCGATGGGGTTGCCTTGCCTCGCTCGTCTCTGCTCCAGAGTCATGTAGTCCCACTTAAATACCAGGTTCCAGTCAAAACCTACACACGCACACGCACACGCACGAACACACACACACACACACACACACACACACACACACACCACATTAGTTAGGTTTAATCATTTACAATTAAAGCCTGTCTATGTGTAGTTTACAATCCCCCAATCATTTGTCCTCTTTGTAACCATCTGCTGTCCCGGCTAATAAAGACGCCCCAAAATAAGAAAAAGTGGGTGTGACAATAATGTTTGTGAGGCGTCACACTACCTGTGTAGCGTAACGTTATGTGTGCACTGATATGGAAACTCTCAACTCAACTGTGATGGATTATTGGATTCGTCTGTGGAACTTTTTTTTTTTTTTAATACTGTACAAAAATGAATTGCAGCAAATGGCTTCTTCTGAAGGTAGGAAAACGTTGAATGTGTGCAGACAATATTGGAAAGGCGAGGGGAAAGCTAGACGTTTAACTTAAAAACACCGGTATTATCCTTTAGGGAGAGAGTGGAGTAGATTATTACCTTGGAGAAAATTCACATCATTTATGGATGGATGCATGTGCAAATTATTTGTGGGTGCCCCATTTTGCAAGCCTGCATGTGTGCTTGTGTAGCTTCCATACAGTATTGTACATTTCTGAGGGAACAGGATCCCCACCCTCGTGTTCTGAAGCACAGAACCCTTTTAGTACCTGGCACGCCAAAAACCTGCCCAGCTATTAGTGCGGTCGGTAACAGAACACACACTTGTCATTGAAAGCAATAAGAAAAAGAAGCCAATTTTCTAAAGAGACAAGTGACACTCAGTACATAGGACTGCGTATGTTGGGGTGTGTGTGTGTGTGTGTGTGTGTGTGTGTGTGTGTGTGTGTGTTCAAGCCTGCGTGCATGTGTCTGTCCGTTTGTGGGATGTACCTCCTTTCAGATCGGCGGAGGCTCCTACATACTGGAAGTTGTCCATGTTGATGACATCAATAATAGGAGAAACTACCCTGGTCTTATCCTGAGAGGGAAAGAGAGAGAGACACAAAATAAATTGTTAGAAGTGTTTCATCCCAGTATCAAATCAGAAGAATGTTGCCTTGAGGGAACCGGGCTCGGCAAAACGTTTTACTATTATTCTTGTCAAATGAGGACCAAAAATAAGCAGGGCTGCAGACACAGTGTGGGCTCTGACCCGCGGACTGAGAAACATGACAGCAGGAGATCGAAGCCTCCGTCATGTTTCTAGTTTGGTCACTTAACACCAAGAGTTCATAGGTAGAACTGAAAGCAAATGCAAACCGAATCAAACCCTTGGCAGGTAGCGGGGCCACCCGTAGGTTTACAGAGTCAGGCTCAACTGGCCGTAACAACAACAAAAAACAGTGCGCTTGCGAAGGTATATTTTTTGAAGCTACTCAAGGTTTCTTTGCCTCACCCACATAGTATGCATTTCTTTTTTCTTCTCTTTTTTCTGTGTTTTATTATTTACAAGTGCAAGTACAGCAAAGCAAATTATTTGGACAGCATAATGCTTTAGATTTGGCTCCATTCCCTTTGAGTGACAAAAGAGCACGTGTGGGAGGTTCAAAAGCAGACTGAGTCGTGTCAGATAAACATTTCAAGAGCAAACCTCCATTTTAAACAGTGTCCCATTTACAGATTAAGATTACATTTAATCAAGTACTTCTTTCTTAAATTAAGTCACTGCTAAAAACGTGCAATCTATAAATATGACCAGACTGATGATATTCTACGATGGAGCTCAGTGTATGAGAAGTCTGTTGGATGGATATTCCTTACAGCTCATTTTGTAGTTATGGGGCGGAAATGTAAACCTGTCAAAACATTTTTTTTTACTGGAATTAGCATAGTGTCTTGAAAGGAGAAGTTTCCCTGTAGAACAATTAAAACAATTTGCCTGTCATGGACCATCTTGTAAGCCCACTGCTGGCTCAAGAGTCTTTTTTTTGCATTTGTGATGAGATTAGATGCAATTTCTGAACATTTGCTGATGTATACTAAACATGTCTCTTTTCTTCCTTTCAAAAATATGGAGTGAAGCTCAGCACAGCTGCCAGGATTACAGGACCGACAACAGGGCATCAGGCCAAATACTGGCATAACCTCACTGGAACAACTCGCCAAATGGGTAAATACACAGAGTGAGAGAAAGACAGAATGCTAGATGGCTAGATACAGAAATAGACAGAAAGACAGACAGCATGAGGCCCAGATATATGTTCATGTCATGTTTTATGCACTGTAATATCATAGCTTGAATATAAAAGCTTCACTCCTGTGCGTGAGTGTCAATAGAAAGGGTGAAATAACCATGATGACATCTGACTGAAAGGATTTTTGCGGCCAGCCCAGGTCAGTTGAGAAGTAAATGAAGTGGAAAAGTGTGTCTGTGAAGGTATTTCCCTGCCAAAACTAGTTTCAGAAAGTATCATGATTTGCTAGAGCGAAAAATCTGATTTGTATTCATAAACCTCTCTTTTCAGTTACACTTTTACACTTGCAAACTTTTATAATTTTTTTTACAATTTTACAACCGAGATCCAAGATTTGCAAGCAAAGGGGAGGCGGGCTAGAACAGAGAGTTATCTAATTGGTGCACAGAGACTGATCACTATGCTCTGCACTGATTGGATACAGAATGTGTCACTCTGACTGGTACCGTAACTGCTCCATTGTGTTAGCTATAGTGGATTTATTTCACTAAATGTAAATAGCCTTGAGGCCACACGCTTGCAAAGCGTTTTGGCAGACTTTGAGCGCTGGAACAGTGACAAAATTGACATTTGCAAGTGTAAAAGCGTAACTGAAAAGAATACAAATTAGATTTTCATACTCAAATTGTTTTTTCGCGCTGAGTTACAGGGGGGAAGCAAGTGGAGTACCAGCACCTTCTTCAACAAGACACTATGTCCCTGCCAGCTCCAGCGGTGCCGTTTTAGCAGCTGACCTCGGGCAAGAAAAGAGAGAATTTCCCTGCAGTAATCAACTAAGAATCACATTATCAATGCGATTAAGCCATTTTGAGCCGAGTTAGAAACCTTTTGCCCGCAATGTGATGCGTTCTAAGTGAAGAAACCTAACCAACTAGAATTCAACATGTCGAGATATGCTGCACCTTAACAGCAGACCTCTGACAACATTTTGCTTTCTTTAGAGGAAGAAAGAGGAAAGACCATTTCACCCTCCACTGGCTGGAGAGCAGCCCTGCAGGGTGTGTGGTGGCTGTTAAGCTCTTCACCGCTGTGCCACGTCATTCTTTTAAGTCTTTTAGGTCAAGCATTATCTAACTGCTGTTCTGATTCTCACCTGGTTCATTCATTCCTTACTTTCTTTGTGTGTTTGTATTTATGTGTGTGCATGTATGAATGTGTCTATGTATATGTGTATTATGGGTCCACCAATCATAATCTGCTGATAAACATTCTAAATAGATCACCGGTGATCGGACAACCATCTTTCCAACTGCCCGATGAAAAAAAACGTATGTTGTCAGGCGATCGTATCGGTGATCAGCCAATCACAGTGTTACAAAAAAAATCTGCAATCGGAATCAGGCCCCGATCAGTACATGAATGAATGTATGTATGAATGAATACATGAATGTATGCATGCATGGATGGATGAATGGTGTGTGTGTGTGTGTGTGTGTGTGTGTGTGTGTGTGTGTGTGTGTGTGTGTGTGTATACCTCCGCCACTCTCTCCAGTAGTGGCTCTAGCCAGTGGTCGTTACATTCACAGTGTGAGTCCAGGAAGGTGAGGACTGAGGCTGTGGCAGCGTCTGCACCACGGACCCTGGAACGCATCAGTCCTGAGGGAGGTTACAGCAGCTACTGAGTTTCTCATTTTTGAAATAATGCTAGTCACCTACTCTCACTCAACACAGTGTAATCTGAAGAGTTAACATTGAGAAAACAATCGGGGGATACCGGGGACACATGGATGATTTTTCTGACTCTGTTGACCAATCTCCAAAAAATGTGCTGTATTCCTTAAAAAATGAAATAGGAAAATGCTACACGATTTCTAGCAAGAGCCAGGCAAATACAGGAATACAATACGGGGAGTTACAGGGTGATCATCACACTGACAAAATGCACCCGCCATTCATACAAATGGATGTGAGTCAGAAGAGTAATCGTTTCAAATTGATGGCCAAATGCTCTTAAACCTTAATCAAAGACAATAGTTTTACAGTAAGAGAGAATGAGAGACATGTGGCCAAGATGTAAATAAACTCTTTTCTTCCTCTTCTTACCTTCTCTGCGGTCGTTTCTCAACACGCGCACTTTCTCAATCTTCCCCAGCAACGCACCGTCCTCCGCTGGAATACACACACACACACACATCTTACTGAGTATTGTGTTTATGTGCGCGTGTACCTGTGTGAATGCATACATGCCCATGTGTGTGTTACTCACGGTTGTCACTATAGTCGTCAACCAGAATAATCTCTTTGACCAAGTGGATGGGGCTTTTCTTCAGAACACTGAGGGGAGAGAGAGAGAGAGAGAGAGAGAGAGAGAGAGAGAGAGAGAGAGAGAGAGAGAGAGAGAGAGAGAGAGAGAGAGAGAGAGAGAGAGAGAGAGAGAGAGAGAGAGAGAGAAAAAAAACAAAAATACATTTCTTATTGGAATGAAATCACTGTGATGAGGCAGCAATAGAGATTCTAAAATGTCTGACCATCAAGGAGAAATGACCCTTCCTTCTGCGGGAAGAGGCTGAATGTGCAGTGTTGGCTGCTAAATATGTCATTTCCTGCCACAACAAGAGGAACAGCCAGCGGGACATCGACATCCAATAAACCAAAGATGATACAACGTAGGCCAAGTGTACCTACATATACTGGACGGCTTTTACTTACTAGTACCAACTCCTTTTCTTTTTCCCTCCCTTATTTGTAGATTAATGGATTAGGATATGGTAGTCTGTATCTTAATCCTTTCATTGAATCAATTTAAAAAATATATTTTACCTGACCACAGTCCGCAGCAGAGCAGAGCGGGCTTCGTTGTGGAAGGTGATCACCACACTGGAGGCTGGCAGATCTGATTTCCATTGTTTATGTCTGCAACTACGAACACACACACACAAAAACATTTGAGCCACGCAAATTGGAAAAAATTGACAAGAAAAGTACAAAAGTACATAGACAATAGAAACCCGTTATGAATACACACACACACACAAGCACAAAGTAGAATGTGTGCGCTAAGCTGTGAGCTGGAACTGCTCACTAAATGGATTTTGTACACATGAATACAGCAAATAGGATTCAGCACACACACAATGATACACACACACATACACATTGAGGAGTTCACAGTGACACACACACACACACACACACACACACACACACACACACACACACACACACACACACACACACACACACACACACACACACACACACACACACACACACACACACACACACACACACACACACACACACACACACACACACACACACACACACACACACACACACAGAGTGATGCTCTGGTGAAGCTGTGACTGACATCGAGTTTTGCAGACTGTAGGGCCAAATCCCATGAGGTGTGTGTGTGTGTGCCTGTGCAACAGAGAAAAATCCTCCTCCGACTTAAAAGTCAGGAAGATGGGTGACTGGACACTAGAGGGAGAGGAAGAGGAAGAGGGAGGAGGAGAGGAGAGGATGTGGTGTTCAATCATGTGGCGTGACCTTGAGATTGCCAATCTGTCAAATCCTGAGGTAATACCTGCCGTCTTGTACTATAATGGACTACGATCCATCATCTTCAGCCAGCCAGTCACTGAAACCACACTATCACAAACACATCACATGACGCCATGTGACATAATGGAGAGTTGATTCACTTCCCTGGCGGCCAACAGGCACTGTGACAGGAGATGTCTCCATGTCTGAATGTACATGATGTCCACTATATGTATACTCTACTCTGTCGTACTCTCATCTTGCACTCTTGCTCTCTCTGTACGGTACTTGACTCATTTTTGTATTTTACGCTCTGTTACTTAATATCAGTTAAAAACATGTGTACAACAGACTCAGTGAAGGAGGTTTTTGACTGGCAGAAGTAACAAAATTACTAGAGTACTCGAAGCCGTATGCGTTAAAAGATAAATGGCAATTTGGTGTGTGTTGGAGTGTTTTGTGTAAATTGTGTAAATTAAATTTGATTATTATTTAATCAAACTGCCTTTGAATCAAGTCACTTGACAATTTTCACTGTCCACAACTTTTTCATATAAATAAATGAGTTTTGCTACTCTCTAGCAGGACTTTGGATCATTCCCCCTCCATCTGTGCAAGGCGTGGCCTTTTGCAGTGTATGAGTCTGTTACAAAAATGCCAAATTGGCTAAATCTACCCTAACGTGAGCAACACCTGTAACAGGTGCAAGCAGTCACCTGCTGACTTTACCCACATGTTTTGGTCCTGCCCGAGGCTGGCTGCATATTGGTCCAAAATATTTTATACCATTCAAAATGTTTTTTAATATCATCATTGACCTCAGTCCCCTCACTGCCTTATTCAGAGCACCTACTGAGCCCAGTGCTCCCACAACTGTGCAGCGTGTTCTGGCTTCCACCACTTGGCCACCCGCCAATAAAATTCTTCTCAAATGGAAACAGGCCTCTCCTCCTACACACGTGGATCAAAGAGATCTTACACGGCATAAAACCTGAGAGGCTCAAAGGCTCCCAAAAAGAGACCTGTTATAGACCATACAGACTCTGACTATACCACCTGACAATAATAAATAAGATGATACTTAAACTCCCTCCCCCTTTCATCATATCTGACCTATTAATGCATTTATGTTTTCATATTAGAGATGTACTGTGGTGGGAAGCTTGCTCATGTTGAGTTTTTGGGGATGGTGAGATCTAATAGTACAGGCCTCTGTCAAGCCTGTGTGTGTGTGTGTGTGTGTGTGTGTGTGTGTGTGTGTGTGTGTGTGTGTATTACATGTGTAACAATACATACTGGTCATGTCTTGTATCAGGCACTGCTCTGTCCATACGAAGTTTGTCGCTCTCTACTTGGTTGAACTTGTTCCTGGCATAAGGGTCCTGGCCTGGTCGGACCACCGTGGCTCCAACGTACAGGTCCTGGTCAAAGTCCTGCCAGCGCACCTTACCTGGACACACAGACGCACACACACCAAGTTACTAAAACTAGGCTTAAAAACATGTTACATCCAGGTTCTTGTAGAAGTCCTGCCTGTGTGTGAGATACCAGACTCTCACACACACACACACACACACACACACACACACACACACGGTACAGTTAAGCACAAACATACACCAAATACAATTTCTAAGTAAATGCTAAAGCACCAGGGAACCTGTCAAGTCAGAGAATAAAACCTGTCACCAAAGGACGGCTTATCATCCTTCACAAACACTGAAAATAAATCTCAGCAATGAATGGGAATATAAATGAATGGGAATATAAAGCGTCGCTACCAGCCTGGCTGATGCAAGCATCGCGCATGACTGACAGGTTCACGCTTGACGAGGCAGTAAAATGGCATCGAGAAAACCTGACGTGAAATTTATGCTACATGTGATAATATGCAGAACAAAATTCAGGAGAGAAAGCACCCCTACTTTGGCAAAGATAGAAAAGCCAATATGCACACACACACACACACACACACAAAGAAATCTATCATTACACCACAGTGGATATATTAAAATATATATATATAAATAAAGCTAACCTTATAAATTCTCTAATTTATTGTAACATTATTTATGCATGAGTGCAGAACACATAATATGGTTATTGGAAAACATTGAGAATGACACACTATCAACACACACACACACACACACACACACACACACACACACACACACACGTTGTGTCTGTCTGGCTAGATTAGCTGCATTATTGTGCGCACTAAACAGAGAAAGTTGTCATGTTTAATTTCGCGGTTTGGCCGAGACACAAACACACAGACTGATAACAATGAAGCTAATTAGCAGCTGCCACGCTAATGACGTGTGTTAAACATATGGCAGTTTAAGATTAGACTATCTCTCAATAAGGATGGGTGAGAGAGAGAGAGCGCGAGAGAGAGAGCGAGGCATGCTAATTAGCTAAAGCTGGCAATGATCTGTGTGACTTTAATAGTGCCCCCTGAGACACTGCTGACTATGTGTCAGTGTGTGTGATGTCCTTGCTGATAACCGTGTTTAGTAGCAGCCAGTAATTAATCTGCTGAAACTTCTCACTTCACAGGTCTGTGGCTCGGCCTTAAGCCTCTTTCAGACATGCACTTTGGATATTTTCCAAAGAATCAGATCCGCTCTTCGACCGGAGTTGCCCTTCCACACATACAGCACACCACCGGAGAATGTCTGTTTCGGATGCGCTCACACAACAACAGAAAATCGGTTAGTTTAGGCGAGGGGCGGGGCTTGGGTAGAGCGTGCGGGAGACAGGACATGACGCGAAACGTTCGCTGCGGAAATCTGCGGTTTTACAGCACGAAGATGGCAGACAAAGTGACCAAGGCCGTTTTTTGCGTTGATGTATGCTAATACTAAATGTAGTTATACGTATCCGCAGTGTCGTTGTCTTCTTTGTCTGATCTAGTTGCCTTCTTCCTCACCCTTGGATGTTTGTACTGTAAGACTCCAGGAGAATCTTCTGCTCCAGTCACACTTAAAACTGATTTTAGACTAGGGTGCTGGGTGGGTGAAGTCTGTTTGATTTCCAGACCAACTGATTTGGACATTTGGACGTTCACACATCCAACCCCTCCGAGTAATGTCTAGATAAGATCAGGGTTGCACTGCATGTGTGAAAGAGGCTTTACACACTGTGGCAGACACACACACAGACACACACACACACACATACAATTACAATGGAGGAATCGTTTTTGCTTCATGGCCACTCTCTCTCTGTCAAGAGAGAGAGTGGCCATGAAGCCAAACCTCCTTTTCTCCCGTCTAGAAATGTGGAACCACTCGAGGCAGATTAACTGTCGATTCCCTCCCTGTGATTAGTCATCCATTTGACATTTTGGATACACCCTGAGGCTAGTTTAGTAGGTGGGTGGTTGGCTGCTGCGATAGGAGCGGTGGGTTGTGTGTTCTGATGCTGATCTGCTGGACGGTGCTGTCTATTAGTGGCCCTTTACCTGGGCTTGCACCATTCTCATTCTCCTCGGAGGCCCTCTCATCTCAGGAGCAGTTTTCACCCGCAGGGCTGCTGCTAACTGGATGGGTTTTTTATTTTTGTTTTGGCATTTTCTGTAAACCCCCTTGACACAGTCGTGTGTGTGTGTGTGCAACCAATGGCCTCGCATCGGGCACTGCTCCCTTGGCCTGTCCCGATCCACTGACCCTCCACCTACCAACACAAAGTGGGCACGAAAGCTGGATGTGTCTTATTCGATCCACCACTTGAAAAGGATCCAGTTCAAATGATGAAGGTGGAAGGTGGATAGAGGAATACCCCTCCGGAGGGAAATCATCCACGTGTCCCCGGTAGATCATTAGCGCCAGTGCTCCATGCCAACTCTTTAGCAAACACCATGTTGAGTGATCAGGGCTACAAATCCCCAGACCAGCTGGGGAAATGTGAATGAGTAACACCCCTCCCTCCCTCCCTGTCCCTCAGTAACTGCCATCAACATGCCCTGAAGCAAGGCATTAAACCCCCAACCTCTCCAGTGGAGCTTCTTACTGGCCAACAGTGGGAGACTGTGGTGGGCAACTGTGTGTGTGTATGACACAGGGTGTTGCTGGAAAAGATCAAGAAAATTCAGTCAACGTTCCCCTGGATAAATAAAAGGTTTAAAAGGGCTTTCATACACTTCTGCTGTTGTGAGCTCATTCTCCTCCATCTCCTCTTTTACCCCTTTTCACCTAGTCTCCTTCTTCACTCCATCCTCCTCCATCCTTTTTCCACTTCTCTCCCGATCTCTCTCTACCCGCTGTTTTTCCTCCTCCGATATCTTCTCCTCTCTCCAACCTCTGCTCTGTGTATGTGTGTGTGTGTGTATAACGTGGGTGGGTGATATTGTGTGATATTCTGTCAGTGACCCAGAAGTTGAAATACCCCCCGACTCCAACATTCAAACTGGATTTCTTCTCAAGTGGCGGATCAGGTAGGAGAGTGTGTATTCAGCCCTCGTGGTCACAGGCTTGTGAAGGAGGGCTTGGCGCTTTGAGGCAGGCTGAGGATACGTGTTGAATGTGAAATGTCTGCCAGTAGACAGTGGCCATCCGTTATACCTTCTCCTGTCACTTCTCTCCTCGGCTCCTGTGCTCGGCCGACTGTTTCTCAGAGTCTGGGTGGGGACGCATAGTTGAGTTGCGGGAAGATTAAAATGGATTGCCAAATTTTTCTGGTTAAATTAGTGGCTTCAACCGCTGCACGTTTTAGACTGGAACATTTTAATTTTGTATCAGACTACTGGCTGTATTGTGCTGCCCTAGCCTTCTCCGGCCCATGTAATGTAAGGCAATGTGAGGCTCAGTTGACATATGTACACGCAAAATGCCATTCCAGAATTGCCCCCACCCCCTAAAAAAAAAAAATAATAATAATAATTTGATTTAACACTAGAAAGGCCAAGCCACAGCCAATTGACAACTATAAGTGAAATATTTCACTTTCCAAACAAGATTTTCAAAATCATTCAAGGAAATCCTAGTTATAACTGCATTCACCCCTTTCAGCTGTTGGCCTTCTCGTGGATGCCCAAAATCCACTGGCCTTTCTAGTGTTAATTATCCATCCACCCGTCCGACACATTGATCATTTTTATATAGATGTAGTTGGACATGAGGTGGTTAGGGAGGCCAAGAGATGTTCATGGTCTATTGACTTAAAATCTGTAAAAATATGCTGTATTGTTGATCTGCACCTTCAGTAAAATATAGATTTTTTTAAAAGAAACGGGTTTTGGCCGTGACAAAGTGGTTTAGATTTCTTTCTGGAGGTATGACTGTGGTGTTCAGCTTGTTGCTCTGTTCCCACGCTTTATGGCTGCGATGCATTTGGCCTGCCTTTCCCTCAGTACAATCACCAGCTTTCAGGCAGAAACAATGGGATGCTGAACACCCTCCAGGCCCACGCTACCCTGGGGAAGATACTGGTCAACGTCCTGCTTTTTGGATAGGACACAAGATATGTTTGATAGTTTGTATTTAAGCAGCAGGATATGAAACAGTTTGTTTAAAAAAATGCATTGCCACAACAGTAGCTGCTTGTTTAGTGTGCAGCCTCTCTCTCTGTGCCTTGCTTTCCCTCTCTCTCTCTCAAACACACAGTGCAGTGTTACCTGAGGACAGCCAGGTGACGTGTAGTGTCTCCAGACTTTGGTGTATTATGGATGATGTACTTTCCCTATGGTAATGTCACTTAACAGTGGTGTGTCATAGCTGTTGAGGTTGTGGTGTATTATGGGTAATGAATTTTCCTACCTGGCGGTAGCGTCTCCAGACTGTGTGTCTTGTCAGAGCTGGGAACCTGGTTTCTTCTTTCTTCTTCACTGGAGCCCCAATCATCCTTAAAGAAACAAAAACACACAATAAGACATAGCAGACACACACACACACCTACACACACAGAATAGCATAGACACACAGGTGACCCTGAAACCCACCAGACAGGAGTCATTTGAATATGTCAACAGAGTCAGAGACAGAGCAGCAGACAGGCTGGCAGAGAAATCTGTTTTAATGACGATTGTATTTATAGCTCTAAACAACACTATACAGTGCAGAGTGTCAGGAGAAAGGCCATTAGTATGGATGGTAAGATGAGTCATCCATCTATTCATCCATCCATCCATCTGACCATCCAAAATGAATGGATCAATACACTAAGAGACACGGCTGTTAGCACCATTCAGTCCAAATAGCTGCCATTGAATTTAGAAAAACTTTGTCTGGTTTTCCTTTTCACAAACATTGACCTGTTTGCATTAACTCCACAAGACGACCAATCACGGAGTGACACTGAAATTACCATGGCAACCAGGTCGTGCAACACTATTAAATGGCCAATTCATACTCCAGGAAGACATAATTGGTCTGGCAGAAAAAGAAAAAATAGATATTCCGTTTTTTTTTTGGTGTTTTACACATTTTACAATGCAATCCACCCCCCCTACCATCTGCCACAGGTTTCTTTATTTCTTAGATATTTTTCAGTGTAAAAAGCAAATAGTAGAATCTCTTAGATAAAATAAAGCAGCTTTTAAAAGCGGATGCTTGTCTAAATAAAATTGATTTAAATTTTGACGGAGCGTCCTCCATTTCTATTTCCGCGCAACACACTTGGG
Organism: Hoplostethus mediterraneus; assembly: GCA_034670385.1. Classification (NCBI taxonomy): domain Eukaryota; kingdom Metazoa; phylum Chordata; class Actinopteri; order Trachichthyiformes; family Trachichthyidae; genus Hoplostethus; species Hoplostethus mediterraneus. Next base: position 15,835,555 of record JAXDDW010000004.1, read on the forward strand.
CTCTTCCGGGTTTCGAGTGAACTGTGTCAACATCATAACGTCAGTCAAGCAAGCTAGGATCTCCGATTACTGACTTATGTAACTGAAAACAAATAGTAGTTACATTTTGGTGGCTTAGCTAATTGAAAACATTTAGTTAATATCTTGTGGCACCAGTATAACATGTTAGTCTGGAGCCCTAAAGGAAGTTCATAATTTACTATCTGTCTGCAGTGAGTTGTTGTGGGGGAAATACTGTAAATAATCCACCAAGCTGACCAGCGATTTCTGTCTCTTGTTAACCAGACAATAAATCATCATCGATTCTGAAGCAAGTGTGCAGTACCTCATTTATCAACACAACGCTGATGCAGGAAAGGTTACACTAACATATTGAGGTCAACTCTTTCTAAATGAATCGTTTCAAGGCTAGACTTTCTGAGCCTGTTAGAGGATATCTGCACCTTTATGATAGATTAAAACGGGATGATAAACCTGGGATTATAAAACACTACCTCTTTAATCTTCATGGACCCTCGCTAGCGTGGAGTGCATGAAGGTAAACAAGCAATACAAAGCCAGAGCAAATACTCCACTGTGGTTCAGACACACTGTACATACAATCACGCAGGATGGACAGACAGACAGACAAAGCAACACATCAGTCAAGGTCTCCGTCTCTCTATTGCAGATCAAGTTGGTCATATCTCTCTCTCTTCTGCCCCCCTACACACACACCCACACCAAAAACTGAAAAACTGTCAACTGTCAACTGTCAGCTGGCCTCTACACGCCTGGCTGCCTCACACTCAACAGCTCAGTCCCACTCTAGAAGAGAAACAGTAACAACTACAAACACTGTTGTGGAAAAACCCGGCCTCCCAGGAGAATGCATCTGTGCTTATATACAGCGAACATCAATAGCTGGCCGATTGGACGAATACACTGGGGATCTGCGATGGGCTGAATCTGCCGTTGGGGGAAATCCCCGTCCAATGTTTGCCAATTTAACTTGATATTTGGTCATTTGAAATGTAGCCTAGTTTCCTGCAGCTTTTGACACTGTGGTCAAGGAGGACTGCCTTGATAAAAGAACACCCACATCTTGAATGTAAATCCCAAAAGCACCAAATGAGGAGCATGCTTGAATGACAGGTAATTAACTTATTAGTTTCAGACAGAGAACCCAGTTGACTTGCCTGACAGGCATGGACCAAACAACAAAAAGTGAGGACGTGCTCACATACCCTCAGCCCATCCCGTATCCGTGGACTGCTTCTGCTGGAATAATGTTTCTATTGAAAGCAGTGAGCCATTTTCCCTACTGTGCCTGAAAATGCCAATTATTTAGTTAATGACTAAAATGTTATTTTAGAGCTTTAGGAAAAACTACTTTTGTCAAAATGCCGCTAGGCAGCTACAGCTCACCCATGTAAATTGCAGCCAAACAAAATATTGGATTTAATTTGAAAAGAACCATTTAACATGCTCATTAAAGTCCCTCTGTCTGACTGGTGATGTTGTTTTTCCTTGTTTTAATAGAGAAGACAGAAGAGGAGAATAAGGGGACAATAAATGCACAAAGGGAAAATGAGAAAAAGGGCAAGAGGTGAAGAAGAGGAGAGAGATTGGAAGGAGAGCTTTTCTGGGAGGGCAAGTACAGTTTAAGGAAAGAGACAGCTCCAGTATTGTCTGCACTGCTGCTCCCAGACTGCACACCCCAGTGATTTATGGGAAGTGCAGTCTATTACGGATACCACCGGGACAGGAGGCATTAGGAGATAATGCTAACAATGCAGTGCATCAAGGGCCAATATATTTATCAACAAATAGTTGCTATGAATATGATTTATCAATGGAAGAAATATGATTTGAAAAGATAAGTATAGAGCAGATGTCGGAAAGCTTCTTTTTTTTTTTTTTTTTTTATAACAGCTTTGGAAAGCTCTTAGTGAAAATGGCCTCCAGCAATATCTCCCTCTCTTCTAGACACAAATAACATTCATAAATTACACACACACACACACACAGACACACAGACACACAGACACACAGACACCTCAATCCAATTCAGTGCACCACCAGAAATAGCAATAATAGAGAATAAAGCAGGGTTTCCAATCTGGAGGACTGGCAGGTTATTGTCAACAAGTTGCGATCATGTTCTGGGGCCACTTCTCTTTGGGTTATATCATTTTTAATTAAACTAAACTAAACTTTAACTAAACTGTAATTAAACTAATTTAATTAAACTTCTGGCCGATCTTTCAGCCAAACACACCATTCAGCAACACCCACTCTGAAAAACCTGAAGGCTTTTCAATCTTCTCTCGGCTTCTGAAAGCGAGAGATGACCTCTCCCAAAACCAGGATGTGGTTAGCAAAGATCAACGGAAAATGCCGAGATGAGAAATGCTCAGTGAACCAAAATCACTGCATATAGCACGCACACACACACACACACACACACACACACACACACACACACACACACACACCTTTAGATTCGTATCTTCTACCTTCATAGCACTCTATCCATTTTTCCTGTCTTTCTGTCTCCCCCTCTCTCCAGCCTTCCTTGTCACTCTCTTTCCATCCGTCTCCCTCTCTCTCTCTCTTTCCGTCTTTGTCACCCTTTCTCTGTTCTGCTGTGTCAGTTTGGCAGCCACTTTAGTCTGTGTGTCATTTGACAGATGGTTGTGACACAGAGGCAAAAAAAAAAACCACACACTACACACACTGAATTCCAAACACACAGGCTAATTTTAAACACACACACGCACACACACACACGTGCACACACACACGGCCTGAACAGTTGAACCCTGTCTGTCACTGTGGTGTAGGACCAACAGAAGAGCGCTTAGGTATGTTTTCTGTTTTTTGTTATATAATCTTTTGTTTGAAGTTTAAAGAGTAGTTCTGGAAATGTCTTTTTATGGTTCAGTTCCTTTTTGTTTTGTTTCCACAGTTAGTTGTATCAGCCTTTTCATGATATTGATTCCTATTGTGGTTGCTTTCTTCCTGGTTTGAGCCACCTAATAACTCTCCTGGGTGTATATGTCCCTGTAGTGTGTGTTTATCTCAATGCTTTGTTGTTGGTTTATGTAGGGCAGCAAACACCACACTGCAGTGTTATTAAGTATATATTTTCTTTATGAAAAGAAAGACTATTTTTTGGTCATTTTTGTGACATTATGCAATAGTGTGACAGGAAAAAATGTGTGGGAGAGAAGATGACAGCTTTACCTGCTATAGGGCTCCCCAATTTGACACAGGACCTTTTAGGTGCCAACTACACTAACAAACATTGAACACACACGGTCACATGAACGAGCTGTTCGCAACAGAACTCACACCTGCTTCCTTGGTGTGTTTGAGTACATGCATACTTTATACATGCTTATCTGCAGATTGTCTGCAAGGGGTGTGTGTGTGTGGTGTGGTGTGGTGTGGTGTGCGTGTGTGTGCGTGTGATATCTAGTCTTGGCCCAGTCTCTAATAGTCAGAGTATAATCCACAGTAATCCGATCACATCTACATCCACTGATAGATTACCACAGCCAGGAGCCAAGAGTTCACCAACGCACCACACACACACTTCCATAGAGTGTCCACTCGCATACACAGGATTTTGAGTGCACATGCACAAACATAAGCACAGACACACACATGCATATATATGAATCCATATATATACACAGGGGTATATATTATAACACTTAATGTTATGTTATCCCTAATCCATTACTGGTACAATGCAGGTTAAAATGGCAAGTATGGGATTTTCTTATTAATTGCAATTCATTTTAAAGCACATTCTAAAGCTAGCATGACCACCACCATTGGACCTGCTTCCAATACAAATAACCCCAATGATCAGCTTTGTTCTTTGGGCTTAATTCCATCCAGGAGACTGGTACATCACGCACCAAAAGCAGTGGGCTGGGGAAGTAATGAAATATAATGATGGACAGCAGCTCAGGGGGGTGACACAACACAGTGCTTAGTGTTGCTATCACTACTCATGTGACATTGACACATTTGTAGAAAACACTAACCAGGCTACCATTAAGGAAATAAAACTCAATTGGATATGCTGTGCACATCACCTCACACCCTGACACCAACAGTCCGGAGGGTTCACTTCTTAGTTACGGGCTTGTTTTCAGTTTGTTCTGAAGTGATATAGTCAGAGGGCAGCGAATCCTTGTTTGGTTAAAGGTCAATGAAACATAAGCATCACCCAAATCCCAGTGAGGGATATTGTTTGCTTTCCAGTTAGTGTGTTGTTTAATGTAACAAATGCCATTTGGTGGACACGGTTATCCAACAGGGTAGCAGTTGGCATTAGTGATTATGGAGACCGTCCTTCAACCGGAGGGCCCAGGGTCAAGGCTTGTAGTCGACTCTGACCTCTGACCTTCTTGTGCAGGGGTCAAGCGAAAAGAGAAACCATACAGTATCACAAAAAGTGGCGTACAATTCCATGCTGACTGCATACATTCATGCATGGGTGGCAGAGTGAATCATCCCCCCCAACCTTGACAGTGTCAGTACCACGCTCTTCCTGTATCGAGAAAAGGGCATCAAAACATTACAGCCATCCTTTTGTTTGACCATCACTACAAAATCAGAGAAGTCGGTTTCAACTGACCGGTCTGGTTAAATAAACATTGGAATGACCTTCCCTCTGGAGTCAGAACAACAGAGTCACTGAACATTTCTGTCGCATGGTGAAAACTAACCTTTTACAAAAAGTACCTCACCCTTTCCCCACTGAATCATAGACCCTCTCCTCTACTGGCTCCACTGGCCTGAAAACATCCAGTCTGCCTCGTTCCCTTATTTTATTTCTTTCACTAGCACTTCCCTCTTAGAAAATCATTCTGTCGTTTCAGAAAGTTGCAATCAGTCAGTCTGATAAAATACATCAAATGTCACGAAGATTAAGGATTTTATCATCTGTAACCGAGCTTATAGACCCAAAGCCTGGTGCTGCATTTACCTTCTCCTGACTTGACCCGGCAATTACCTCACACTGCCGCTAGCAGCTCCTCTACCACAGAAGAACAAAAAACGCCGCTAACCAACAGCTCGCCACAGAAGAAGACTAAAACCTTGTTCACCTAAGAGGAAAAATGAGGAGACGACGACGGCTCAATTCACTTCTCCGGAGAAAAAGAACACAGCTTGCTCTGTTCATATTTTCTTCCTTTGGGTGTAAATCAGTAGTAGCCTGAGAGACTTTGGCAATTTGTCCTATCGCTGGACAAACTGGCTGTAGGTCAAGAACAGAGTGGTCCTTCCTCTACACGGCTGAAAGGACAAGCATGGGTGGATGTGAAAGAATCGGTGAAGACAAAATAATGTGTTGGAAAAAGGCAAACAAGACAGAAGAAAATCAGCGTGCGACCCACCGCTCAAAGGACGCGTCAGACTGCCATGTTTCTTCTTCCTCAGCCAGAGCATCTCTGTCTAAAGTAACACCCCAGTTTTGTTGATGTTTATCGAGGAGAAGAAAGAATCTATAACAACTGATAGATTACCACAGCTCTGTGTCCTCTCAGGCCACACACACACACACACACGCACACACACACACACACACACACACACGTTCAACATGAAAAAGATGAAAGGAGCCAAAACAAATTTTAAGAAAGAGCCACAACTGGGATGTCACCACACACAGGGAAGGGGGGGGGGGGGGGGGGGGGGGTGAAGGGGAGAGTGGGATGGAGGAGAAACTGAAGGACACTGACAAAATAACTTTTGTTTGCGGTTGCTTTGTTTTGCCTCCCAGCAGAGCATTTCAGCGATACAGTGATTTCCACTCCCCTAGCTCCTCTCTACTCCTCCACCAGTAACAAAGTGCCAGAAAGAGGAAAATTAACAACCCGTTGTCACATAAAAAGCACGCCTCAGAAGGCTCATTATTCACAGTAGAACAGTTTAAGGTGAAACCATCCTGCAGAAACCTCACATCACCAATCTTTTTAGAGCATGACACTAAAAACACCAAGAGCAATGGCTTTATTTCCCACTGTGACCACCCATGCTAAAAATGTATACACACATTATATTGTAAAATGCTTTGGATGAAAGTCATCAAACAGGATAAGCTATGCTTTCAGCAAAACCAATCCGTTTTCCCAGTGATGCCCAGTCTGGAGCAGGCAGGGGAGCCAACATAACGGAAACATCCGCAGGACAATGGTTTTCCTGTTGCTCACTCTAGATTCACCAGGGCTTGATTACTGTGGAATCCACTGCAGGATCTAGAGAGAGCCAGTGACTTAAGATGTTTGGCTACCACAGTCTGACTGGCAGCCATGCTAAATACAGCTGACCAGTAAGTTTGCTCTCATCTTGTTGTTATAGGCGACTGTCCGGTTCCTCTAGAGGCTCACTGTATTTTTACTTAACCGCAAAGTTATTCATCGGAAGAAGAAGAACAACGTTTTCTCTCTTCAGTCGTTCATACCGTTTCTCTTTATGTGACAAACTCACAGGTAGTTTGCAAGATTTTTTTTTTGCTGATTTTTTTGCAGATTGGGGAATCACGTGTGTGCAAAAAAAGGGAAAAACAGGCATAGCTCAAGAATACAATGACCTTTCTTCACACAGCTGAATGGACAGGTTTGCATAGATATGAACGCTAGGTATGAAATCACCACAAACAATGGCCATTTTGTTCCCTGGGAGTAGGCGGCATGTTACAAAAGAGGATCATGTACAGTGCACCACAAAAAGTACCTATAAAACAAAGAGCATGACATCAACACCAGCCACAAGGCAGCAGCAGCTTCTTCTGACTGCAATTAGTCAAACTGACAATTTTACTGTGCATTTTGGCAATTGAATTATAAAAACTACATTGAAAAGCTTTACCAAAAAAACACTAAAATGCATGTGCTGTGTGAGGGCCATGAACTGAATCCAATGTGGTTGTACGTTTTGAATGGAATCCAAAAACTGACATGGGATCTGCTGTCTGATTCAGCCGTTTCTATAGGAAGAAAAACATGACTGGATGAGTGGAAAGAAAGCTCAAATATAACAACTTACAGCTCTCAGCACTTATTACAAAACCATCTGTGTGTGTGTGTGTGTGTGTGTGTGTGTGTGTGTGTGTGTGTGTGTGTAAGACCCATTAGGCTTAGTACCCCAACACTCCTCTCCCTCTCCTCCCCTCTGTTTGGCTACATCCACACTAAGCCGGGTAAATTTGAAAACGCATACTTCTCTCTCCGTTTTGGCCTCCTGGTGTTTTACCCCACCCAAAACGGAGCTTTTCTAAAACGCTCTCCCAAGTGGATAAATTTGAAAATGCCGGCCCCCCCCGTTGTAGTGTGGACCGCCAAAACAGAGACTTTCAAAAACTATAACGTTTCACTGCTTGACTGTCACTAGATCCAACTGTGATTTGAAACGCTGTTTTTAAATTTAAGCGGCTTAGTGTGGACGTACTCCATACTAACACGCCTGAAAACACATATCACGTGACCATTCAGCTACACTGGGCATGCGCATGTAGGCAGTAGTACCATTGTATTAACTGCACAACAGACAACAAGGTCAGCAACTCCTGTAATTCGTTTTCCATGTTGAAAAGTGTTGTTCTTGAAAAGTTTTCTTTCCAGCTGGTAGCGGTTGTTTGTTTTCTTCTGGAAAAGGGTCACGTGATAGGGGAGTGACGAATCAGGGTAAGGATACGTCTGACTGATAAGACCCAATCAGAAAGCAAACATGGGTGTCTGCGTCAAAAAAAAGTTTCCGCCCATCCACACTAAAATGCAACCCCGGACTTTTAAAACTAAAAACGGGGTCAGCGTCGTTTCAGGGGTTTCAAAACGTGGACGCTCGGCGTGAACGCAGCAAAAGTTATGCGTTTTAAAACAAAAACAAATTAGTGTGGATGAGGCCTGAGACCAGTCTCCACTGAGCAAACTGTGACAAGTCACACCAGGGTGCAGGGTGTGTGTGTGTGTGTGTGTGTGTGTGTGTGTGTGTGTGTGTGTGTGTGTGTGTGTGTGTGTGTGTGTGTGTGTATATATGTGTGTGAGAGAGAGTGAGTGTGAGAGAGAGAGAGAGAGAGAGAGAGAGAGACTGACTCAGGGGGTGTAAGACATCTCAATGGAGCAATTGTGTGTGCTGGCCTCCTTCCCAAAACCCCATCTGCATCTTTCTCTCACACACACACACACACACACACACACACACACACACACACACACACACGGGTAAGCCGTACAGTACACACAAACTAACCACATGCACACAGATACACACCTACACAAACAAACTTGGTCTTAGGCAAATCAAATTGATTTTATTCAGTTCCAGGCTCTTTGTTAAATGCCTGGCTGAAGTGTCTTATGAGCAGTGAGGATTGAGTGTGTATGTGTGTGTGTGTGTGTGTGTGTGTGTGTGTGTGTGTGTGTGTGTGTGTGTCTATGTGGGCCCGGGTGGGGGTGGGTGGTGTTAAAGCCATGATTATCATCACTAACAAGATGCAGTCAGATCTAATAATATACACAATATGGTTCAAGAACTATATTGTGTGTTTTGCATGAAAGTTTATGAAATGAAAAATGTAATAAAGACACATTATCGTGTGTCTTTTATCATTCACAGAGTTCAAGATGTACTGATTACAACAGCGTCTGGCCAGAACTGGGATAAGATGAGTCACCACCTTAACTGTCTGATTTTGTGCCAAAAAAACCCCCAAAAAAACCCTGCACACTTGAAAGGGTTGTGGCGTTTACGTTCTCATCACTGAACGGGTCAGCTGACCAACAGGACAATCTCCCAAAACCCGACCGAGCAACCGCACGTTTCCCCGTCCATCTGTGCTGCTACAAAGCAAACAGACACAATAAACAGAGCTCAGGTTCATTGTGACCATTACAGCTATTGTAGTAGCACTGCATTTTGAGCCTTTGAAGATGCAGACACCAACACACACACACACACACACACAGACACACACACACCTTTTCATGTTCAGTGGTGTGTGTGTGTGGGGGGGTTGGGGGGGGATCAGAGACAGGGCATTCTGTCTGTCCATCTGGGACAGGAGGACATGAAAGAGCACCGACAGGCTGAGAGTGAGAAAGAGAGAGAGAGAAAAAGAAAGAGGGAGAATTCAGTCGGTTCACAGTTGTTGACAGAAGCCATGAAGAGATCTGTGAAGCAAAGAAGAGGGGTGAGGGGGGGTGAGGAGAGAGAGAGCAGGTCAGGAGGGAACAAGAGGACAGGAAGGGCACAAGAGAGATAGAAGGGACGGGAGACATTTTCACTCCCATATCACTGCCGTCGTGTAAAAACCTCCCAACTACAGTTTTTTGGTTTTTCATTTTTCTACCCGAGTTGAGAGATGGTCCTTCATGTGCTGACTGAGTTGCACCCAGGGAGCCACAAGCCCAAGCCAGAGGCATTATAGAGCCAGAAATGCACAGTCATCAGTCTGAAAACAAAAATGTTTAATCTCTAAATCCTGAAAAGTTTTGGAGATGTGAGATTTTCACCCAACGGTAATGATTACTCAGCACTGTGAAAGCCGCCCGCTACCTGCTGTTAGGAGCTTGGGGTTCATTTGAGCAAATGAACTCCTGATAATGGGGAAGTTCAAATTCAATTTTAAGAAAAAAAAAGTGACAGCAGCTCTGCCGGGGACAGCGAATGCAAAAGAAAGAAGCAAAGAGGGGAGAAGAGAGAAAGAGAGAGAGAGAGAGAGAGAGAGAGAGAGAGAGAGAGAGAGAGAGAGAGAGAGAGAGAGAGAGAGAGAGAGGCAGTGAGATAAGAAAGAAAGCAAGAAAGCAAGAAAGCTGAATCATCCGAGTGTGTCAGCAGAGGGAAAAAGTAGGTCAGGGTACGAGAGGAGGAGAGGAGGCGGGGTGGGGGGGGGGGGGATGGGTGTGGAGGGCGGAGATGTTAAAATCCCCATTCAAGTTGTCAAAACTCTTTCATCAAGCCCTTGCTTCCCCTCTTTCCCCACTCCCCCTTCCCTCCCTGCCTTCTTTGATGCCCCCCCCATAAAAGTGAATGATCAGCCCCTCCTGGACCACAGTAGTTGTCTGTGATTATTACGACCAAAACACTCCACTTGGCTGCAGGCTTAACTGCAAGTTGGCTAAAAAGCTGTAATGATCACTTGTTGGCGAGTGCTTTCATTACATTCTTTATTGCAGCCAAATTGTGATGATTTGAGAAAATAGCAGGTCCTTCTGTTTTTTTTCTAAGGGAAATGAGGGCAGGCTTTTGCATTGAAAAGGGAAAAACCTGGTCAAAGTTACAAACCGTTTCAAGAATTGGTTGAATTTGCAAAAAAAAGTCAAACTGGGGTGGAGCGACTGATGGGAGTAGAGTTCAACTCAAACTAGTTGAAATAAAGACCCTGTGACGATATTCAAACAAAGTTGGGGTACAGTTTTTATTGTTTTAATACTTTTGTATGAAGGTATTGTCCTGCCAAAACTATTTTCAGAAGTGTATCATGATTTGCAAGAGTGAAAAACAATCTGAGCAAGAAAATCTGATTTGTATTCACAAAACTCTCTTTTCAGTTACGCTTTTACACTTGCAAACAGCAATTTTGTGCGCACCGACTTTTGTCACTGTTTCAGAGCTCAAAGCCTGACAAAACAATTTGCAAGCATGGGACCAGGATTTGCAAGTAAAGGGGAGGCGGGGGCTAGAACAGAGAGCAACCTGATTGGTGCACAGAGACTGATCACTATGCTCTGCATTGATTGGATACAGAACGTGTCACTCTGACTAACTGCTCCATTGTGTTAGCTATAGACCCTTTTAGCGCCTACGTCACGATTACGTAGGCACGAAATTGGAGGCATCACCTCACCTCAGGGCAGCAGAGTAAGAGCCTACTGTTCACCGAAAATGTCATCTTGCTGTGTTGTTGGATGCCAGAATCGAAGGAGAGGCTCCAACTCGAAGACAACTATGGTTAAACGCGATAAAACAAAAGGATTGGACTGAGGCGATCATCAAAAATGCTCGTGTTTGCAGCGCACACTTCATAGGTTAAATAAAGTATTGTCTGTTTTAGGTTTGGATATGTGTCTAAAGATTTGTCATGCCCACCTAATCACAAATTGGGGAACTAGGAGGAATAATGTTAGGTGATTTCAATTCGTAACTCTCTTAGCACATTAGCTAACTTTTAGTTGTAACATTATGTGTGTCAGGTGTGTGTGTGTGTGTGTGTGTGTGTTCGGATCGCACAACACAAAACTCATCTGGTAAATCTTTGTATTTTAAGTCTTGTACGTGACCATTCAGGACATAGTTACGCCCTCAGTTTCTCTTTACTATACACGCTTGGTTTCTCTATCAGGTCGGTGTAAATGTCTGGCCGTTCCACAGTAGGTCGTCCTGTCAGATCGTCGGGTCGGCCAATCTGGTCCCGTTGGTTATATTAACTTGTTCAAGTAACACTCGCGGTCCTGGAGAGTGAGTGACCGTAAATATTCAGATATAGCGTTATTTTCTTCAGCCATGTTAAAAACAAGCCAACGAAACTTGCTAGGCAGCGTTGTTGGCTAACGCGTGCCGGCCGGGTTCTGCCTCCACCTAAGCTCCGCCCACAAAACAACGTCATCATGTTTACTAACTGAAAAGGGGTCTATAGTGGATTTATTTTACTAAATGTAAATAGCCTTGAGTAGAACTAGCTAGCTTGCTAGTTACAAGAAACTATACCCGATTGGTAGGTTTGTATTAGATGAGATTCTTTTGAAGTTTTGTAAATCATGAGTTACTTCTGAAAATAATTCTTTGCAAATACAAATTCATTTTTCTTGCTCACATCATCCGTTTTTTGTGCTCAAACATCACGGCAGGGAAATACCACGATACTTTTGTTCATACTGAAACCCAGACTGTATGTGTAATGGCCACAAGAGGCAGATTTGATTCCCCGGACAGTGAGATCATCAATGTTAGGTTACTGATAACCACTGAAATCGCAACACAGTATGTTACCTCACACCAGAGGGGTGTGTGTATGTGTGTGTGTGTGTGTGTGTGTGTGTGTGTGTGTGTGTGTGTGTGTGTGTGTGTGTGTGTGTGTGTGTGTGGAGACAGTTTGGTTGGAACAGTAACAAACTGTACGTCTATAAATATTTTCTTTCCCATACAAGGAGAAAAACTTGTAAGCTAGAGGGAAGGTGTGTTTTAGTAAAAGTGGATCATGTGTATGCATGTGAGCACAGTATAAGCAGAGTTGTGTGTGTGTGTGTGTGTGTTGCTATGTGTGTATGGGAGCGTGTGTGTGTGTGTGTGTGAGTTCAGGCTGAGACAGAGCCCAGACCTCTTCAGCCTCCATCAGTTTGCTGTGGCTGTTGAATTGGTCACATGTGTGTGTTGTTCCACATATAGAACACGTGTGTGTCTGTGTTTGTGGTTTTATGGGTGTGTATGTGGGGGTGTGTGTGAGACCGATTACACGTAGACAACACGAAGAGATACACATGTGAGACGCAGCCCTACAGTCGCTAACACGCCGAGATCAAGACACCAACTCAGCTGGCGATAACTTCAACATCCACCGACAGACCAACTAACAGACTGAGAGACGTTCAATGACGGCTAATTACACGGTCCAACATTGGTTCTTCAACCTTTTGAGCACACAAAGGAGAAATATATACTCCAGTCATGGGACACAAGCCCATTAAAACAAATTGCTACTCTGATCATGTGGCGTCTCTCTGGGGGAAGCACGCATCTCATATTGGATTTTGATCCGTAATTTAAGAAACCGGGCGGTGACATGCTGTCATGCCCGTCTTAAACCTGATTTATGCTTCTGTGTCTGCGTACATGCGCGGGTGTCGCCCGCAGATGTCCGCGTGGGTGTTTGCCAACGTACTTGCACGTACCGTTAACGCGTACACTAGGGGGCAGTGTCGCATTTACTAAAGCTAACGGTACAGAAAATGAAGAAGAATCTAGATATAGCTACGGAAACCTGTTTTCATCCTCCGGTAAAGTGTAAACAAAGAGATGCGTTCGTTACGTTCGAGTGGATCAATTTATGTGTTCTCATTTTTGCGACGCTCCTCAAACTGCTCCATTGCTATTCTCCGTTCGATTTAGCTTGTTTGTTTTAGTCCCGTTTTGGGTCTTGGCCAAACCCCCGACGCTACGGGCTTTACTCTCCTGCTCAACCCATCAGTGTTTGTTTGACACACACAACCGGCTCCTGTGTAGTGTCATGCTATAGTTATACACTAGCTGGTTCAATCATTCACAAGCTAGCTGGGATAGTGAACCCTGGCCTCTGTAGATAGAGAGATAGAGAGATAGAGAGAGAGATAGAGAGATAGAGAGATAGATAGATAGATGGCTCTTTATTGTCCTGAGGGGAAAATGGAGTTTGCAGCTGTACAAGACAAGAGAGAGGCACACATCACTATACAATACACACATTTAAGGGCTGTATATAAAAGATCCTAAAAAATATACAAAAAATATACAAGTAATGCAGATCACACACTGGCTGCCTGTCGCGTTAATGGACAGTAGCAGAAAGAAGAGTGACGGGGACGATTAAGATGGAGAGAGAGGAGGGAGGGTCAGAGCTGAGAACGTTGGTCAGGAACAAAGTGCTCTGACAGCCATCAGCAGGACGTATTGGAATAATGAAACCATTTATCATGACACCATTTATCAACTACACAGGCTACAAGTGGGCATACTCAGAACACAAGCAGTTGAAGGTTCTGCCCAAAGCTGAGCTCTAGTTAGCTGCACATACATCACATGTTCAGCTGTAACTACACGCAGCAGGGGAGGCGTAAAACTAGCTATTCCAAAACCAACCAAGCTAAGGTGTTAGATAGCTTAGCTATTCTTAGCCTTCCTGAAGGGGTCTGACACAATCACATCTGATACACCCCCACCAAGCTGCAAGCGCAGATAAATCAAACCTACCTTTTAAGGCAGAAATGCACAGAGACACAGAAACAGGCATGGAGCAGCTGGCTCCAGAGCTCAGGATATTCTGTTACTCTCTTTATACCCATGGTTCCTAAAGCTGTGTTTCTGGTGGGTCTCCACATGGCAACAATGATGCGTTTTCATGACTGACTCCCAGGGTGACAGACTGAATTTCTCACCTGCTTCAAGAAGAAACAGAAAGAAAGAAAGAAAACCTGAGAGCAAGAGAAAGTGAGCCTGTGTAATATAGAAAGAGAGAAAGAAACAGAGCAACAAAGCGAGGGGAGAAATGAGACAGAAGGGAAAGAAAGAATGGTGAGAAAGAGAAAAATAAAGAAAAGAGACAGAGAAGGTGGGGGAGACGGGGGGACGTGAGTATGTTACCATATGGCCTGCTAGAGAGAAACTGGAGAGTTTAATGACATTACAGACTCTGAAATATGGCCCTAGTCACTGGAACTTGTGTAAGAGCACGCACACACGCGCACACACACACACACACACACACACACACAGAGAAAGTGACATCCACACACATGTTTCTCACACACACTGACAGCACCACACACAGTGCATTCCTTTGCAGATGGATCACCATGTACTTCCACATCCAAACATGCAAGTCATCATAAAAGCAGTTTCTATGTTTGTCATTCAGCTGCCCTACAAACTGTCTGGCAGGGTTGGTATTCCTCACTGGGACCAACGGGGACAGCAGCTTATTTGAACTAACAAAGAATTTCCTCCCATAAATCATCATACATGAACTCATGCAATTACAGCTTGCAGGGCTCGTAGGGGCTCCTGAGACAGCAGAGCTAGCCTGGTGTTAAAAACAGACTGCCACGGCGTAATCCTCCAGTGATAGGAACCTTGGCCGGGGTTTATGTTAAAATAGAGGGCTTATGTTAAAATGGAGGCATACTTTACAATCAAATTAAACATATGCCTCTATTTTACCATAAACCCCACCCGAGGTTTCGGTCACCAGAGGATTATGCTATAACAGTCTGTTTTTAAACAAAAGTCCCCCCCCTATTCATTTTGAGTGAAGTGTCACTCTGATTGGACATTAAATCAAAACATTGGAGATGGGTGGTTTCTTCTTCTGTGTAATAGTCAGTACATAACATTGGCCAGTCTCACACACAATTGCATGCAAAACACACACACACACACACACACACACACGTAAACATAAACGAACGCCTGAGTCTGACATCTGATGACGTGTCCCTGAGAGGAGAGACAAGCAGGAGAAAAGGCCAGCAGAATGGAGGAACATGGTTAAACACACACCACACACGCACGCACGCACGCACGCACGCACACACACGCACACCCCACAATGTGACCCACCCCACCCACACACAAACACAAGTCCAAATTCCTCAGTAATGTTAGTAATGCGATTGGCCAACACCAGTAAAGAAGAGCTGAGTAAAGTGTCTTGTCTGCCAGTAAAAGTAGCTGATGTTGAAATGGGTTTCAGGAAGTACAGATGCTGACCCGTCAGATCGACTAGCCTCTCCTAATTGGTTGGAATAAGGAAGGATTTCACAGGCTGAATGGCTCGCCGGTGACTGACTGACACCGGAGGCTTAAAACGACCAATACACATCGACTCCACAACATTCTCATCTACACAACACTAGTCATTGATATAGATTGCAGACTACAACTTCTGTGCACTGTATGTACCATGGCACAGTGGGTGGATGTTCTTGTGTATATATATATATATATAAGTCTTGTGGTAATGTTCCTGCCAGCATGCTAGATGGCCACGCTTCCAATCAGGGCAATTCAAAAGCTAGCTCTTAAATAGAAATGCTATAGTTCCTTGCTGAACAGCCATGATCTGACGCAGGGCGGTGAATTAACACCTCCCACGACGCCAGTGTTGGTAATTGTTTCACTGTGGCTGGTGAATTTGTTTTTCTTTCCATTTTAAAAATCAATTTGGCTGGTAGAGTATTGAGAGTGGCTGGTAAGCGGTGGACTCCACCAGCCCCTGAGGCCTGTGGATGAAAGTCAGTTTTCCAGCCTGATCTTATCCAATTGACCAACTGGAAAGAATCTACCTTAGTTTCAACTAAGTGGGCGAAGAAACTTTTCATGTACACATCTTAGGGGGTTTGATCTGGCTCGACTTGATCCATCCGTCCCATCTCTCTCTCTCCAGAGCATATTGACTAATAACAGAGAATAAATAAAATAAATAGTGAAGTTGCTTCTCGGGGGATGTACCACAGAGAGGCATCCATGTTTCAGTTTACAGGTTCAAGTATTCTGTGACCCAAATGTGACAGATCCACATCTACTGTGAATTTGTCAATAACAAGACGCCTGCCTGTATGTGCCTCACTCTGCTGCACAGACATGTATTTGTTCAGCAAGTCAGCAGTAACACAAACAGTTGAGAGCCGGGCTGAGACACCCACGGATATTTACTAACGGTTGGGCAGCATTGCAGATCCAGTCATTCAAACTCTCCACCACCAATGCGGCTTTGGATTGTGCTTCATCTGGAGCCATAGAATTGGAGCGGATATAAAAGGTGACTTACTAAACTTTCCTGATATTCTACTGTGGGTTGGATAGGAGCGTTTTTTCACATCACAACGCCTCACGGAAACTCACAGCTAGAGTATTCAACAGCCACTGCCACTGTTGAGCAAAGAAGCACCTTTTCCATGGCAACACATCAGTCTGTCCGCTGGTCTCATCCTCCAAGCCAACGCTCCTTTCCAGGAACACATTGTCAAAGGTTCAAACGCATTGGTGGGAAGTGCACCAGCTAATCCAACACTCATAAATGGTGATCAGAATGAGGTTGCTCTTTCCTCGTCATTTTAATATCGTGGTTTGAATGTCCTTGCCACAGACGCAGGATACAGGCAAAACACCGTGGCCACTTCAGCTCCATATCAGGCCTATTTGAATAGCTTGGCCTGATAACAGGAACACCGATTGCTGCTGAGCTCTGAGTGACCGACCTAGGCTGACTATTACAAGGTTAAGACAGATTTTGGGGACGTCAGCATCTCGATGTTTTGACGTAGTTCCCACAGTTGACCTCTAGATACACGTTGAATTCAAGAGTGTGTCTCTCTTCTTTGTTTCCTTGATGTTTAAATAAAAACAAATATAAAAAAAAAAAAAAGCGTTGGTGAATGAACCATGAACAATGAATTTCCTCAACCCTTTCAACATGGCCATCAATTCTCATCGGCAACTTGAAATGAAAATGCGTAGAGACACACAATCTCTCATAGACACATACAAGTGCGCTTGCACGTGCACAGAGAGAGAAGTAAATAATCTAACTCTCCTGCTGCTGATGTGCTTAACTACACAGAATCCACCAAAGGCTGAGGACAGATGGAGGGAGGGAGGGATGAAAACAGCAAAGACACAGAGGGGAGGGAGAGAGAAATAAAGAGCGAGCTGCAGAAAGAAAGTACAAAAGAGTAAAATAGTGAAAAAGTAAAGACGGGTAAAATACAGATGAAAGAATGAAAAATACAGAAACAAACATACCAGGGGCATCTTTCTGTGAGTGCAGAAGAAAGACAGGGAGCACGGAGAAAAGAAAACCTGCCTTTTTAAAACCTACCTAAATCGTGCACCACAAAAAAATAGACTTGCCGATTAATTCCCTTGATATTGTAATTGTATATATAATTAAATAGATATTTTATGTTGCCAACTGTAAATACTGTATAAACAACCAAAACCAATCAAGCCGATATCAGATATGTAGTGATGCAAACCTGCCCGGTATGATCTTGGGGAAAGCGTGCTGTTTGCAGGCACCAGCTTTTCAGCATAAATCACATAATGAACCGTGAGGCTCAGATATGCTTCCATAGTTCTGTGGTCTACTCATAATGTGCCACTTGTTTCGGCTCCATCTCAATTTTCCTCTGACATTTGGAATAAAGTGAAGGCAGCGCAACTTGAAAAATGATTGCTGGGAGGGGGAATCGCGTATCTCTTATCCTTTTAATACCATTGTTACGCACGGTGTTCATCGGAGCCACGTCCTTTGCTAAATAAAACATGATAGCTTCCGTTATCTCCGTTTGCCTTCGAGGGCTTGCTGGACACGACGCGTTACCGAGTGAGCCAGCGATTGTCGTCTGTGTCGTGGGCCTAACGCTACCGGGACTCAGACCCACGCTGCAACCCTCATTGGCTGTTTAACGCAGCTTGAAACTAAAGTGAGAAAAACGTGATTCTGACACAGTGGGATTATTAAATGCAGACATTGCGACTTTTCACGATTATCATATCGCCGTGCCCGTAATCTTTCATTGTGCAGCCCTAGGTGATACTAGCAAACACTATTTGACTTTTTGCTTGCAAGGCTCCCTCGTCTGAGCCAGCCCCTCAGCCTGCCTGTATCTATACATCTGTCAGACTGTCCACACAACAGAGTCAATAATGGTGCTGCAGGGCGGACAGGTCAGGCCTAACACCTCCTGAGTGATGTAGATAAAAGCTGCCAACCCAGCCACAACACTCCATTCTCCTTGTTTGGATCTCGCCACTCTGCTTTTCCACCATCTTTTCTCCCACCTTTCTCCCCCGCTTCTTCATGTCCCCATCTTTCCCATCATGTCTCTTCCCTCTCTCCATTCTTTCTCCCAAACAAAAACGGTATATATGAAAAATGATAACTAAGGTTTCTAGAGCTTTACCTTTTATTTATTTCCGTTTTTACTTTGTGGAATTTTGTTACTCAACAATAATGGCTCTTCTTACTGGCTGGAATTACACTACGTTCTGGCTCAAGTGGTTTCAGTGGCACAACCCCTTTAGCTGGATGGCTCTGGCTACAGGGAACTCTAGCTGATGACAACGATATTTGGAAAACACTCCAGTCCAATGCTGATCATCACACACACACACACACACACACACACACACACACACAGACTTTCTAACAGAAGCCTCTACATCTGTCTTGGCCGAGTTGCTTAGTCCATCAGTCAAGCCAAGAAGTGGAGTTTGGCAGAGACAGCAGTCAGTATTATATGGTAGTGTTCATCTGTGTGTGTGTGTGTGTGTGTGTGTGTGTGTGTGTGTGTGTGTGTGTGTGTGTGTGTGTGTGTGTGTGTGTGTGTGTGTGAGAGCACGTCTGTGTACAGTAAAGGTGTGATTAAATGTACATGTCATGTGTACAGGGTGTGCATGTGTAAGAAATAATGCATGGCATGTGAGATTTTATGCCAGCGAAAGAGTGTGTGTGTGTGTGTGTGTGTGTGTGTGTGTGTGTGTGTGTGTGTGTGTGTGTGTGTGTGTGTGTGTGTGTGTGTGTGTGTGTGTGTGTGTGTGTGTGTGTGTTGACAATGATGTCATGTCTTAGTCCAGTGGACAGTGCGGGCTACTGCTGCCGGCTGTGTTGAGGACCAGAAACACACTACTCATTCTGCATACTGGCTACTACATAACTAAAACTACACACACTGATCCTTCATGCAACACCAGCAGTCAAGGAGGGTCTGTTGTGCATTTGGTTCATTCTTCTAGGAAGCTTGTGTGCATGAGTGGGTGTGTTTGAATGTGTGTGTGTTTGCGTATTCCTCTTTAAATCACATTTATACTTTCATAATAGAGAAGAAGAGAGAGAGGTGGTGCCCTGTAAGAGCTCCAGAGCAGGACTCCGATTTACAATGTGTCATGTGTAGAGGCCCTTTAAGAAAAAAGAACAAACTAATACTGATTACAACTTTGTTAAACCCAATTACAGCCTACAGGTTTGTCCAAATGGCTGATAACGGCTTTGTTAATGAAATCAGTTTGTTGGTTTTCCCTATGGTCCGGTGCTTCCCACCACCGCCCCCATCTGCCCTTTACCTCCCTATCACACCGCTGATTAGCAGGGAAACAGACTGAATAATGGGATATTATCTCCCCAGGAGCTGGCAGGAAAACCCTCTGAGATCTGTCCAACAAGGAAGACATTGTTGAGGCACCCTGGTGAGCCAGCAGGCTACATTACACCGATCAACCATAACATATATTGTGTAGGTCCCCTCGTGCTGCCAAAACAGCTCTGACCCGTCGAGACATGGACTCCACAAGACCTCTGAAGGTGTCCTGTGGTATCTGGCACCGAGACAGTAGCAGCAGATCCTTTAAGTCCTGTAAGTTGCGAGGTGCGGCCTCCATGGATCGGACTTGTTTCTCCAGCACATCCCACAGATACTCGATCAGATTGAGATCTGGGGAATTTGGAGGCCAAGTCAACACCTTGAACTCTTTGTCAAGTTCAAACCATTCCTGAACAATTTTTTCAGTGTGGCAGTGCACATTATCCTGCTGAAAGAGGCCATTGCCATCAGGTAATACCATTGCCATGAAGGGGTGTACTTGGTCTGCAACAATGTTTAGGTAGGTGGTACGTGTCAAAGTAACATCCACATGAATGCAGGACCCAAGGTTTCCCAGCAGAACATTGCCCAGAGCATCACACTGCCTCCGCCGGCTTGCCTTCTTCCCATAGTGCTATCTGGTGCCATCTCATCCCTAGGTAAACGACGCACACGCACCCGGCTGTCCACATGATGGAAAAGAAAACGTGATTCATGAGACCAGGCCACCTTCTTCCATTGCTCCATGGTCCAGTTTTGATGCTCACGTGCCCATTGTAGGCGCTTTCGACGGTGGACAGGGGTCAGCATGGGCACTCTGACCGGTCTGCAGCTACGCAGCCCCATACGCAGCAAGCTGCGATGCACTGTGTGTTCTGACACCTTTCCATCATAGCCAGCATTAACTTTTTCAGCAATTTCTGCTACAGTAGGTCTTCTGTGGGATCGGACCAGACGGGCTAGCCTTCGCTCCCCATGCCCATCATGGGCGCCCTGTCGCTGGTTCACTGGTTGTCCTTCCTTGGACCACTTTTGGTAGGTACTAACCACTGCATACAAGGAACACCCCACAAGACCTGACGTTTTAGGGATGGTCTGACCCAGTCGTCTAGCCATCACAATTTGGCCCTTGTCAAAGTCACTCAGATCCTTACTCTTGCCCATTTTTCCTGCTTCCAACACATCAACTTCAAGAACTGACTGATCACTTGCTTCCCAATATATCCCACCCCTTGACAGGTTCCACTGTAACAAGTAATAATAATGATAATAATAATCATAATAATCATAAAGAACACATTGCTCCAAATCAGTGAATTTAAGGGTGTATTGAGATTTTACTAGTGGTGTAATGCAGTGGGGTTTTTTCCCCACAAACAGAGCGATGCCTACTACTGGTAACTCCTGTTGCAGCCTGCATAAAGGTTCCCTTTTTAATGAATAACTTATTGAAAGAAGCCAAGAGGGTGCAAATATTCATGACCATGTAAGGAAAAGGCCTTTGGCCCAAAGATTAAAAGCATCATAATGAATTTGTACATAAGAATTATTTTTTCCCAGATACCATAAGTCCTCTTACAAACTCCTGAAATCGCCCCGTGTCTCCCAGGTTTATAACCACCACAATGAGGTGCCATAATGTTGAGGAGGTAGGTAAAGTGCAATGCCACCCCATTCACTATGCGTCAATATAATACAGGCAAGTGAACCAGAGACATTCAGTATACTCAGTATTCCTGTGTACACTGCTAGTTCAAAATCTGTGATCAAAGAGACAAGGGAGACAGTCTGTGAATAAAGGTCTGCTCCTGAAGGCCTATGGTGACATTTCACTACTTTACTGCCATACCAACAACACTTGCAAGCAATTAGTCAGAAAGGGCAACAATCACTTCCTAACAGGACACTCTGAGGGCATATTGCAATGCTGCACAGGCACTGACAGGCAAACTCCCCCGAGGAACAGACTCCAACAAGAGAGACATTCCTCCAAATAGGGCACTTTTGTGCCAATAATACTCAAAATGCTTTTTGGCGAGCGCTTTGATCCAAAGAGCCACAGAATTGTGTGTCTGCATGCGTGAGTGTGTGTGTGTGCAACACAGCTAAAGAAGCCAGTTAAACTAATTCCTCTGGCAGAAGCACTATATTCAGATTATTCAAAAGTGGCCATTGAATTGGCTCCAATGACAGTGTGACTGCCGATCACACCGGCAGGCACAGAACTGCTGGATTTGAGACTCACCCTCAGAATAAGATATAGGCCTTGCTAGCTTGAATGACACAGTAACACCCAGCATAATGGGGTGTAATGATGGATGCAAGCAGCATCAGGGGATGAGGAGATTGTATGTAGCAGAAGGCTGCTGTCACATGAAAACCTTGTATCTTCAAAAAGTCAAGTTTGAGGAGCACAGGAAGTAGCCTTAATTTCAGACTGATCACAAACCGTTTTAGGACCTTCATCATGGGGTTTTCGTGGGCCCTTGGGTCATGAAGTGTGCTCTATCTATAAGGGGCCGTGTAAGCCTTCAGTTCAAGTAGACCAGATTACAAACTGCAGTGTTTTTTCGTGACAGCACTGAGGAACTACTAATTCATAGGCTTATGTGACTACATGAGGGAGATGTGAGGGAAAACAAGTTTACCTGCTTTGTTTAGACTAATCTAATCACCCACTGTGTAATGACACCAGCCTGCTGCCAACAGCCGTTCACACAGGCTCCACATTAATGCTGTCCGCAAACCAATTCTAGAGAAAGTTGCTGTGTTTGAGTGCATGTCACAGAGTGTCTCTATGACCCCTTTTCCCACCCCACACACACACACACACACACACACACACGCGCACACACAGCTATCAGCCTAATGGAAAAGTAAAAGGGCTGCTCTGGTTGACTGGAGCAAAGCAAACAGAGAGAGAGAGAGATAGGACTAGACAGGAGGCAGGTGGAATACACACAGGGCATTCACACACACACACACACACACACACACACACATAAATACACACAACCGGATCTAGATGGGTAATGTCAATGGCAGTGTCCTATACACACACACAGCAGTTCATGCATGGATGCAGCAGGGTATATCAGGCTACAGTAACACACACACACACACACACACACACACACACAGTCTCTCTCTCCCTCACACACTTATGGCAGGGTGTTCAATGGCAACACGTCTTCCTCTGCATGCGTTCACCTATACTTCAAGACTGGCATACATTTCACACATGACATGTTATTGCATGTCCATATGAATGGAAACCATAACTTCTACATTCAAACTGAACAGCTAGAAGAAGAAGAAGAAGAAGAAGAAGAAGAAGAAGAAGAAGAAGAAGAAGAAGAAGAAGAAGAAGAAGAAGAAGAAGAAGAAGAAGAAGAAGAAGAAGACGACGACATTTCAGTGGCTTTAAGATGGTTAATGTTCCCTTTGTCCCATAGTGGGTACTGTAAAAAAAACAGGCTTTTTTACAGGCTATTTAGTGTACATCAACCACAGGACATGCGGGTAAAGGAGAATGATCAGCTGAAAACAGCTTTCAATGTGAGGGTACACTTAGTGGCTTAACACAGCAGGAAAAGGGTGAAATGTTTGAAATCAGCCGAAAGTTGATTAACCGAGTTAGTTGTGTGCCCAGAAAAAAAACGAAAATCCTGTTTCAATCCTGTTTTTGTTTTTTTTAAATAAATCACCCTCAGACTGCCTATCTGTGCTTTACACCGGTTCGTCATCACACTTCCTTATTGCCCATTTCTCTGCACACAGCAGCTTGTGGTGACGTGCTCTACAGGCTGAAGCCCCCGGCCCTGTGAGCCAGACCAGCAGGCTAACAACAACAACAATAATAACAATAATAATAATAATAATAATAATAATAATAATAATAACCACTCTTCATGATTTGACTTTAAAATGTGTAATTCGGCTTCAGCAGTAACAACACTGCTCACATGATGGTGAAGAGGGTTTTAACAGGCTGCTTGCCACATGAAGGCGCTCGGCAGTCACAGCGGGAGGTCTGTGCGTGCAGCCCGGCCAGCTCTGCTACCCTGCTGCCCTGGTCCACACACACATCTCCTCAAAATCAATGCCTGGCCACTGATAATAGCAGGCCCTTTTTTATCACATGCCTCCTACCACGGCTGTAGTCGCAAGCTCCCACACAACAGCGTCAATTTTATAACGCACCGCTTTCGCTTTTGTCCCTAGAAGAAAACGAGTCCCAGCCATGTATTAGTGGCGCCCAACCGGAGATGTAACCAGAAAAGACAGTCGAGGAAAGGAAATCCTACCTTCCGACTCAACGCTGTGCCCGAGTAGAAGTAGTAGGCTATTCCCAGCACCCACAGCACCGCAAAACATAACAACATCCTCGATTTCCTCCGCATCGCCGTCTAGTTGTTTAGTCCGTCCGTGTGCCTATACGTGCGGGTTTGTCGTTGCGATCCGACTGGCGGCTCGTCCTGGCTGGCTGTATCCGTGCAGCACGCTTCGCCGTGCGGCTTCGGGAGGCTTAGTCAGTCGGTAAGAAGGAGCGGAGGGAGCAGGAAGCAGCCAGCCAACATCACCGGGGTTAGAGGGGAAAGGCTAGCCGCCTCTAATCCAATCAAACGCCGGCTCAGGCAGCTACGGAGGAGGGCCGGAGCTGGCAGAGAGTTGTGCCGTGCCGTGCCGTGCTAGGCTAAGTGGAGGGGGTGGAGACAGTCCTTATAGGCTGGCAGAGGAAACGACTGTTGCAATATTTTAGTTATTTGTCTCCAGAATGAGTGCAGGTCTGTGATCATGCAACATGGTTGAAGTGTCTCTCTCTGGTGTAGGTCGGCGCTAGGGGAGCCAAAGGCCCAAGTCAGTTTATGCGCAATTAAATAGCAAAAGCATTGTTTTTTCTGTCGTTCACATCAGACTGCACCCTGGATGGTTTTAGAATATATATCAACATTTCTTGAAATTATTTTGTTATCTTGAAAATTATGACTTCCTCTCCCTGCCTTCCTTGAAAACTTTTGCTTCTTTTTTCCATCCCTCCTTCCTTCCACCCATCATCCATCCATCCATCCTTCCTTACTTCCTACCTCCCTTTCTCATCTATCCATCCATGCTTCCTTCCTTCCTTTCTCATCTATCTATCCATCCATCCATCCATCCCTGCTACAGCCCTCCTTGTAAACTAATTTCTCAAATGGTGTTTGAGTCCAAATCATTTTTTGCTATGATCATGCAAGCTAGACTCCCAAGCCATTGATATGTGTGTGTGCCTTGGAGTGTATTGTTTGGTGTAAAACTGAGAAGTGCAGTTCACTATATCCGGTGTCCTGACATTGGCCGACTGACTGCACTGTACCCCCTCCCCCAGCTCCCTGCTCCTCACACAGGGAGCGTCTGTCCTGTTGTTAACAGCCATTATCTGACTAAAGAGCCTGAGGCAGTCCTCCGTCAGTCCCCCAGATAAACTATTTCTACTCACAACCATACAACTGGCACAAGTCTGTCATCTCTCTTTGAATAGAATAGAAAAGCAAGGTATAATGAAGCATCGCAAGGTAAAGGAGTAGAAGGAAGGAACAGATCCTGAGGGCCATATGTGTGTGTGTGTGTGTGTGTGTGTGTGTGTGAGGGCTTGGTGAAGAGGATTGTTGTAACCCTGATCTGTAATTAGCTCAGACAGTCTAAAGGCTCTGCTTGCCTCCTGAGCCGGGGGGGTTCAAGGCCAGGTGGACTAAGGTGGGACTCCTGCTTAATTATTGATCATGTCACTTGAGCACCCATGTTTCCTAGGGACTCAAAATAGGTTATGGGTCTGTGTCTGATGGGGTCCCCACATGTCAAGAGTACACTGTAGTTTAGACTACACTTTGTCTCTCAAGTCATCCATTCAGCACACCAGATTTCTTTCACAAAAAAATGTGGCAAGGTGGCCCATTTCAAAGGTAGGGCAAACATGCATATCAGGTTATCAGATATTCTTGTCTGATGGAGCGACAGGAGAATAGCAGGATGGACCACATTCCTCATGGCTTATTAACACATAATGATGGAGAGTGTGAGTTAGGAAATGCTGCGATTCATCAGATCCGTGAACCATGAAAACTATTCTAATACATTTGGAGTAGTGCCTTCTTTACTGTCATTAGCTGGCTATGTTGCTTTCTCTCAGTTCTGCCCTAATATATGGGGGAATGTTAGGTTGACAGGGGACATGCCCCCACCCCCGCCGCCTCCCAGGCAAATGCTTGCTGTAGCTCTGAATGCTGTAACTTGCTGACTGGTTATTTTGGTTTGTTATCAGCAGTCCATCATATTACATTGATTTCTTTTGAGTAACAATAGTTAGATTCAAGATTCAAGAGTTTTATTTGTCACATACATATACATGCAGTGAAATGCAAAGTGAGGGATATAGATATAGAGGGATATAGCTGGTGACTGCGGTGGTTCAGGATTCATCTCTGACTGCACAGGTCTTAACCACGGTGTGAATGTTTTTCTTTCATTTTGGATACAAGGAAAAAGAAGCAAGTATTTAGAGAGATATTGTAAATCAAGCACATCTCAAAGTTTAAATATTTGAACATGTATTTTTCCATGGTCTGTGGCCTAACTCTCTCCAAAATAGATCTCAACTGAAGCATCTTTGGCTAAACTAAAAGTTTGGTTCATATTAAACATGCTCCAATCTGCCTTGACATTTCTCTGACATTTTCCATCTTAACGGTGACAAAATGTTCTTCTGAATGGAGAGCAAAATGACCCGCAGTCCAAGTGAAAAACACTATCAATACTTACTTTATACTAGGCCTCCAAAGTATGTCCCAATAGTATTACACATACATGCCATACATGCCACACACACACACACAGTTTATTCATTGCTGCTCCTGCTACAGTAGTCTGAAGAGAGACTGTGTATGTATTGATACTAACTGCAGTACTGTTACAGGATTGGTGGGTGGAAGTCAATGTGAAATGAGGGGCGAAAGAGAGAGACGGAAATAAGGCAGAGACAGAAATCTAGAGGTATTATGGCACAAGGTAAAAAAAAAAAAAAGCAATGTATCCATTGCCCTTTGCCCCGGAAATCCTGAACCGGCCTTCTGAGGGTCTCAGATTCCCCCTGAAGAGGGTAATTTGGACGGTTAACATTCACCAGGTCTTCCAGAAATAGTGAGCAAAGACAAGATGGGTCTGTTGCTAGACAACCTTTAAACAACTTAATTGACCAGTATTTTTGTATATTTTTGTAGAGAGCAGCACCGACAGGCACCCCCTGGCTAACAGGGTCATTTCTTTTTACAATTCTACCTCATGACATTTATCATGACAGCTACAGTTACAAGTTAGTTTGAAGAAAAACATTTTGTATTAAAAAAAATTGATAATTTCGAGACCAAGTAGAAGAGGAAACCATCCTAATCGGATCCCCAACCCCTTTAATAATACCATCAGTGTCTACTTTTAATACCTTAAAGCCCCGATTCAGTATTTATTTGGTCATGTACAGTAAATGTTGAGTATTTACACAGATTCTGGAAAACAGAATCCCCATTGTAACTAAATACAGGACTGCTTTCCATCAGTGTTTAAACAATGTTAATTTAAACGATCATTTTACACCCTCAAAAGACTCAGCTGTCATCTACCGTCAGCCCTTGTATCAACAGCTCAGCTGATCTATTGAAAGTGAAAAAAAAACATGTCGGTTCAATTCATCAAAACATAAAGCAAGCCGCTATTGGGATGACAGTGTTTCAACTACAATTACAGCTTTTATACCTTCATTAGTAAATAGAAGTAGGAGTAATATTCTCTTATTGCTTTTTTATTTAAAGACAAGGGTTTGTACTGTTCTTCAACCAAAGCCCCCCAGCTAGCTCAGAGCATGTAAATCCCAAGTTATTAAGGCTGGCAGAAGGACAAGAGCAGCAGACTGCTAGAGTAACAGCGTCTCTATTTAAAACAGCCACAAAACTGTTATGACTTACAAAAAAGAAAGAAAAAAATCAATGTGTAAATGAGAGTTGTGATGAAAGCAGCAACAGCTTCACTGTTCCTACCAACTTATCGAGTTTAATAATGTAACACCCCAGAAGCTTGGATTCTACAAATCCAATTTAAAAGCTTTTCCATTTTTTACATCGTAACACTGCCACAACTCAATTCTTTTATTATTCATTTGTGTCTAAAAGTTTTAAAATACATCTAAGAAAAAGGAAATACAACCTTCTCACTTCAGTAGTTACCAAACACAGATCTAAATTTTTAGGGCAGGCACTTCCTGATGTAATCGATGGAAATTATCTGAAAAGGCCTTAAACCTTCTTCTATGAGAAGAAACACTATAAAATACCGTACAAGGAACGATGCAAATAAAGAGGCATGAGAACGACATTGTATTTAGATCCATCTGTGTTGAATTATACAGTTATGGTAAAAAAAAACAATAGGAACATAGAAAATTATACAATTTAAACATTAGTTGTGAAAAATATCCATATATTGTTTCAGCACTTCAACAACATGATAATCATTTTTCAATTAATTCCATTTAAATGATCATCACGTGTCACAATAGTTTTTTATATTATAATCATTCTAGTTCATCCACACATTGATCATCCCTCTCCTAGCTCTGTCCTCTCCTTCCCTCTGTGCCTTGTCACAATGGTTACAGCCACCTGGCTGGTATTGGGAGTATTTATCTGAGGGTGTATGTGGTGTATCCAAGGTGGTCTATTTATAGATATGTTTACCAGAGAGAAGTTCTTGGCTCTAAAGTCTTTTTATTACAACTCTGGATGTCAGGCAGTGTAACTGTCTTCCTAATGCCTGTGGGTCTTGTCACAACCCTCCTCTGGCCATTCTGCGGCAGCAGTTTCAAATCCCTCCTTGTAAGCATTCAGCTCCACTCATTTAAAGATGCAAAAGGGCGCAGGTGAAAACAACCCATTACATTGTGTGACGTGTGGCTGGCTTGCTGGATGTCGATCCCTGAGAGCGGCTGAATGCGGGTGTGTGTGAGTTGTAGCTCAGAGGTTCAATATTTTTTTTTTTTTTAGGTGCTGAGTTAAAGAAATCCTGCAACCCCTTAAAATACTTTAGTCCCCATTCGATTATTGGTCAATTTACAAAAGGGCCATCTAAGCTTAAATGAAATAAACTGTGTATACACACCGTATACGATACATGGTATCCACAACTGACTCTGTTGTCTGTGTGGCTGTTCAAGCTGTGTATTTGTCTTCTCCTTGTCTCTGTGCTTTGTGATAGTGGGTGTAGCTGCTGTACAGCTCATTGAACACCTCTCTGACTCCCATCTGCAGCCCAGCAGTCAGAAACTTGATATCCTGCTCCATACACAGGTCCAGTATTCGATAAACCCCCTCTGTTAGATGGAGCTTTATATCTGGTCGTAGAGTTACCTGGAGGGGTGAGCAAGACAGAGGTGAGGAAAGTATAACAGGAAAGAGCAGAGAGGAAGAAGAGAAAAGGAGAAAAGAGGAGACAAGACAGATTCAATTGAGGTCAAACAAAGTTTAGATCTTTCTACATTGTTAAACACGTTACAAACATTCTTTGTTTTGCTTGTCAAAATCCCTACAATAGGCTGAAGTAGGCCAGGCGGCGATTATTCATCCCTCTGAGTCGTCTCTGCTTGCCCATTTCCCTGAAGCACTTGGCACTAAGGTCATCTTTACTTCATTACCTCTGCCAAGGAGGTTATGTTTTCGCCCCTGTTAGGTAGGTAATTTGTCTGTCTGTGAGCAGCATATCTCAAAAACATCTGAACAGATTTCCATTAAATTTGGAAGAAAAGCCTTGGGCCAAGAAACAACTGATTACATTTTGGTTGTAATCCGGTTCTGGGATTTCTGCCATTAGACGATTATCATTTTTTAGCCATAACTGCGAAACTAACAGAGATAGAGGCTTGATTCCAAATCCTTGGGTATGCTTGCAGGGTCAAGAAATCAATTTAGCTTAAATTTTAAGTT
Source organism: Hoplostethus mediterraneus (assembly GCA_034670385.1). NCBI lineage: Eukaryota > Metazoa > Chordata > Actinopteri > Trachichthyiformes > Trachichthyidae > Hoplostethus > Hoplostethus mediterraneus. Next base: position 15,865,391 of record JAXDDW010000004.1, read on the forward strand.
ATGGGAATGATAGTGCCTTCAAGCTGCTAATGTGAATTTACCTTCAAGTGAATTAATGGCGGCACAACATGTGGGAACCTGCTATAACCTGAGAGACTCTGAAACCCTACCATCTACAGGATGCTGTTCAGTGGCGGACCCTGACCTCTGACCTCCTTGGGGAGGAGTGCAAGAGAAACGATAATCTCCCAAAACACTGTATATGGGATAACACTGCAACTATTCCACCCTTTGCTTTTTCTGATTTTAAATTTGTTTAACTTTACTTTTTAAAGTTGAATTTGAAGTCGTCATTTACTATCCATGTTTTTTTTGCTACTGTCATAGACTGAAGCGTCATTGCTGAGAGGATTTTTTTACATGTCCAGGATAACAGAAACCAGAGTTTAGTCAAGTTACTGGTCCAACCTGCTGACCCAGACACATCCAGTCTGTTCCGTCCATCTTACACACCCATCCATCTTCATACTGTACTTTCTCTCCTACAGTCTTTTCTTCCACAACACATTAGTCAGGATTCTGCCTGGCATTGAGCAGGAGGGCGCGCACACACACACGGGCACACACATGCACACACACACAACTACCTGTGTGAGAGAAGCAGAACAGAATGTACAGCCAACAGCAGTCAATGCTGCCATAGCAGCACTACCATTCACTGAGGTGCTCTCTCCCAAACACTCATTCACTCACTCACTCACAAACAAATCAAACAAACAGGTCAACTTTCTGTGCTCAATGTACCTTGTAAAAGAAGTCAGTCAAATATTCAATACTACCTGGTTATCTGTCCCTGTTGAACTACATTATAGGGCATTATAACACCATGACTTGGGATGAATGGGGCTGTGCTGTACTTCTGACTCTGTCTTTAAGACACTGAAATACAACCTGGCTCACCTAATGACGGGCTTCACATTACCAAGGGAGCAGCCCATTATGGGCTTTTAAAGAACAAAGCTAGCCTATCAGATATCTTGTAGAGCATGTTTTCCCCAAGTTACATTTAGTGGTGCACCCACTGTCTAAAGTAGCTGGTATCAGATACCTACCTGACTACAGACACTGAAGAGCCCAGTAGTAGCACACTGGGCTCACAGATAACCGCTTGGCCTCCTTAAAATAAACACTGGCTTTACCTTATGGAAAGCTTATATACAGATATATATATGCATATATACAGATACATATATATATTTACTTTATTATGTATGGATTTTTTTTTATTACATGGGATTTTTTTTTTTTTTTAAAAGATACATTTCCTCCCACAATTTTCTGTAGAATACTAAGTCTGAATTGTTCAATATCAAATGCTCAGTATTAGAAAGTATTAGTATTAGCAAGTGCCCAAAATTACGTAGTCACACAAACAGTATGCAAGCAGTATTTGTGCATGTCCAACTGCAGTTCTAACTGCTGCATGGAAAGTTCAGTCCAGGCCAGGACCCATCACCAACACTGACAGACAGACAGTAAATTATTCTGACTTACAAAGAGGTCCAGCTCCTTGACTAGCCCCATTACCAGCACAATATAAATCCAATTTTAGGATTATTACTCGACTCACATTGAGCTCCCTAAATTCCAATCACCTGTCTTCCTCATGGTTTCTGCCTCCCTGGCTATCTGTGTCGGTTGAATTGTCTGCCTGTCTGTCTCTGTTCATCCATCTGTTTTTCTGCCTGTCTGTCCAACCATTCATCCATCTGTCTTGCCTGTCTGTCTGGGTTTTCCCACGTCTTTCTGTCAGTGTGTAACTCTTTGGTGGAAAACGCTGAGTCAGGCTGGCGTCATCTTAAACACAGTCTGGTAGCGGAGAGGTGACGGATCCAACAACCAGACATGACTCACTGCTTTGAGGGACTAGCCAGCCTAAAGGTGAACTCCAATGCATGCAGTTACTATAGTCTTGGACCTGTTCATCATGATTTGTGATCATTTAGAATCTGGCTGGTGGAAATACCTCCGCCCCCCCCCTCGTGAGCCTCTCCCTCTAAATCTGTGCTGAGCTGAATCTTGTCAGCTCAACGCACACAACAGACAAACTAGACTGTATCAAAGGAATGCTGCCTCATTCATGCGTGTGTGTGTGTGTGTGTGTGTGTGTGTGTGTATAACTGTGTGTGTGTGTCAGTCACAGCTATAGAAGATCAGGAGGGATGCGAGATGGGATTGGCTGAGGCAATGTGTTGACTCTGGATGATATTGTGTCTACGTGTGTGCCTGCGCAAACCATCGCAAAATGGTCAGAATGAATACTTTTCTTGTGCTAATGTAGGCATAGAGAGACTGGAAGCATCAACACGTGTGTGTGTGTGTGTGTGTGTGTGTGTGTGTGTGTGTGTGTGTGTGTGTGTGTGTGTGTGTGTGTGCTAGTATATCAGAGTGTGTGTGTGTACCTTCTGCAGCTCTGTGACGTACTGAGCCACCATGAAGGCAGACAGTGTGGTGAAGCTCTCAGATGTGGCAGCAATGTGAGAGTACATCCTCTCTACTAGCCTGGAGCACTGGAGATAAACGTCACTGTCCGGACCTTGACAAAGAGAGAGCGAGAGCGAGAGCGAGAGAGAGAGAGAGAGAGAGAGTAATACAGTGAAAGATGAAAACAATACAATAATAAAAGTTTCCTCTAGACCTTGCAGTATCTGCTGAGGCAGGGACCAGACCTCCCTCTTGGTCCTATACCCAGTATCAGTTCAAGTAACAGTTGTGGTTTAGAATAGATGTAACGGTGATGCTATACTATTACTACTTATATATTTGTGTTTTTCAGGCAATATAATATGAAACGTTAATGACCCCAAAGGCAAACTGTGTCTTTACAGCAGCCCTTAACAGGATATAGACGATAATACAACAAATTGAACATATTGGAAATTAAAGCTAAATTAAAGCAGAAAAACCTCTGCTTTCTCACCCAGTTTCAAAATAATCTTTCCTACGACCCCAAATTGACTTTCCAGCATCCATCCCTGCTGTAGTGTCCTTGAGCAAGATGAATCCCTACCAGCTCCAGGGGTGCTGCCCTGTAGCTTACGTTGTGTCTTATGATTGACGCTGCACATTTGGTGTGGCGTCAAGATGTGGTGGTAGTGACACTGTTAAGGATGGAGCCACTTTAGGGCCCCAATCTGCCTTTACCCAGAATGTTCCCAAATAAGTATGCCTTGTACCATAATAACCACATGGCCTTGCTGATTGTGTAAAAGCTACGCCATCACCTGTTCCTCCCCCTTAATAGGTAATACTTTGCTAGTGTGTTAGAACCAACCCTCCTATTGTTGTATAGTATTGTATTGTATTGCATTGTATTTCTATGTGCTAATAAATGTGCTCATGTGATTCATGATTGATTGAAAGGACTTCTGTCTAGATCTGAATTTATTCAACAGTTAGTTTTATCCAAACCACCTTACAATTCAAGGACACCATAAAAAGCCATGAGCCAGACCTGGGTCAAACAGTATTTGCAAGTAATTCTTAAAACTTAAAACTCCCAAGAAAGGGGGCTTATTCCATCAGGGTAACTGAGATAATGTCATTTGTCACATAAGTACACTAAACTGACTTTCAAATACTTTGACTTGATTTTGATTTACTGAACTGGGTTGGCTTTCATTGTTTACTCTGGCGAACCCCACTCTGACTCTTCTGGTATTCCAAGCAGGTTTAATCAAACACTAATAATTATCTGTCAACTATAGTTGCAAACAAAATGAGTGTGTGTGTTACCTGTGTCACTGTCTCCTCTCTGGCGACCCTCCTGCATGATGGATGCCACCAGACGATAGAAGACATTCAAGAATGATGGAGCTGCGTTCAACATCACCTGGAAACACAGAGTATATGGTATTCAGTGCATGGATGAGAACTTCACAACTACATAAGCACAATCCCTCTGGTCATCCATCACAGGTGTCAGACTGTATCGATACACACAGGGAGGCGGGACTAATCTATTTTGTATGTTTTGGACTGTCATAATGTTGGCTGTGTGCCAAGCGTTAAGGGATAATGTACGATGGGTCAGGTCATTATGACAAAATAAGCCGCGACAGGGCGAATCAAGACCCTGACATGAGGCGAAGCTGAAGTCATTTACAAGCCTCTGCCAAAATAATTTTAAAAAAGATTTCAGCAGGACTACAACCATAGAAAAACCTATAAACCAATTTGCCATTTCACACGACTATTCATGAATTCAGTCTGAAAAATGTAACTGAGGAAACATTGTTGGAATTATGGCTCAAGCCTCCCAAGTCCTACAACATACAGTTATCATGTATTTCCTCTAGTAATACTGCAGCCTCTTCTTTCTCAAATCCAAATCATTGCAGTTACAATGCAGAATGTTACTGGGGTAAAAACAACAAAAAGTTGGATTCACACAATTCCCATGTTGTGCATTTCTGCCCTCTACCCCTCTGTTCTCCATCCAAGGCCTCCAGAGGAGGGAGGGAGGGAGGGAGGGAGGGAGGGAGGGAGGGGTGTGATGTCACCAGCTCTAGTTGGAGCTCGGTAATGGTTTCCATCAACCCAAAACCACTCCATGCCAACCTACACTGCATGCCAGCTCCCCTACCTCTTTCCTCCACTCCTTTCCTCCTCTCTGCCCTCTCACCCCTCCTTTCTCCGGCTCGCTCCCCTCTCGTCTCTCGTGTGCTGAAATCTTCCCATCTCACTCTCTTCTTTCTACCCATCTCCTGCTTCTTCCTTTACTCCTTTCTCCCTCCCCCTTTGCCTCCCTCATCTTCTCTACCCTCTCTTTTCCTTCCATGCCTCCTCTCTCTACACTTTTTGACCCCCTCTTCCTGCCTCTCCTCTGCTTTCCATTTCTACTCCTCTCTCCCTCCCTACGCCTTCCCCTGTCCTTTGTCCTAGCTAACATCTGATGTCAGTTAGCTGGTGCCTGCCCTGCTCCAGTCCTACTCTGCCACTGCTGTGTGAACAAAAAACCCCAAAAAGAGAGTGAGAAGCTGACGCATTTTCACATTAACACCATGACCACATGAATGCAGTTGGGAAACTAAACAAAACGCTTTGAACGGGTTAGAATATAGATTCTCTTTAAAACTTGTTCTTGTTAAGTGCCTTTTAATAGATCACAACTTTTGTGGGTCCTATAACTTAACATCAGGGACGATGTAAACATTGGGTTCAAATAAAAACGGAAAAACAAACAAATCTGAAGTTATATGGTTTTCACACAGCTGCAGCACTATGCTGGTGAGCTGCAATATCCTTTGGTTCAAAACTCATTCTTCTGGGGCATCCTGTGGGCTGCGAGTTAGACGCATACCACATTCTCAAATGACTTCAAACCATGAGCCTTACATGTCATCCTCCCTCTCTCCCATGTTTCATGTTCCTCTCCACTGTATATCTGATCATCTGACCTTTAAAATGATATAAGAAAATCAACACCGGCTAATAGGCTACACATCTGCTTATGTAGAATTACTAAAAGACAAAAACTGATATATAGCTGGGCTCTAGTGTTCTACATGCTTTGACACTTTCTTTCACTTTCACAATTTCTTTTTCACAGCTGTAATTTTTTCACCAGTCTCATAATTTTATATTCCTCTCATTGGTAAAAATTGCATATACAAATACTGTTGTTTTAACAAAAAAAACAAAAAAAATCTTCACCTTTTTGTATAATGCACATCATTCCAATTGTCTTCCGTCTCAATACGCTCTGCTGCTACATGTTGCAACTTCTGTGACTGCTGGAACTTTCTTGCACTTTTTCCATTCATACATTTCTACTCAACATGTCAGAGTGTTGGAATTATCAGTTATGTATGTTTATATAAACACCATTTCCTCTATTCTTATCTATATCTTGCTTTCTTTGATGTATCCTATTACTACTTGCTGCTGCAGCGGCCCAGTTTCCCCATGGAGATCATCAAATATTTATCTAATCTAAAAGGATGTTTCCACTACACCTAAAAAAAAATCACTCTCTTTCTGGAGTGAAGTGCAGTGAATGAGCAGATAGGTGGAGAAGGAATTTGAACCACTCACCCACCCACCCACTCACACTGCGCATCCATCCATTCAACCTTACCTGTGGATGACACTGGATGATAGCAAACAGCGCCTCGTGAACAGCCAGGAATGCTGATTGGTAGACGGGCGGGGTCAGGTGGTCGAGGGGCACCAACTGGAGCGCTCCAAGGACCAGGGTCACATGATGAGGATTGGTGATTAGCCCCTCTCCCTGGCGCAGCAGTGATGTCATCGACGTTACCGTGGGAACGGTAAAGGGAAGGGTCAGAGAGAGGTCATGGCTGGACGATCTTACTAGAAACTAAAACACACCAAAAAAAAAAACAGACAGACTGTGAGATATAGACACACACACACACACACAACCATACGTGCAAGTAATCGCAAATGCAGACGCACACACACACACACACACAAACAAGGCAGCATGAGTCGGAGAGATGGTCCGACTGGACACTGGATTAGGGAGACAGGGTATCTGCAGGTTTCAGAAAGCCACATTTAAGACCTTTTTAATGCTATGTGAAATTGAATTTAATATCAATTTTAAAACAACAAAGCTGGCAACACCAGCCTATATCTGACTGAACATAGCGAATGAAAGGTCTGAAACTGAAGGGGCAGTATAAGAAATGAATTGTTCAGGGACAAATTGTTCTGTATATTGTACTACTAACCCTGTTCTGTATTAATCCGGTCATTCATGCCGTCATTGCATGGTGAAAAAATAAAGACCAATAACTGAATTGAAGACATTTTAATACAGTTTAAGTCCTTAAATTTCGATAATTTAAGAGTTGGGGAGACAGAAAGAGCGAGTGCGAGAGAGAGAGAGTGATAAAGAGAAAATACAGATAAGAGATGCTAGACAGACAGACATACATACATAGCATAGCGTAGTATTCAGCGTGAGGGTGTGGGTAACATAGAGGAACGACAGGAACAGAACAGTGTGTTTAGCATGGTAAACCATGGCTTGTGCGTGTGTCTGTGTGTGTCTGTGTGTGTGTCTGTGTGTGTCTGTGTGTGTGTGTCTGTGTGTGTCTGTGTGTGTCTGTGAGTGTCTGTGAGTGTCTGTGAGTGTCTGTGAGTGTCTGTGAGTGTCTGTGAGTGTCTGTGAGTGTCTCTGTGTCGCGTGGTTAATAGCTGCTCCACCCCGAGGGCCAGCTGGCCTGATGGGAAACACATTGAGTGTCGGGGCTGGACTCACTGAATTATAATGAATACAATGGGCATCCATTTGAAATCAACAGTCTGTGATGGTCATCTGGCTGCTGGGTCACTCAAGATGGATCCCACAGATACTTTCATAATGCAGTCATGGAAATTAGCACCGGTTGTGGGCATGAGAACATAAAAGCATCCCAGCATGGTTCAGTACCATGGGGGGTGTCTACATTCCAGTAGAAGCTATATTGAATATTCCAGCTTTCTGGTTTGTCTTCTGTCCACATGTGAATTTTTTTTTAAATTTCATCAAAATTTGATGGCAGTCATCGATGGTAGTTGTACTGAAGGGGATTTCAACCCCCAAACTGCCTTTAATTCCTTGGATAGGTTATGTTTTTCCTCTGACTAAGGCTTCAAACACACTGGTGGCACTGGTGGGTGTGTGTGCTGCAGAAACAGTGACTTACAACCAATGTTCTCCCAGACATGTTCACTGGTGGGAAGGCTGTTCTTGGTGAAACAGCCATTTAGACTCTATTGCATTAAAAGTCTTCACCAATACCAATTCTCTATTATTGCTATTTCTGGTGGTGCACTGAATTGGATTGAGGTGTGTGTGTGTGTGTGTGTGTGTGTGTGTGTGTGTGTGTGTGTGTGTGTGTGTGTGTGTGTGTGTGTTTTCTCACCACCATAGCAGATATGACCTGTGGTGCAATGAGCCACAGTGCTCTAGAGCAGGGCTCAGGTAAATGGCAACAGGACAGCAGCTTAATGATGATTACTGCAGATCGCACCTCCTAGGACACAGCGGGTGGAAGGGGAAATAACATGAGAAAGAATAACATATCATAAGACAGCAAATATGATTCATATGGAAAAGGCAAACAGATCGCAGTGCAAGTGAAATGCAAATCTCCCTCCCATCATATAAAAGAGTTTTTCGAGTATGGATTGTTCACAAACAAGAACTACAGACTGCAGGGTACGTCTGGAGATCAAAACCCCCACTAGAGTACATTGGCAACTGAACAGACACACATTCAACATTCATAGTTTAAGAAAGTAAGATTTAAATGATAATTGCAGTCAGTAATCATCTGAAGTGATGAAATGGCTGTTGAATAAATTACTCTCTGATGGAAGCTCATTTGTTTCAAACGAAAGAATCCCGCTGCCTCATTCTGCTGCAGATGCCATGTGTTGGATTTATGCTAGATGTTGATTATGCATATGTAAACTAAAACAAATGTTTTTCCTGTTTTCCCCCCATTGATGAGCCATTTGTGAACAGCCAGGGAGAAACATTTCATTGCAACCAAAATTGTTGTAATGGTGTAATAACACGACTTGAAAGTTGAAACTTTCGTCTTATGAAGTACATAGTTTGCAACAACAAAAAAGCAGCAGGTATGATCCTGGCCTTACCCTGTAGTTTCCAGCCCTCAGCTTGCCAGTGTCCAGTCCTTCTCTGACCAGCAGTAGCAGTAGGTTGAACTGTCCTGTAGTACTGCTCTCCACCAGATGGCGTAGGAGCTCCTCCACAGCCGGCTCCAGTTCACAAACATCATTTAATGACAGCCAAGGAACTGAAAGGAAAAAAAAGGTAATTTATAATATTGTAAAATTGCATGAAACTGTAAAACTGTATGTAGTCATGTATTAAGGCCTGAATGATGTGGGATTTTGGAGTCTGACACTGAGGAGAATGAATGTCATTTGGTAAATATTTTCTATGACATTTATGTGAAAGTCCAGAGACGTCTCTTTGAAAGGAATCTCACAAATGCAGCTCTCAACATTGACAAAGCGATAAAGAAGGCTGAGCTATGAATCACCATCTGATTGGGAATTAACATAAAAGCCTCACAGCTGCACAGGTCTATGGAAATGTTCATTTTCTGAAAGGGCTGGTGTAAATGTGGAATCAACCATACGTAAACAAAACCAATTATCAACTTATGTGTTAGGTTCATGTTCGCAATATACAGATCGTCGCTGTCGGGCGGAAACCTTGTATCTCCATATTTTGTCATTTTTATTTTTCTTCATAAAGCAATGCTATTGGTCACTCTTTATGTCTGTGTGTGGGTTTCATAAATTTTTAACCAATGAAAAGTATTAAAACAAGCTTGTCACTAAATCTCGTAACTCCATTGGATCCTCACACTGTCGGCAAAACCTCATAGCTCCACCCCGTCTCCATTTTGAATTGTGCCGCAAGTGCCGCAAACAGCTGAGCTGAAAGTAAACAGTGACAACTTTACGAGGCGATTTCGTTTTTTTTCATTTCCTGAAAAATTACGGTTTTGGACATAGAAGGTTTCCGCCCGACAGTGACGAGATGTGATCCATAGCTGATAGCAACGGTGCATGATACACCTGTTGGTGTGTGCATGTGTCTGACTACCTGCCAGCAGTCTGTATACATTCTGCAGTATCTGAATGTACAGCTCATCCAACTCCTTTCCTTCCTTCTTCTCTGCTCCTCCCGTCTCCTCCCTTTCTCCTGTTCTCTTGACTGCTTGGTAGAATGCAGACAGGAAGTGAAGAGAGGAAACCAGAAAGCCCATGGGTCTGGGGGCAAAGTTTGTTTCTTTGAGGATCTGCTGGCAGAAGCCCTGATAGAGGGTCATATGACTGAGGGTGGTATCGCCCTCCACCGACAGGGCGGACAGTTCACAGTGTAGCATGACGGTAACAACTTCTACTAAAAAGGCTTGGCCAAGGACACTGGCTAGCTGGTTGACTGGCTGACTGACAGTCTGAGGCTTTACAATGGTCTCAATGGCTGGTCCCATTGCTGCAGTGGTTCTGGCAAGCATTTGCGTCAAGGTTTGATCCATTGGTTTACTCCTGCCCAGGTTAGAGGTCATTGCTTGGGAGAAAGAGGTCAGTGATGCCAGCAGAAGATGAACAGACAAAGTGGCCACTCCTAGTTCTGGTTTAGCTAAAATAGCTGCCTCAGCTAGACTGTGGGGTGTTTGAGGTGTAATGGCCACCATTTGCCTGCCGGCTATTTCATTACTGGTTAAATAGCAGGCAAATTGCTCCAGGTTGAGACGAACACTGCTGTTTCTCGTTATAATCAACTGGACCAAGGATCTGATGAAACCTTGTGCTGCTTTGACTAAATCCAACCAATCTGGGCTGCTCGTAGAGCGAAACCTTCCTCTGTCACTATGGGAGAGGAGGGACGACACAGCAGCCTGTAGCAAACTGCTGCCATGGATCAGCTTCAGAACACTTTGGAAGTTCCTACCCTCCAGGAGACAAGTCAGAAGTCTGAGCAGCTTCCCCAGGAACAGAGCATTGTCCCCTGGGTTAGGTGGGCCCCCAGCCGCCCCGTCTGGCTGACCGGAGGTGGAGGTGAGCATGAAGAAGAGAAGGAGGAAGAGACAGGAGAGATCCTCGGAGCTCATTCCATCTGAGTTTAGGTTTGTAGCAATTTGGAGTAAGTCTAACAGTTCCTTTGTCTGTGTGTCAGTCAGCAATACAGAAACCTCTCCAGTCTTAGAGGATCTCAGTATCTCCTCAACTATAGACTCTGGTGTCTTCACAGTGGGAGGAGCTTGACTGGCATCTTTCTCTGATTGGTTTTCTGCAATTCCTTTCGCTGGCAGACCGAATTGCTGGAACTTCAGGAGCATCAGACAAACCTGGGGTGCATCCGATGCCATGAGAACTCCTATGATCCTTTGTGTGAGGGACCGAACCGTGGCAGAGAACAGTGGAGGCAACTCTACAAGAATGGGGCTTTGGAGAAACTGTGAGGATATGAGGGAGCTGGACAGGTAGCCAGGCAGGGAGACAGGCAGCCGGTCTTTGCCTGCACCTGTCTGTCTGCTGAGCAGTGAACTGAGAAGAACATCTGCTACGCAGCCCACATCTCCCCCGGGCAGGTAGGGAGCAATCAAAGGGAAATTGGATGTGACAAGATACCAGTGTGCTACAAGGTAGGAGCTGGCATTCACACTTCCTATCTGCCCATCCCATCCCATCTCTCCATCCAGACTGACCTCAAGCTCTTCTCTCGCTAAAATACACTGTGCTGCTCTGCTCAGCAGTGCTGCAGTACCGGGCTGGGCAAGTAGGGGGGCGTCTAACAGCACTTTCTTCATCTGTTGCAAGGTGAGGAATTTGAGCAGCAAAAAACTCATGGGGCTGCAGGAGGGGTGGATGAGAGAAGGTTGGAGACTGGCTGAAAAAATCCCACCAGAGAGAAGAGTCTCTATGTGGGATAGGGCTTGGTCTTGAATCTCACTTGTAGCTGGGGTTTGGGCTGATTCTAATGATGTGTACTTGCTACAGTGGATGTGGAAGAGCGTGTCCACTTCCACCCAGGTGTACCTGAGCAGGAGAGTTGCTTCCTGGGTCTTTTGTCTCCACGGGAACTCCAGTTCAGAGTCTGACGCCTTATTTGACTCTTTGTGGTCAGAGTTGTTTTTGCTTTTAATTAAGGTATTTTCATTTAAACCTAACTCTGTTGCTATGGCTACATTTGAAGCCTTCTTTTCTGATGACACCAGCTGCAGTAAATCCTTGATCACTTGCCTCATCTCCTCCATCAGGCTGTGAGTCTGTCTGACTAAGGGGAGAGGAGAGGCGTTGTCTAGAGTCTTCAGACTAAACAACACAGTATGAAGGAGCTGGGTGAGGGACAGGAGCTTCAGAGATGCATCTTCTCTCTCTCTGTCCATCTTTCCATCTCTATTCTCTCCTTCATCGCCTCCTCCCCCTTCCACCTCCATCTTCTCCTCCTCTCCTCCCTCCTTCACCAGGTCAGGCAGTATGTACTTCCTGATGCTCTCCAACACCAAGGAGCAAATCTCTAGGCCCTGAGAAGGAGGTGCGTCTAGAAGGCAGGTCCTCAGAGAGGCGGAGACCCCCTCAGAAAGCAGAGGAGGTCGGAGGTCATCCAGGGCAGGACGGCACACGATAGTCAGGAGCTCAGAGAAGAAACGAGGCAGCTGACGGAGCTTAGTGTAGGTCTGGAGCAGATCACATACCATTAGCTGTTGGGAATAAATAAATGTTTTTAGTTCAAAACAAACATTTATTTTTTGGCCCTTGACATAAATGAGCATTTGAATTATGCCTGTCGTGTTTATCGTCAGGTTTATTTATAGACTTTGTTTTTTTAAATAGCTTTTACTGTAAAAAAAAAAAAGAATATGCAATGCACGCTAGGATTGATTGATTGCACACCTGTCTGGCCCGTTGGACCCGTGTTTCCATGCACTCAGCATCAACCCAGGCTGAAGACAACAGCTGGTCCAGGTCTGGTTCAAGAATCAGATGGTTGAGACCCAATAGGACCTTCAAACAGCGGTACCATGCTGGGATGCTGGAGGACAGGATAGGAGACATTTATCACTTAATGAGCAAGGACATTTTTATATGAAGAAAAGTCTAGGATTCAACTTTCCTGGTCTTTGGAAAACCAAATTACACCAAGAAGAGTTGTTTGTTTTTATCCTGAGAATTTCCTAGAACACAGAAGAACAGAACAGTATAGGAAGTGAGTTAAGTTACCTCGGCTGGGCCTGGTTGAAGAGCATTTGGACCAGGGCTCTGTAAAAGTTGAGTTGGACCTCTCCATGTCTGATCCTGTCTGCTGCTACATTATAGATATCAGCTGACAGAGCCTGGCTTAGCAGGGCCTCCACAGCCAGCAGGGCCAGGCTCCAGCTCTCTGGCGAACAGAGGGAGGCTGGGGGAGAGTTCCGTCCAGGGGACAGAGCAGCTGGCTGGGCTGCTTTAGCAGGTGAGATGGGGGCTGGGGGAGAGGGTCCATCCAGGCCTATGTCCAAGCCAGGGACCAATCTGGTGAGAAAATAGAAACACAGAATCCTCCGCTCTTCCTCCCCCCCTCCTCCACCTATTCTGTAGTTTTCCAAAAAGAACTTAAACAGCAGAGACAAGGCATTTGACTTCACAGTGTAGTGCAGGGAGGGCTCACAGTAGCCCTGCGCACACAGTTTGCCAAGTATGGTACTGACTGGCCTCAACAATCCCTTCGCCCCTCCGGGACCACGCTTCCCACAATCCTCCTTAGAAGGTAGGAGCTCCTCCTTGAAGGAGGTCAGGTGCTCGGGGGGGAAGAGAGCTAATTGGAGGATGGAGTCTATCTTAATGCGGATGTCTCTGCTCAGCTGCTGACGGACACGCAGATGTGTGTGAGAAGGTGTGTGTTCCCCAGAGGTCAGCAAGTGCCTGAGTAGTATTACGGGCTGTATCAGTTGGTTTGTTACCATCGTAAAGACTCTGTTAGGATTGGCTTGCTGCCGTTGAACTGACAAATAACACGACAACACCTGAAGCAACACCTCAAGCATATGACCTGAAGAGAGGTTTTCCATTGGCTGAAGGGATAGGGATTTATTAGCATCCATCATTGGCTGATCTGGGGGACTTTCGGTGATTGGCTCAGATTGGGCAGTATCGGAATCTCTAGTAGGCTGAGCTTGTAGGGACTCAGTCATTGGCTCATCTTGAGATGTAACTGACTCTGTGATTAGTTCCGGTTGCATGTGGGCGGGATGGGATCCTGTGAGTGATGGCTGTTGTAGCTCACGGCAGGCCACAGAGCAGAGCTTGGCCAATAGGTTGACCATGAGCTCGTACTTGGTGGTGAAAATAGATGAGAGGGCCGGAGAAGAGAGGACTCCCTGACACACACTCAGTAGAGTGGTCACACACACTGATGGCCCAGCACCAACACGCATACACTCTTGGAGACGGTCGAGTAGCAGCTAGAAACACAAAGAGAACACCAGATCAGCAAAACATCCATATGATGCTGTTCACAAAACTTGAGTTGTTCCAACTGAAAAAGTTTAGTTTCCCAAAAGGTCATCTGGCCCCCATTCACTACAATCATTTCAGAGGAGCCCTGATGACATTCAGTGGTATTGGATTAGAAAACCTACACCTTTTCTAGGATTGTGCTGGTGTTTTTATTTTATTGCTGTGGTCAGTGTACCTGTGCCATATTGAGCCTGAGGCTGATGGTCTTGCCCTGGCTGAGGAGGGAACGGAGCTTCCGGCTGTGCAGCAGGTCATCAAGGTAACCCCACAGTCCTTCTAGAACCCTCTGAGAGAACTCCACCTTCTGACCGTAGAACCCGGTCAGAGCATGAATGGACCAGTCCAACAGCACCTAAGATAGATACACACATAGATAGATTTAGAGAGGCATCTGCTGCTTTTCTATGCTACTCTCTTCTCCACAGATCACGTAAAACAGATCATCTCAAAGACACAGTCCTATCTGAATAAAGACTACTATGGGCAGAAATATGTGTCACTAGAAACTGAATTTTAATCATTTATATTTGAATTGCTCAACTTGAATAATTAGCACCTATGTTTTTTTGGTGAATGACTGAGTTCGACAGGAGACTGAGGAGTCGAACTATAGTCAGACTATGGTGCTGGAGAGAGAGCGAGGGGTACCAGCGGCGGCGACCGATGGAGGTCCGCTGACGGTGTAGCCGGGAGTGAGAGAAAAACTCCAAGTAATTTTTAAGACATGTCTTAATTATGTCTTAATTTGTAAGACATAAAATTACAGTTTTTACATAAATAGAACACTTTAGGCTTTTGAAATATATAGCTCCCGTTAGTCGTTGATACATTGGTTGAAAGAAAATAGTTGTTACAGTACGTGAAAAGGAGTTCTGTGAATCTGCACTCGATTGCTCTTCCTCAATGACCGGATGTGTGTCTCAGTAAACTGAATTTGACTTGCTAGAATTTAATTTGAATTGTGAGAACTGAATGTGGAAGCGTGTATATAGAGTTGAATTTTCAGTAAGGATCAAATACAGTTTCAGAGCAAATTGATTCAATTTCATAATATTACATTCAGTTTCAAGTTTATTGGAATTTAGTTCCAAAACTAATACATTCAATAATAAGAAATGATATCTCCAATCTATATTTAGATGATGTGAGTGTGGAGAGTACTGGAATTTAATGGATTACCAGCTATGGGATTGTAATAATCATGTTATGGTATGATAATTTGTTACAGTTACAAAAATCACTTGTTAGATTACTCAGAGACTTGATTAAAGGATAAAAGGCATTTTTGATTGAGATAAGCAACATGAACACAATAAGCACATCCTTACACACTTATCCAAGACAATCATCATCATCAAGACACAACCATAATTTTGTACAACTTGGAATGATGGTGTTACCTGTTCTTTGTTGGGCAGTAGGCACTGGGAGGAGATCCAGGCAAAGCGTGCCAGCTTCAGCTTGTCCTCCCATGGAGTCAGAGGACTCTTCAACTTCAAATGGATACCTGAGTAGATGGCAGCCATCGCTGCTGCTACTGGACTGGGTTTAGGGAGGGAGGGCTGGAGGAATGGAGGGAGTGAGTACGAGAGGGAGAGTAAAGATGTGATGTGAAGATGGCATCCAAAATATTCTTCAGTGAAGATGCCATCCAAAATATTCTTCAGATGGAGCGGTGATCGAAACTATATTAATTTAACAGTGACACTAGAAGGTGAAATTCTAGAGCGGAACACAGAACAGGGAAATGTGACGTTTAACGTTATATGACCAGAAGACCTGGATTAATACTAGTAACGTTATTCTAAAAGGCTGCATTTATTTGGTTCCCGGAAGGTTCAAGCATCTGCGTACAAATTAGACTGTCTGATTCTGACATTATACAGAATTATTCTGAGGACAACTGACACAATTTGTCATGCTGTAGCGCTAACCTTAACTAGCGTTGGTAGCCTCGTCTAGCTAACATGGCCTAGTGCTGAGGGCGCTACACGTCTGTAAAAACCAAACAGTTAGCTCTGAGCTGAAACTCTGTTTATTTGCTTAACAATACTTTAAAGCTGCGTACATTTAACCAATATTAACATACTACTTACAACTTTCTATCTGCACGTGTCTACTGTTGTCAGATCCAGACCAACTTTCAACTTTCACCTTTCACCTTCCCGGCCAGGCAAAAGTAATCGAGCATTGATTGAACAACTCTGTCCGGCTCTAGTAATAATTTCCCACTTTTCACAATTTTATCACAAACCCAAATGTATATTATATTCAATGTCTTCCTTGAATGGAGGGTATGAATAAAGCCACATCTAAAATAAAACTCATTACATCTTCATCTACATCAAAAAATATTCGTTACATTTATTTCTGCTTTGATCGCCCCGGAGATTGTGAGGCAACGTACACAAAATGGTTTGTATAAACTAGATTTAAAACAAATATCTTAGATATGTTTGAATACGAAGATGAAATGTCTGATTAAACCTAGGAAGTGTATGTAAACACTTGCTGGGCATCAATGATCAGGGTTCCCTTGGTTATGCCTGGGGAAAGTTTGCTTATATCGTCAGCCATAGATTTTACCAGAGGAGTCGTTCTCGGGCTTCATACAGCCTAACCAGGGTCACCTTTTCTGTTTCTGAGCTCTTTCTTTGCCACAGGACTTTGGTGTATCTCTATCAATGGTTTTGGTTTGAGTTGGTGTTCACTAGTGTGTGTTTCCGTGCTTGCCCACCTAACTATCGATTCAGGGACAGATGGTTTTGACAGGCAGGGTGTTGGTAGCTAGTGACCGGCGATAAGAGAGATAACCTAGGCGATGCTGGCTGAAGGCGGCTGTCAGGCACAGATAAAATGGACAATAACGGTCAAAACCCAACAATGTAGCGGCACCAAGCTTTTACCGATCGGCTTTGGATACAGCGAGTTGACACAGCGGCTGGGGATTGCCAACATGTTTTCTCCGAGTGGACTTTCTTATCTATGCTTTTGAACGTGAGCACCACCACGACACTGGCATCAACCTGATTTTGTCTTGGTGTAGAGGAGAAGTTCCCTTAAGTACCGGGATCTGTCTAATTGTGTGTCCTACTCGCTGTATTGCTGGTTGTACCAGACTCGGACGATGCGACTTTTACTCCACCTGTCAAGGTGCACAAGTAGGGTGCATTTGTTGAAACGCAGGATCACACACTCCTGTGTTAGTAGGCTGATATGTTGGGAATACCAGATCCACACAACGGGACAGCGGGGGAAGAGAGAGACAGCCGGGGGTGTTTTCCAAGCCCCTCTCTCTTCACACGGGGCCTTCCTGCCGGTTCTGCCCTACAGTTCAACTGGACTACTTTCTCCGGGCTGTTTACACACACACTTCTCGGCGAGACGGCTACGCTCGCCCACGCACACACCCGTTGCCTTTGCCAGCTCGTCAACCGACTCACAACCAACAACGCCAGTAAAGACTGAGACGGAGGGAGGTCAAACGCCGACTACTCTCCCCGTTGAAGACGTTAAAAGGATTCTGCATCTTGCTCACCCTGAGAGGTGGAGACTGGCAGGTAAGCTGGCAGTGTGTCTGTCTGTGTACCCAGGGCTGCAGCTAGGAATTATGGGCCCTGTGCACAGCAGGTGAGTCTGGGTCCCCTCCACTTTCCTCTAGTCCTCACACCGCCATTATCCAACCTATGACCAACATGTCTACCCATCCACAACTTAAACACACATTCATTTACTGATCATTTATCGGACACAGTCTCAGTAGAGAGCTCTGTTAATGTTCTCTTAATGCTTCAAAATGATTTTCTGCAGCCTGCAACTTGAATTGCGTATTAATGAATTGCAGAGTGTGTACCTTCTAAAAATTATAGTAAAAATGTGTATGTGCTTTTTGTTTTTAGGGTGTATCTTCATTTTGATGATTATCTTATTCTGTGCTTCTGTCTCTCCGTCCACTCCAGCTGCAGTAGGCTTCCTATGTGTCTCCAGTGCAGTGACCATGTCAGCTCCGTTCCTCTTGGGTAGGGTGATTGACACCATCTACACCACTGGAACGGACACAGAGACCATGGCAGCCTCCCTGACTTCGTTGTGCATTATGCTGACGGGGGTGTTCCTCTGTGGTGGGGCAGCTAATGCTGCCAGGGTCTACCTCATGCAGATCTCAGGTGAGACGGGAGAGAGATTTGCTGTACATACATTCAAATGTAGACACACAGACAGACCAAACAGATTACATTAGGGCTGGGCCATATCATATCGTTCATGATAATACCGGTATAAATTTGTACACGAAAAAAATGTGTCATATCATGATATTAACGATATAGCAGTGTGATGTCGTGTTGATGCATTTGCATATTCTAGCACACTAGAACGATACAAGCACGGCTGAAAGCCAGAGCAGCGCTTCAGCCTCTGATGAGGATTTAGTAGCTAAAGGGGAGCTGGGGTCATGTGGAAGTGGTGTTACGCCTAAAGGTGGAAACACAACAAACTTGTTTCACCACCACGCGAGTAAGAGGAAAGTCAGAAGTCGCGTGACGAGAGTTTAGCAGGCAAATGACACCAACTCAGCCGAGCATAGCTGGAGCACTCGCAAGTAGCATATTTTGACTTATGTTGTCACTATTGCACTAATAAATGCTGCTGCAGTCACCAATAAAACATTGTTAATTTTTTTTTTTCATATTGTCATGAATATCGTAACCGCAAATTACCCTGAAATATTGTGATATTATTTTAAGGCTACATCGCCCACCCCTGGATTACATAGATGTCCAACAGACTTATAGATGCTAAACACAAACTCACTGGTGTCTTTAAACAGGCCAGCAGAATGTGAGCAACCTGCATGCATCTCTCTTCGATTTCTCTGTCCAGGAAGGTCCCAACTAGGAAGCTTTCATCCTTTCTTCTCCATCTTTCTCTCCAACTTCTCTCTTCTTCTCCCTCCAGGTCAACAGATTGTTCGGAATCTCCGTGCCTCTCTCTTCTCCTCCATCCTGAGACAGGAAGTGGCGTTTTTTGACCGGACTCGGACTGGCGAGCTCATTAACCGGCTCTCTGCTGACACGGCCTTGGTCGGCCGCTCAATCACAGACAACTTATCAGACGGCCTGAGAGCTGTCGCCCAGGCAGCTGCTGGTGTCAGCATGATGGTGAGAACATCCCTGGTCGGTTGTCATTGGTCAATAGACATTTTCTGACTTGATGCGTATGTTGCAACATGATCACGGTGTTGGCCGTGAAATGCTTCACACTCAATTTTATTGTGTTTTCATTGTCTTGCTTGAAAGTTTACATGGTCCTTTATGTGATGAGTAAGGTGTCTGAGTGTGGCACCCATGAAACCCAGTGCAATATGTATAATGATCATGTGATACTTTTATAGAGGGGAAATCCTCTCTTTGCAGGTCAGAGCACAGGGTCAGAGCTTAGTACACTTCATCAGGGGAGGTGCTTGCTGACATGGTGGCTTGAACACAGGTCGTCTCTCTAACCACCCTGCTTCACAAAAATGCTGATACAAATTTGGGACCCCCTCAATGTCCTATTAGCCGCTTTATAACCATCACCTCTTGAGAAACGGTGTCTTTCGGTCAGCTGAAATTTTCTCTCATGATTCTGACCAACAAGGAAATGTGAGAAATGTGATCTCCATCTACAATGCCACATATTTCCAGTCATAACAAGAGTTATAAAAGTCATAAATGTTAATTAATAAAAATGCTGATGATATATTGGGGTTTTTTCAGTGCAACCTAGATGGATTTTGGTGTGTGGTGCGGTTTAGGATGAGGAAGTAGTTTTTTTGTTTTTTTACATTTTCCTGTCTACCTATTTCCTCTTACTACAAGGAAATAGGTCGATTCTGTAGAACGACCAAAGTCTAAAGGACTTTCCTCCAGCTATGCTCGGCTGAGTTGGCGTAATTTGCCTGCTAAACTCTCGTCACGCGACTTCTGACTTTCCTCGTACTCGCGTGTGTGTTTTTGCTGTAAGTGGTGAAACAAGTTTGTTGTGTTTCCACCTTTAGGCGTAACACCACTTCCACACGACCCCAGCTCCCCTTTAGCTACTAAATCCTCATCAGAGGCTGAAGCGCTGCTCTGGCTTTCAGCCAGTGCTTGTATCGTTCTAGTGTGCTAGAATATGCAAATGCATCAACACGACATCACGCTGCTATATCGTTAATATCATGATATGACACTTTTTTTTCGTGTACAAATTTATACCGGTATTATCGTGAACGATATGATATGGCCCAGCCCTAGTAGCAAGGCTTAAAACACCACACATACTCACAAGAGACATTTTTTTCCTTACAAGGAAGTAAAGTTACTTCCTGGTACATTGAATGACAAAGGTACGGTATAAGGAGATGAGCTGGAAGTAATTACTGTCTGCACAGATTGCTAAATCTTTGCCCAGTAACACCAAACCATATAATTAGCGGCCATTTGATATGAACTCTCCTCTTCCACCTCTCTCCCTCCTTCCCCTCCTACCACACCTCTCTTTCTCTTCTTTCCTTGCTTACTCACCCCCTCTTCCTGTCCACCCATCTCCTCTTCGTTTCCATTAAATCTGCTCTTTTTTTTCCTCCCTCTCCTTCTAGTTCTACGTCTCTCCCAGTCTAGCGGGCTTCGTGTTGCTGGTGGTGCCTCCCATGGCTGGCCTTGCTGTAGTCTATGGCAGATACCTACGCTCCATCTCCAAGCGCACACAGGACGCACTAGCGCAAGCCACACAGGTACCGTGCACGCGTTTGGTGTTTGTGTCTGATCTTACAATGCTGCTTCAGCCGTATCTAGCAATTTAGAAGTTATGATAATGTTATAAATTGTACTAATGAAATTGCTTGGGTGTGTTTTATTGTCCCAGTTGGCAGAGGAGCGTATCAGCAACATGCGTACAGTCAGGGCTTTTGGGAAAGAACTGTCAGAAGTGAACACATACACACAGAAGACGGACCACGTCCTCAGCCTGGCCAGGAAGGAGGCTGTACTAAGAGCTGGCTTCTTTGGAGTGGTAAGTGTGTGTGTGTGTGTGTGTGTGTGTGTGTGTGTGCATTTGTTTTGTAGTCTGTGCAAGAGTGGATTTTTGTCCTCTGAGTGATGCAAACCAAATCCACAGTTAGCACATGAACTATTACACACAGGCTTCTGCTTTTTTCACAATGTGTTGCGGTTGTCACAGTAGCACAATTTTACCTGACGTGTCTGTCCGAGACCAAGTATCACCACAAAAAGTAGTATCGCCATATAATGATGAACAATACCTGAACCTACTTGTTGTGCACATTCAAATGTTGGTACAGTGCTCAGTGCCGAGGCAGCTAATGACACAAATTGTTGTCTTCACATTCTGTATACACTTCTTGTCCTCCGGGTCAAAATGACCCGCCTTCACTAAACCCCCAAAATAAAGCAGCTTAATTGATTTTAAACACCAAATCTATTTTGCCTGAAGAAACAATTTGTCATTCACCACAAATTGTGTGAATTCCTAAGTTTAACCTCTTCACATGGCAGAAAGACTGCATTTATTCAGGAGACACCACTCGTTTCATTTTGACTGTTGGGTCATTTTGACCCGAAGACAATGTTAGTACATTTTTTTGTACAGCTTACATGGAAATATGAATAAAGGCAACATTTCACTTTTTCTAATGTTGGGGTCAATCTAGGAAAAGTCATCAAATTTCAAGTTGAAAAAATTTATTTTAGGGGATTTTTCTCTGCTTTTAAACTCATTTTCGGGTCATTTTGACCCGAAGACAACAGGAGGGTTAACAAGCTGCAGTCCTTAAATTAATCAGACAGGTCAGTTGGCAGCAGATTCTTTTGTCTGCATTTTTGTCTTGTCTGGATATGCACACACGTGCACCTTGAAAACATAGCAAGACTAGCTCATACTTATTCATTTCATTATCAGTAATGTATGAGGAAGTAGCCGGCAGTAATACCAAGATATGTATTTGTGTGTTTGTTTTTTTCAGACCGGTCTCAGTGGAAACTTCATGATCTTGTCAGTGCTGTATAAAGGAGGCCTGCTGATGGCTAGCCAACACATGACTGTAGGAGAGCTCTCATCGTTCCTCATGTACACCTTCTGGGTGGGCATCAGCATCGCAGGTAACACACACACACACACACTTTGTTTCAATGTGATTTTCCTGATCTATATTGCTTGGGTCTGAGTTGTTTCCACTCCGTGTGTGAGTGCTGATGGATTGGTTCACTCTGTTTGTTGCACTAGGTATGAGCTCATTCTACTCTGAGCTGATGAAGGGGTTTGGAGCAGGAGCCAGACTGTGGGAGCTACTGGACAGAAAGCCTGAGTTCCCTCTGAATGGTCAGAACACACACACACACACACACACACACACACACACACACACACACACACACACACACACACACACACACACACACACACACACACAGAGGCAGGCAGTATTACCTCAGGATTACTACTTTGGATCATTGCCAACATCAGTTGGCACTAGCTGAAAAGCAGGTGGTGGTTACTTCCACATGCTAGAGCCTGACTGATACATTGGATGTCATATATTAGCACATATCGCAGATATATCGGTGTCTGCGTATATTTTGGCCGATATTCTGACCCGAGGGGATCCACAATGAGCTAGAGTGCTACAGGCAAGCTATGAAGGTATTTCCCTGCCAAAACTATTTTCAGAAGCGTATCATGATTTGCAAGAGCGAAAAACAATGAGCAAGTGATTTGAAATGTGATTTGTATTCACAAAACTCTCTTTTCAGTTACACTTTTACACTTGCAAACGTCAATTTTCTTGCTCAAATTGGTCTACAACCTGCCCCTGTTGGGTTGGCAGTATGATGGACTGAGGGGGCTTGTGAAGGAGAATGTGTGCTAATGTTCTTTTATATAGGCTATAGCCCACACAACACACTACCGCATTTTGTGATGCTTAACAGTCTTCCCCATAAGATGTGGTGATGTAAGCGTTAAAAGGAAATGTTTGGTACGTTAATCCTTTTTCTTTTTTGCTATGATTCATTGTGCCGCTCCAGCGAGCAGCGTGTCTGTGCTAGTTGTTTCTGATGCGTTAGCTATGTAACGGAAGAGACTGGTGTCTATAAGCAACTTAGACAGTGAGCTGAAGACACTCAGCTCTACTAATGCTGACAAACGTTGGTAATGAGCCAGAAACGAAATGATATTGGCGCTGTCCTTTATAATCTAGTCTTCTTTCTTCTTTGAAATATTTCAGTGCACTACCTAGGACTTCCTTCCTCATTTTGACTCTTGGTTTTGTTTCATTTGTATTCAACAATTGATTGAATGACTGAGCTGTCAAACATCTCTCTCTCTCTCTCTCTCTCTCTCTCTCTCTCTCTCTCTCTCTCTCTCTCTCTCTCTCTCTCTCTCTCTCTCTCTCTCTCTCTCTCTCTCTCTCTCTCTCTCTCTCTCTCTCTCTCTCTCTCTCTCTCTCTCTCTCTCTCTCTCTCTCTCTCTCTCTCTCTCTCTCTCTCCATAGAAGGCCTCGTCCTTCCTTCAGACCAGCTGAAGGGCCGGCTGGAGTTCTGTGACATCTCCTTCTCCTACCCGACCCGCAGGGATGCTCCTATCTTCCAGAACCTCAGCCTGCTGGTCCCAGCTGGTTCTGTCATGGCCGTGGTGGGAGCCAGTGGTTCGGGGAAATCGACCCTGGTCTCACTGCTGCTCAGGCTCTACGACCCCAATGCTGGTGAGAGGAAGCGTGTTCTCTGTTCTCCAATTCAAAACCATGTCAGACAAGGTTTAGGACGAGAATAACCTCTCCTCTTCTCTCCTGCAGGTGTCATCACTATAGATGGGCAGGACATAAGGGATCTAAATCCCTATTGGCTTAGGAGTCACATTGGAACTGTCAGTCAGGTAGAAAATAAATGTTCAGTTCACTTGTTAATGTTCATATGTATATGTTGGGATGATTTTATAGCTGGATTTATTTGAGTCAACATTGGAATTTACTTGAAACAACTTTTTACATGACATTTTTGGACTTTGGAATTCCATTTTCATTTAGGTGAAAACCTCAGTTGGCTAGTTAGTAATTAAAAAAAATAAGAAACACTGCTTCAAGATGATCTCTTTCTCTCTCTTGCTTTCCCCCTCCCACGCCCAACTCTCCACCAGGAACCAGTGTTGTTCTCTTGCTCTATCAGAGATAACATAGCATACGGTGCAGTGGACGCAGACACCTGTGACCACAGAGGACATCTACAGTGCAGCCAGAGTGGCCAACGCCTATGATTTCATACAGGCTTTTCCTCAAGGCTTTGACACCGTGGTGGGGGAGAAGGGAGTGCTGCTGTCAGGTGAGGGACCACACTGGACGTTGCCATGAGAACATCCACAATTGGCTGTTTGTTCCTGTGTATTTTACACCGTGTACACACACATAAGTTAACTTGCATCTTTGTCTGTCAGGTGGTCAGAAACAGAGGATAGCCATTGCTAGAGCTCTGCTCAAGGTAAATACAGCAGCATGGTAGTTCCACATCTGGAGAAAGCAGACCCTGGTTACGCCTGTCATTTGCACGTGACTTTTGTCAGCCAGCATTCTGGATGCATTCAGTGACTGGTGTGGACTCCCCCAAAATTAGATTCTGCTCTTCGTTGCTCATAGGCCTTCCAGTCCTGATTTGGAGGTGATCAGGCTCACGAACATGGGTCAGCATGGGCTCAGTGTGGACATGCAACAAAGCAGTCTCATCAATATCAAATCATTCTGATCCACTGAACCACAAAAAATGCTTTCAAATGACAAGTGGAACCAGGGTCTACACGCTGTAGTCTCAGCTGTTTATCGTTGGTTATGTTGACGTTGTGTGTTAAAGGTCACAATGTGTGTATTCTCTCTCCTCAGAACCCTAGGATCCTACTGTTGGATGAGGCTACCAGGTGAGACCGACACTTGATTGGTTAATTAAGAATTTGAATCAATTAGCAAAATAATTGGCGTGACCCAAATAAACATCAGATAGACTAAAAGACCACAATGCAGAACCTGTGTGGGTTTTTTCTAGGCTATTAGCCAAACCAGAAACAAGAGAGACACATTTCTGGTCTCACGTGACACTTTCTGGTTCAGTTTCATTAGCATCAGTGTTGCCCCATATGCAGAATAAAAACAAACTATTATTCATTTATTGTATAATGTATGTAAACTCAACCAGTTAATGCTCAATGGCTGAAATTGGCCTTGCCTTGTTCTTATTTACTCCTTTTTACAGCACCCTGTACTGTACTTTGCTTTGAAAAGTGCTGTACAGACAGATTACTATTATTGTTATTGTTGTTCCATTGCGCTGGTTAGAGACACAGCTCTTCAGGCTCTATGAGTTTATTTGATTGATGTGTCTGACTTTAGTTTTTTAGTCTTTTAAATGCACCAACGTCACCAAGTCAAATTCCTTGTATGTACGAATGTACTTGGCTAATAAAGTTGATTCTGTCTGTTGAAGACAATCCTAACCAACTATCTCTCCTCAGTGCGTTGGATGCAGAGAATGAGTTCCTGGTCCAGGAGGCCTTGGAGCGTCTGATGGAAGGTAGCTCTCTCTCTCTCTCTCTCTTGCTCTCAGTCTGTCGCTCTCCCCTTCTATTTTTCTCTCTATCCTCTGCCTCTGTCTCTCTCTCTCACATAGTGTTTATTTATGAACACATGGTTTCAAGTAAACCATTCCTTCCCCTGGCATACCAGTT
This sequence comes from Hoplostethus mediterraneus, assembly GCA_034670385.1. NCBI lineage: Eukaryota > Metazoa > Chordata > Actinopteri > Trachichthyiformes > Trachichthyidae > Hoplostethus > Hoplostethus mediterraneus. The sequence goes on from JAXDDW010000004.1 coordinate 15,891,131, forward strand.
TTACCTGTTTTTAATTAATTTTTATGCTGCAACACATTCCTAATTGAGATTCTTTTGTTTTGTTTGTTTTCTCCTGTTACTTCCTGCCCCACCCCATCAAAAGGCAGGACAGTTGTGATCATCGCACACCGTCTCTCCACCATCCAGAATGCCAACGCTGTGGCTGTATTGGACCAGCGCCGCGTAGCCGAGTGTGGCCGGCACACAGAGCTGCTGGGCAACAGGCACGGACTGTTCCGGAAACTGATGGAGAAACAGGCTTTTCTACAGGAGGAACAGAAACAGGCCCTACGCTGAGAGGAGAGGGAGTGTAGGTCAGTGGAGGAGCAAGAGAAATGAGGAGGAGGAGGGAATAAAAAACGGTGAAAAAACTGACGAGGAAAACCGATGTAGGTACTAAAGGAGAGAGGAGGTCAATGAGAGACAACCTTTTACAGGTGAAGTAAGTGAGAAGGGGTTTTCTCACATGCTGAGATCCTTCCCTCTCCTCTCCGCTGCTGAAATAACCAGCATCATACGAAGAGTTGTTTTCAAAGGAAACGTTAAAGTTAAATCCACACCTAAGACCTAGGGACTGAAACATGGATCAGTGAATTCCTAGACACAACTACTTTCTGCACTGAAGGAGTGGGAGAGAGACAGAATGAGAGAAGACACCTCCTACACTGGAGCCACATGGTCAACATGTGATTAAAATGATTGTAGCGTTCTGCTGAGCTGTCGCTGCCGCAGTTTGGGGGCAAAAGCCTGAATCCTGTTTCGAGTACTGGTCCGTTCCACAGCAACTACCTAGCAACAGAGTTCAGGTGTGTGTGACAGGAATTTAAAAAAGGAAAATGGTCTGTATTTGCTTTCCACAGTAGGAGTCTGATTTGTGCACCACTCTTAAAAGTTTGGTGCGCTCTACCAGTGTCAAGTCAATCTCTCATTCGCTCTCTACTGTTAGCCTATATTGAACACTATAGTCTAGCGTCACTATATGATTTTTATAACGACACCAAAAACAGTCCAATATGGCATATACAGCACTGCTGAATATATTTGTTTATGTAGTTGTATCTATATATTTGTTTTTTAAAACTTGAAGCTTATATGCAGAGGCTTTTACACTGATTTTACTTGGTAAATAATCCAAATGAAGCAGCGATCAAGGCTATTGATAAAGGATACTGTGGTGTAAAACAGGGTCTAACAGGGTTCTGAACCGTCCTGGTAATACAAAGACTGGCTTCCCAGTCCTGCAAAGCGAATGGAAAATAAGGATCATGGATCATTGAAAACTGTCGTGAAAATCATTGTGGAAAATCACAACAGTGTTTTGTCAAATCACCACTATTTTCATAACGAGCTCATCCTGGGGGAATCCTTGGACCTCCCTGTTGCTGATGACTGTCTTGGACTGGGATTTTCTAAATTTGTTGACATCCCTGTTGTAATGTAGGCCTGTCACTTAGGCCTAATGTTGTTTGTCATTTATATTTGGTCAACCACAGGAGTTAGCCCAGCACCCAGATAAGAAATGTATTCTCTCAACCAGAGACTCTGGCTCAGTGACAATATAAATACTCTTATCACATGGGGACCCATCAAAAATAAGCCGACACCAGTTTTGGGTCCCAATCGTCCCAATGGCAGTCAAAAATGTCCAGAATATTGACGTCACATGGTAGATCTAGGTTCACCAACATATCGTGGTTCAGTCAATCTTTGGTTAATATTGCCTGGGATCTAAATAATGGCTTGTACTCCAGTCAGACAAAAGAAACTGTGCAGCGTAATTGAGACAAGTTTACTGGTTAATTGATTGAAGCCGGCTAACCAGCCCATTTTCTGGAAGATGCAGGCTTACTGGAGGGAGGATACAGGACACTAGATCACCACAGCCAGTCAGAAGTATGTCAGTGTATCTCGCTCTCCTCTCTGTCAACAACTACTGTCAAAGTGCTCTTGAGCGAGGCACTTAACCCCTGACCGTTAAGTGCTCACTGCCCAAGAGTACAAGACTGTGGCTGTACTGGGCAGCTCCCTGGTGTGAATATGTGTGTGTTTGTATGTAACCATGACTCCCCAGGCTTGGGCTTTCAGACAACAGGGCAAAGTAAAACAATCTAATTGATCTGCCCTTCAAGAAGTTGCCATGTAATCAGAGTAAGAGTGTTGAGACGTCTCCTTGGGTGATGTTGCCATGAATCAGAATGTGTTCTTAGTCAACTTGTCTGGTTAAATAAGGGTCATGGATGGAAACAAAGAAACATTAAATCTCACCCATGAGAGATTGACAGAATGGGGGTGAACTTGGCTCTGTGTGTATGTTTACCAGTTATCCCACCCTTGTTCTAGCTACTAGTAGGTATTCACTCGATGAGATTTGTGGTTTAGTTTACTTCTAAAGCCAACTGGAGGTTAGCCACTGTGCTATTTAGCCAGCTTAACGTTATAGCTTGCTTTACTAAAAAGTTATGACTCTCCTCAGGCCTGGCAATGGCCGTATGAGAAGCTCCAATGAATAGACTAAAGGCGGTGAGATCACTCATCTTTTGCCTTACATTGGAACAAACATTATTTTGGGATAAACATTCCAAAGTCAACACAGCCCAACACTGTGCTCGCTAGTTGAGAAAAATAGTTTTGGTGACAGTTAAATCACATTTAAAAGAAAACTTTATCACATGGGTTTTGCAGCTAATTAAATGAAAAGAAAGAAAGTTTGTCGTGACAGAAGAGAAGCTCCAATGACATACACAGAGGTGTTAGCCACTAATGATTATTTTTCTTCAAATCGACAGTCCCTATTGGTGAACTTCTCTAGAACAGAGGTTCGATAGTTTGGTGGAGGAATTGCCTTTTGTAATAATGGATGAAATGATCACACACATTTGAGGTGTAATACATATAGTAGATGCAAAACCATATAATCAAAAACATGTTCCTATAAGATTTATTTTCTTTTCCCCTTTGAGAGATAATGTGCTTTTCTCATCTCTCATTTTCTCATTTGCTTGCCTGATTTTTTTTCTTTGACCATGTGGCTGAAAGAATAAGACAGCATACTTGTGTACATTTCTCTGAAAGTTTTATACTAAGTGAAGATGTTTTTTGTTTATCAGGGATCAGAAACTTGAATCGTTGCATATGAATGTCTGTGTCAGTATCAGTGCTCAGTGTTTCAACGTGTTGAAATGTGTTGTCGAGCACATTTAGAGTTTTTCTACATGGTTTCATATTCTAGGCACATTTACTTAGGCACACTGCCTTACTCTTTAAGGCAGTGATACTCTTGCAATGGATGACAATGGATATTGGCTTATAACAAGGATAAAAATGGACAATTGGGACAGAATTAAAGTGGGTAGTAAAGGAACAAGGAACAATGTGTTGATCATAGCCAATGGTAAAATTGCCCGTTTGCATTGCCTCCAAATGTTGTCTTTGTACGATGGTCGTCATCTTTTGGTTATATGAAGTTAGAGGTTACATATTGTATATTTATGTATTGCAGTGTGTAGATTGTATGGTAGCAGGATTTGGTTCAACTCTGTGCTCTTTACTCACTTCACACATTCACTACATGATTCTTTTAAGTGCATTTTTTCTTTTCTTTTCTGTTTTTTTTTTTTTTAATCAGGCAAACAGTTTTGATTTGAAACATAATATATTTTCACGTCTTCATGTACCACATATTATTCTGTCATATCTAAACAGTTTGGCCTTTGCCATAGTCCTGCTCCATAGCCATTGCTAATCTCTAGAATGGGCATATCTCACTAAGGCGATGCATGGAGGACATTGTCAAATATTTTTAACCAACAATTCTAGAGAAGGGGCAGCAAATCACACATAACACCACATGGACAACCTCTGTCAATGGGTCTCATGTGTTGAGTTTCCCATGTTGAAAAAGGTAATATTAGGAAATCTTGTTGTCACATGAAGTCTGGATACAGTTACTACATTGCTGCCTACCACAATGGAACCAGTTGGATTGGAGCATTCACACCGTCCCTATCTTTAGTAAAGGTCAAGGTACGTGAAAGTCCCTGAGTCTGATTACAACACACACAGAAGCCAGCTGGGAATTTTTTTGTAAGTTTTATGTTATGAGTTATAAATAATATATGACCTAAATGATGTATGATATGTTTGAATGATTTTGTGTTTGCTAAATTATTATACTTATACATAAAGAAAATAAAGTGAAATATTAATGACTTCCTTGTGGTGAGACTTTTTTCAACTGTGGAGGGTTAGGTTCTCATCCTGCTCATGCTCAATGGGTTTACACCCAACTGTTGCTGCATGTCACTGTTTGTCATCTGCCATACACTAACTAATTACAAGATTTCTTGTTTTGTCATGGCTAAGTTGTATTAGATTGTTGCCTTGTACTAGGTAATTGTTAGTAGTTGGCATTCCACCACCCTTCATCATTTTCCCTACAGAAACAAATGATGGGAGACACCGCAGAGAAGGTTCTTAGAGGACTTGGTGTGTGTGGTTTCAGAGTTGGGGGTCCTACCCACTACCGCATCTCTGTATATTCTCTCACAGTTTGTGCCAGCATGACCAGGTCGTATTCATTCACTCACCAAAACATGCCTGTCTCATAAGTAACCCCGTCTGTGTCCTTGCAATGTGTCAGTCTCACAGTAGATGGTGCTGTTACTATAGCTATGGGCCACAGCCAGGCACAGTGAGTTACTCAATTATAATATAAATTACTCAGTTATAATCACCATTCAAGTCAGGGCTGGGCTCAATGCACTTTCAATTCATCATACACAAATACAAAGTCATGAATTGCTACATGTATTACAGTTATTTTGGTTGAGAGGTTGGGTGCAGTATGATAACCACCTCATGTACAATGTGTTCCTCAGCTAAACAGGACTGCTGGTGGCATATACCCAGACCATAGCAAAATAGTACTGCATTATGACTATGCAGACAAAAAACATGTGAATCACTTGATTGGTCCAATCTCATAAGTTCGTCTTGCCCCTGTGAGGCAGTTTAAGAGTCTGGCAAAAATGATAAATCAAGAATACTTCGACCACTTCAAATATTTGAAATCATGTTCAACTATATTTTTGCCCTGGTATGATAATGCCATTAAAACAACCCAGACACAGGAGGCAAGGCCATGCAGTTAAAAGAGAATACAACAGAATTTCTGCTTTGAAATATGTTAGGAAATATGCTGTTCCTAAGACATTTTGATCCCTGTTTGTCCCATTCACTGCTGTCTCTCAGGCCACAAGAATAACACACTTGTGAATTCTTAAATTGAGTGGTGTTCCCCTTTAAATACTCCAGGAATGGACCCCCCCCAGCAGCCCCTGAAGACTGATCGGCTGGCCTGTGGAGCTGACCAGGTGCTGCTTGGGGCTGCATGGGTTTCCGATTCCAACTCCATGTGCTGCTGTGTCACGGCTCTCTCCACCTTCCTGTTGATCGACAGTGTACTATTTGAGGAACTAGAAGAACAGAGGTTCTGACCCTTATTGGCCATACTTGGCCAGGCTATATTCCAGCCCACATCGATTTATTGATTGCTTAAAAGTATCACACAAAGCCTTGTATGTTTATACAAGAGGGCCATAAAAAACGCAATGGCACAAAATTGCATCAACTTGGAAAAAAAGGTTTCATTCTAAGGTTCATTATATTGCATTTTTGTTCAACATTTGAGCAAGATTGCAAGGTACAGATCAACTCACACCACACCACACTGGTTGGAAGAGAATACTGGCGGAGAGTGATTGACTGTCTTTTAAAATACTGAAGTTGACCAAATAGACCCAAACTAAATAATGTCTAAGTAAAGTAAACATAAGGAGAAGACAGTCATCATGGGACATCACACCAGCTCAGAATTGGGAGTACAACACAAGCACAATTCCATGTTGTATCCTCTTACTACGAAAGAGATTGAGAAGTTCACTGAAGATTCTCACTGATCGTGGGTCAGTTTCCCAGTTCTGTTTCCCCGTGGCATAACAACACTGTCCACTGAGCTCCTCTTCCTGCTCTGTCCTGTCTATCTTCATTGAGAGCACTAGAAAAACTGCATACTCTGCAAGGTTCTGAGTATTGGAGCATATCAATAGTAAAAAAGAGGAACACTAGGAGGAGAGCTGTGTGCTGACACATCTGAAATCAATCAATGATCACAAGCTAAAGAGAAAAATTGTACTACTTTCTATTCTCTTTTAACTGTCCCTTTACACTATCCTCAATGTCCTCAGTCATTCTTCACTGCAATAAATGCTACATGAGCACAAGTGGCACAGAGAGTTGAGCAGATTACTGCACTTAAATGGTAGACCACCCATGTGCCGCAAGTGTATCGGTTCCTATAACTGACTGAGGCTTGTGCTATTCTTACACTTTCTCTGACACACTCTGTCTCTCTCCTCTTTCCTGTCTCTACAGTAGTATCTAAAGTAAAAACCAAAAAAAAATCAAATTAAATAATTGAAGTAAGGTAGACACGAGTCTCCGGGAGCCGTCTGTACCATGAGGGTTGAACACAGAGAAACATCTGTGCGAGACATCCATTTCTTTCTACCTCTCCACGTCTGTCTTGTATATGTGACTCATGCTATTCTGTCACTTCTCTTTCTCCCATCTTCACTATGATATCCAAAATTTAAAAAACATACTGTAGTTGTAAAAAGGCTGGCATCCCCCACTCTCCTTTATCAAAAAACACCATAAAAAGTGTCCCTGCTGCCTGTCTCTGCCCCTGCCCTTCCAGCTGGCCTGGTTGCATGCCTTCTGACAAGCTAAACTCTTCTTCTGCCACCTGCCACTCCGCACGCCCCTTCACCTCCCTCCCTCCCTCCCTCTCTCTCCTCCCTCCCTGCTACCGCCCATCCCCTTTAGCCCCTCTGACCTCACCTCCTCCCTCTCTCTACCCGACAACTGCCAACCCATTTACGTTTTAGGCGTTTCGCAGACAGAACGGCTCACAGCAAGTGCATAAAAGTAGCTCAACCTTGCTATGCAACCCCCAACTGCCCGTCCCCTCCTCCATACATGCGCCACTTCAGTCTGCACCCCACCCCGTTTTCTCTCTTTCTCACTGCAAGTTATAAGCTTCTCTCTCCATCTCATACCTCCTCTACCTCCTCATGCCTTATCCCATGCCCTTATTTTATTAAGACAACCATTTTTTTTATTGACCGTGCAAGATTTCCCCTGCCATGCAGCCCATAAGAATATCATGTCATTGGTTCCAGTGGAGAGTTTCAGTATCACGTGGTCTAAATTCGGCTTCAGGTGCATTTCCACTCAACCATCAAATCATCGTCTTGGAAAATCTGATATGGGGCCATTAAAAGCAACCTCAACATCCACATTGGTGCACCTCGTCTTGTTCAACTACTGCTTACAAAGAGGCATGAATATTGCTTTCATATCTAGGAGCTTAACCTCACCCCCTTGCCATTATTGCTGCTATAACAAGAATCTGGGTTAAATGTCAACATTTCTCTGCTCCCACATGTGTCCAGCTTTAAGGCTGTGATGTGAGATAACATTGTGTTTTGTTTTGTTTTTTACCAACAATTACGACCAACAGCTTTTTATTCATTCATTTCATTTTATTCTTGTTCCTCATAGCCAATGGGTATATGATCATATATATACTTCATGATTTTCTTTTCCACTATAATATCCACATTGATTTATGACAGTTATCACAAACATGTGTTTCCATCTCTTTCCTGCATGCGCACGTCTTTCTCTCTCTACCTTCACAAATCTTTTTGTCTTTACCTCTCACTACTCTCCCTCCTCTACCTCACCACGTCTCTCTCTCTCTTTCTACCTCTCCTCATCTCTCTCTTCCTCTACCTCTCCACATGTCTCTCTCTCCTCCTCTACCTATCCACGTCTCTCTCTCTCCTCTCTCTCCACATGTCTCTCTCTCTCCAAATCTCTCTCTCCTCCTCTACCTATCCACATGTCTCTCTGTCTCTCCTCTCTCTCCACATGTCTCTCTCTCCTCCTCTTCCTCTCCACATGTCTCCTCCAATGGCTATCTTTCTCTGCTTCTCTACATGTCTCTCTCTCTTCCTCTGCTGTGTTGTCATTTCCTTGGAGTTTATTATAAGCGCATTGGCACCTCCCACACTCCTCCACTCCCTCTGGCCTCTCACACCCCAACTTAGACCCTAACACACACGCACATACACACACATGCATGGACACACACTGTATTTCTTTCTCTATTTCTCACTCACTCATACACACACACACACACACACACACACACACACACACACACACACACACACACACACACACACACATATATACACACACACACACACACACACACACACACACACACACACACACACACACACACACACACACCATTAGAGTTATAATTAATCCAGCTCCTCCAGTGACAGGGAAGAGTAGTCTTGACAGATAAGGTTTCAGCAGTTGGCGGCTCATGCACTCTTTTTAATGACTTTTCTCCTTATTTATACAATAACAGGTTCAGAGTTTTCTGACTGCATCTTAAAGTAATTTAAAGGTTAAATTTTTTAAAAAGCAGCTGCTAAATGATTTGCAGTTTTAAAATAAATAAGAAAAATGTGTGCAGTTTGCAATTTAAGTTGCAGTTGAAGTCTTTCCCACCTACAGGTATAAAAGGGTAAATAAAAATAACAAAAGGTTTTGCAATCTATTTGCATTTACATCCTTTATTATCTCATGGCTCCATCCTGTTCCACAACTTCATTCATGGCTGGAAAAGAGAGATGGGGTCAATGAAATATTTGATTCAATCAATTAAAAATATTATTAATATTATTAAATATTAAAAATATATATTATACTACAATTGTAATTTTATAAGAATGTATTTAATAAGAATCTATCAAACGTTTATGTGATTTTGAATGGTCTTTCTGTATTGATCAAAATGAGTGTGAACTGAACTCTTAATTGGCACTTTATGAGCTAAACCATTGCTGGGTGACATGTCAATCTCTTGTTCAGGCCCTGGGCCCTCAGTGTGGCCTAAATCTGTTCAGATGAGGGCAGCATTTTCCCATTTTAAGGCTGGATGTGGCCTAGTAGCACCAAATCTATAACCCTGCTTGGTAGCAACTGTAGTCTCTCGTAGAACCCCCCAGGCCCGCGCGCTCCTTATACGGACCTCGAGGTGGGACCGTGGGGCGCGCTGGGGTCCGGGCGGGGAGGTCAAAGCGACAGTTCCATATATGGCTCGCGCTCTCTCTCGCTCTTGGAAAACCTCGTCGGGGGCGCGCAGCGTCACTCGCCTCCTCTGATGGAGTTCCCTTCTTCCTTTCGCTAAGCGCAGCTCCTTACTGCCCCCACCTCTCCCCCCTTCCCACCTCTCCGTCATCCTCAGCTTGTCAACAGCCTAATATGGCAGAGGGCCGGGATGGGGTCCAGTGCGGAGGGTTGTGAATGGTGGAGGTTGGGTATATAAGGCGGACGGGCAGTAGGGAGGACTGCAGCTGGTTCAGCAACAGCATTGGTTGGGTCGTTCTCTCTCCGAGCCTCAAAAACTCTCCTAAGGTAAGAGACCAGCTAGGACCAGCTACCCCTGGAAACACCAGAGACCAGGCTATAGGCCATAGACTACCTCAGGAACCAAACCAACACTGGAGACTCTACTAGAGCAGAACTTAGACTAGACCTTCAGTATCAGGCCAGCCAGGACCAGCTACCACTGGAGGAAACATTGGAGACTTTTTTATTGGACTATAGGCTACCACTAGACGAGACGGGGGGAAAAAGGCTTGATAGTTTAGACCTGGGCATTTGAATAGACTGAGAGGTATCATAGAACAACATGGAGACACTCTACAGTTTCAGCTCTAGGCCTGGAGATTGTGGATAGATTGAATCTGATTCTTGGAAAAAGCATCTTCTCAACTAACATTGAACCTTGGAGAGATGCTGATGCTGCAAGGCGCCATGCACCTTCAGCTCAACTAAAGATATGGCAAGATATCTTTCCTGAGAAAACGAGATATTTTTCTTACCGAGAGAATTATTGATTACCGATTATTGGAATTGCTCCAGTGCATAGTTTTATTGATTTTGATTATTTGATTTGATTGAGGGTTATACTTCCCAAGTTAGAATAACTTGTAGAATAGCGTATTACCCGAGACTGGCCAACTCCAGATAAGAGAGTGTTTGCAAACAGACTACCTGTTTGCAAACACTCTCTTGTCTGGAGTTGGGGGACAGTGATTTAGGTGTTTAGGTGTCTGTTAAGTGAATTTTAGTAGGTTTACGGACACTGTCATGCGTAATGGCCTGCCATCAGTGTGTCATGGATACATTTCCTGGATATATGATTCTATCCACTCTCCAGTAAATATTACTAAATAATTTTTAGCAATTGGATATTTTACACGCAAAAATGCAAAAGTAACAGCGAGTATAATAAAGACAGCGAAAACAAGCGAAGGGCAAACAAAAGTTTACTTTGGATATCATTTCTGTCACATCATTATGTGTCACCACGTCAAATAGGTTTACTGACCTGAACTGCTTTTCTTTTCCCCTTCTTTTCCGCTCCAGAAGCCATCATGTGTGACGACGAAGAGACTACCGCCCTTGTGTGCGACAACGGCTCCGGCCTTGTCAAGGCTGGCTTCGCCGGAGACGATGCCCCCAGGGCCGTCTTCCCCTCCATCGTTGGCCGCCCCCGTCATCAGGTAAGCAGTGGGAAAACCCCCTAATGCAGTAGCGTAATACATGGGCAGCATTTCTGAGGAAACTCAAATGGGCAGTAATGCTTTATGAAATTATGAAAATTGGTAAATGGAACAACATTTTGTGAATAACATCGTGGGCTGTAAAAAAACAAATTTATCACGGAAAATATAATTTGTTAGAATTGTCTGTAAACCTCCATCGACATTTCCTCACAATGTTTCCTATGTATTATGGCCCAGTGCAGTACAACATATTCAACACCTAACACAATACAAAAACGTACAATATTGTTACAACACTGAATTGGAGATTCGTTCAGACAAGGGGACACTAATTTGACACGGTCTTTGCATTTGCAGTCTTTTAGTAAACATTCTGTTTATTTTTATGTATCTAAAAATCATTACAAGATAACAGCGTGGCATTACATTTTCACACACAGAAATGTAGCCTTTGATGATACAAAATTAGTGTCAAACCAATTGACAGTCACACATCATTCGTTGAGTTGTCTGTCCGTGGGACCCACGCTGCTCTTTGGCACATTACGCAATCGTCACCATGCCTGTGTTTCTGCGCCCCGCCACGCAGTGAAGACTTTAATCTGGCTAGAAGGTCATATCTCTCCACTATATGGATTGTTTGATGTCCCCTTCTAACCTTCTCTTGTCCTCTCTTCTCCCTCCAGGGTGTCATGGTCGGTATGGGTCAGAAGGACTCCTACGTCGGCGACGAGGCCCAGAGCAAGAGGGGTATCCTGACTCTGAAGTACCCCATCGAGCACGGCATCATCACCAACTGGGACGACATGGAGAAGATCTGGCACCACACCTTCTACAACGAGCTGAGAGTGGCCCCCGAGGAGCACCCCACCCTGCTCACTGAGGCCCCCCTGAACCCCAAGGCCAACAGAGAGAAGATGACTCAGATCATGTTTGAGACCTTCAACGTCCCCGCCATGTATGTGGCCATCCAGGCTGTGCTGTCCCTGTATGCCTCCGGCCGTACCACCGGTAAGACTAACAACAGCAAACAGCTCCTAACTTTACACACCATGTTACGCAGCTACAAACATATCAAGAAACATAAACATGCAAATCTATCTGATACAAGTAACTGTAAAAGTTACTTGCAATCACAACACACAGACTAATATTAATGCGCCATTTTACGCACAGCTTTTACAGACACTGAACTGTTCAATGTCTATTTATTTTCATTCCATGGCGCTTGTGTGATAACATAAATAGTTACATTTAAACCTGTGTATTGGTAACTGCTATTTCAAGCTCCCATTTTAGTCACAGTTTTTACGCACACCTAAGACAGAGACTCTTTGCTTCCTGTCCGACCTTTACTGAGTTGATTCGCCCCGGCTCTCTCCAGGTATTGTGCTGGATGCTGGTGATGGTGTGACCCACAACGTCCCAGTCTATGAGGGTTACGCCCTTCCCCACGCCATCATGCGTCTGGACCTGGCTGGTCGCGATCTGACCGACTACCTGATGAAGATCCTGACTGAGCGTGGCTACTCCTTCGTCACCACCGGTAAGGACCTCCTTCTTACACACGCTCCAAAATAAACACAATACTCAGTGAAATAACCAAACCATCAGCCTGTAACTCAATTTATTGGGCCAATAGCCTGTGGCCCTTCATTAGAATATATTACTATCTTAAATTTATAGTTTGGTTTATTTACAACCAGTTTGATTACAGCTAAGCATTTCAATGACAGTAATTTAAGTAATTTAATGATGATACATCCTATTTTGTTAGTTACTTCTGTATCATAGTTAACCAATTCGCGTTGTACTCGATAACGCTTTTGAAAATAACAGTCTCATGTGTCTTATTGACTGCGGTGACAATAAATTAAATACTAAGGACTAAAAACTAAGAATCCGTTTTAAACTTTGGCTGATCTGTACTGTCATGCCTTTACGCGCGAGGTGTGTGTGCACATAGGGTTTCAGGACTCCACTGTTGAATACGAATAATAACACATGAACTTGTCCCTATACAGCCGAGCGTGAGATCGTGCGCGACATCAAGGAGAAGCTGTGCTATGTGGCTCTGGACTTCGAGAACGAGATGGCCACCGCTGCCTCCTCCTCCTCCCTGGAGAAGAGCTACGAGCTTCCCGACGGTCAGGTCATCACCATCGGTAACGAGAGGTTCCGTTGCCCTGAGACCCTCTTCCAGCCTTCCTTCATTGGTACGGTTTTTACACATTTCTGCAATTGAATAACATTTGAGACAGTGAATGATGCTCCATTCAATACACCGGCCCTCTTTTAAATACTTTGCGCTCTCACCTAACCAGGTATGGAGTCTGCTGGTATTCACGAGACCGCCTACAACAGCATCATGAAGTGCGACATTGACATCCGTAAGGATCTGTACGCCAACAATGTGCTCTCCGGTGGTACCACCATGTACCCTGGTATTGCTGACCGTATGCAGAAGGAGATCACTGCTCTGGCCCCCAGCACCATGAAGATCAAGGTAGATAAAAGATAATAATATTTAACAACCAAATTATGATCAATCAATATTAACTAATCAATGAATAATAAGTTATTATGGCGAGTTGGACTTGAATAATGTCCAATAATATTTTGTTCTCTCTACAAATCGCCATCTTTGCTGAGGACAACATTGGCCATTCTTATACCTCATAAAGTTGCCAATGTTTTATCACTTTACCGTGACTGATGCCACCATATTAACCCACCTCTTCCTTGTAGATCATTGCTCCTCCCGAGAGGAAGTACTCTGTCTGGATCGGTGGCTCCATCCTGGCTTCCCTGTCCACCTTCCAGCAGATGTGGATCTCCAAGCAGGAGTACGATGAGGCAGGCCCCAGCATTGTCCACAGGAAGTGCTTCTAAATCCTCCATCTTCTTCTCCATCTTCTCCATCATCTCCATTATCTTCACCACCTGGAGATCGAGCGAGGAGGAGGACCACCCTCTGCGACACAGCGACACTCTGCTGTCAACCAGTTGTCTGCCTGCATTGTTGGCATTTATATGCATTTTTTTATTCTTTTAAAATCTGCATATTTTATAGCTGTCTGTTGTCTGTGTTGCACGGAGAACAAGCTGTGAAAAACAACACTGAACCATGCATCCAACCGCCCACAAAAATTAATAAAAAAATCAAATGACAACGACATGTAGCCCAACACATGTGAATGTAAGTGTATATACATGACTATTAATAATTTATTAAAGTCCATTATTTGGTATTTTTCCACCATGGTCTTTTCTTCCTAACAGAGGAGGCGGGGGGGGGGGGTTATTATGGGGAAAGGGTAAAAAACAAAAGCTTTTGACTGGCCTATAAAATGAGGGTGTGCTCACGGTGGAAATTACAGTAGAAATCTGGGAATGTGGACAATGTCTTTTATTCAAAAGGTGGCACTCAACGGGACACCACTTGCCTTCATAATCATACAAATACAACATCACCTAAAAGTTAATGTAGCAACAGCATAATTCATCACAATGACAGGAAGCCCTAGAAAATGCATTGCCTCTAAAATTGGCATAATCTTGTCAGTGAACCAACATCACTGAAACGAGCCCTCGGATAGATGAAACTTAGCATAACAACGTGTTGCTATATGAACTAATGGAAAACTGCAATCTGCTCACAGCTATTGTAATAGATAATAGGCTAATATAATGACACGTAGACAACCCCCCCCCCCCCCCCCCCCCCCCCCCCCCCCACCAACCAGCTGATCAGGTCTGAGGGAAAAGTGAGGAGAGGGGTCGATAGGGTCGGGATGGCTGTCTACTTGGGATGAGAGAGACAGAGGAGGCTAAAAGAGTATGTCCTGCCCCTAAGCCTCAGCTGGCCGCGGCATGCTGGGTGACAGACGAGGTGACAGGCGACCTCTCAGCCTCCGACAGTCGGAGTTTGACTTGCCAGGAATGTGCCTCGGGCAGCAGCAGCTCCACTTTAGACCGGGAGGATCAGGAGCTTGGGACATCCGACACCCGGCTCTGAATCCTGTTGAGCTGCACGCCCTGCCCGGCTACACACAGCCCCGGGCTCCACACCATCTTTAGACAAAATCAGACCCTGTGCAAGTGGGACATCTCTGCCACCCTGCCTTATATGCATGGGAACACACTGAGCAATCTGGGTGTGGGTTTGAGTCCGGGCTAAATTCACTAAAGGGCCTATTGGGCGTGTCTGTGGTCGCATACCACCTCCTACCACGTCTCGGTTTCTAATACAAATATAATAAAATAGAATGTCTGATTAGAAACCCACCAATGACCTTGGCTGCTTATGTCACCCGCTCTCTGTAACATTTTCCCTCTCCCCACCTCACAAATAAAGCAGAAACTCAATCAGAATGCAAAAACAACAAAACTTATAGCCTATTTGAAGATTTTACTTGATTCCGGACCAAAAGGTAACATCTTGGACTTCCGTCAGTAGCTAATTAAGACACAATCTAATTACTAAGCAATATCCATTATCAACCAGTGGATATCCAGTGATTAGCCATTACCAACTTTATTTGTGTGCTAGATGTGTGGACAGTGGCTATGAAACGAACAGAATAAAACAGGATGTCTTGTATTCTCTCTAATTATCTGATCATGAAATCATTAACAGCGAAATGGTGCGCGCGGCAGTGACTGCATTCCTCGGCCACCTGTTGCGGGTGTGTTTGGCTTTTTAAAAACGTCTTAAGTGGGTGGAGCTACGAGACGCAGGCTGCAATCACAACACCACTCTGAACGCCATCTGTTCTGTTTTCCTTCCGTGAAATCCGACCTAGTGTAAGTACTGTACACCAAATTAGACTCTTCCAACCACGAGCTTCTACGAATTTCTGTTGTCAGGCCTTGCTCCGTTGTACATACGTGTCTAGCTGAATTAAGATTGTAAACAAGTGATACAATTTACTAAATCAACGAATATAGACAGGCGAGTATAGATGCCCCTCGTTCCCATATGAGTAACATGCATCTATAAATAAGATATTAAGCATATTTGTAGTGAAGAGGTAGCACAGAATAACTGGCAATTACTTACACGTACATAATGACACTGTATTACATTGTAACAAGTGTTTCGCCCAAATGGCGATCAGATAGGCAAGGTTAAGGGATAAGGAAAGCGATAAGGAAACCAGACTGTGATCCTTTGCTGTAATGCAGCGTAGTGTGATTTGATACAGACTACCAGCCCTTAATAGAATATTCAGAAAATCGGAGAGAGACGTTGAGAGCACCAGAAGAGAATGAGAGAAGGATGAGACGATGGCGTCATCACATTCAGAAAATTCAGCGTTTAAAGTGTTGTTAGGGTTACTGTGACCGGAAGTCGTTTTCGCAACCGTTATCCTAGCTTCACCTAGCCTTGCGTAGAAGCAAGTTGTGGTAGTCAGACCGCGTTTGGGTTCTCAGAACAGGGGTCCCAGGTTAGCCAAGCTAAAAACTGACTCAACCTTGTACTGCTCGACCCAGGGAGGGTGGGGAGAACGGCTCCTGAGTCGAAGACGGGGAGGGCGGTGCAGGAGGAGGGCGGTGCAGGAGGAGGGCGTGTCCTCCAGCCAACAGAAACCTCCAGCTGCCTCGCCATTGGTTTTAACTGCGTGGAGATTTTGGTTTAAATGTCTGGCGGCGTCACGGAAGCTATTCGGTTTTACTCAAGGAGTTGTTACAATTGGCTTTGTTAGATGGGCGTATAATAGCATATGTTTTACAATGTGGCAGTAATTGCGTTGCTGCTATGATTAAGTAACAGTGATATCTTTATGGTCTGATATAGATTTCAATTCAGCAAGTTCTTTCAAAAGGGAAAAGATGGTGACCAAGAGGATCCGCTCAGAGTACATGAAGAAGTTCAAGGACCCCAAATGGGAGACCTACACCAAGTGTTATGAGGAGATGCTCAAGTACAGGCTGACCCGCAGGCTGCTGGAACACACACACAACCCCTGGTTCTGGAACGGTTCTGACAGTGACTCGGACACTGGGCCAAGTCAGACCCCACCCAACAAGAACCAAGTCCGGTCTGAGACAGGCAGGACAGAGGTTGAATGGGACGAATGTGAGGGAGTGAGGACGGACAGACAGCAGAAGCAGCAGCAGCGGGGGAGTCCGTCCAAAACCACAGCACCGGTACCAAAGATTCCCCTTCCAGAGGAGGACGAGAATGCCTCTCCTTCTGCAGTCCATGGTAACAACGAGCTGTAAAGAGGTTGAGGAAAACTGTACATAATAATATTGGGATGCAGGCCTATTACTGTACAACATTGCATCCATATGTGCCAAAGGAGCTAAGAGAATTAAGTCACTCTCTCCTCTCAGGTGCCCAGAGGGAAGGTGCTGGTGGGACGGGAGTATCAGGCGAGGAGAAAGAGGAGGTGAAGGAGGAGAAAGAGGCCAGCTATAGAGACAGTAAACGCCTACCGCCGCCTCAAAGGGAACAAGACCAAGGTAATTAAATGTAGACGGAGCTGTCTTTAATTAGTATCTCTATGTAATGCTTTGTAGCCTCACACAAGGCTTGGTGTATGCAAATAATTTAAAAGAAAGAGAAGAAAGAGAAAAGGCTGCTTTATGAAATATGTAGATGTATGTTATGGATAAGTGATGGGTACTTTTTGTTGTTGACCCAAACAAATGACGGTGTTGTTAATCAAGTTTCACCATATTTCACCACTATTCATAAATGTCTACAGCGACCTTGTCACTTGATTTCTTAATTGCTTGCAGATAAGCTTGCTCTCATGAATTGGTATACATTTCAATTTTGCGCTGTTGTCTCATTGTTTTCTACTCCTATTATTGTGATGATGCTCGACCGACCACCACCCACCCACCCCTATCTTCCGTTTGTAGAGAGGGACCCTGGATCCCTGCGCCCACAGCAGACTAAACCCTCCAAATCTTCAAAACCCACTCGGCGTGCCCGGCAGGTCAGGCCTGCCCCGCTACGGAAGACCAGGGAGGACTCTACGGAGAGCAGACATCCTTTTGCTCTGTACGCCTCGGGGGAGAAGCAAGCAGAGATGGCCGGCAGGAAGACACACAACGTTGGCCCTGCAGCTTCTACTAAGGAGGTAATCTTTGTTCTGTATGTGACAAGTTTTGTTGTGACTAAGCGGATGATTAGGAGCTCTCAGTGAAGATCATTCTCTCGTCAGATCCACGAGTCAGCTCTGCGCGCTAAGACCAGGCGGGAGGTGGAGCGCCACATCCAGACCGAGAGAGCCGAACGCCGAAGAGCCAAATCTGCCCATCTGGACAAGAGCAGAACTAAGCTGACTCAACCAGAGTTCAACCCCTGGCTCACTGAGTACATGCGCTGCTTCTCTGCTCGTTCCCGATAGGAGACACACACACACACACACACACACACGCACACACGCACACACACACACACACACACACACACGCACACACACACACACACACACTAGAAACAATGACATCAGGATGCTTCCACACAAAAAAACACCAGATCATGCCACTATTGCCTATCACCTTCAAAATGTAAATAGTCAGACCACTTTTTAGAAATAGAAATAATTATAATAATAACAATCCTCCAATACAACTGCAGGATAGATTCAATATGGGGGACTCACAAAAATACCTAGTGATCTCACATCCAGAAACTACGGTGACAGAAAGTCCTAACCCTGAAATTCAATGTGTGGCTTATTTATTCAGCAATGTGCTAGCAGGTTTTTTATGGAAAGAAATCTTAATATACGGATCAACACATTTCTGGCTCTACAGACATTTAATTTACATAAAAATATGTATGAAATATGTTTCATGGTTTGTGTAATGGATCATGGTTTGGACCTGGTATGGTGGTATGAACTGAATCATGCTCTGTTACACCAGTAACACCACGCTTATGTAATATAATGGTAATAGTATTTAAAGATTTTATGAACACATTGCGACTGCAACATAGAATTCACATAATACGTTTTTTTATACCAAAAAAAACCATTTTTGTGAGTTTTTTAAATGAAGTAATGTGCTTGTACAGTAATTGATCAACTTGGTGTTACCATTGCAATCCGTGTGATGACGTGTTGTTAAAGCCAATAGATGACTGTGAACAGGGTATATGTGTAGTACTGTAGATACCACCATACTCAGCAAGTGGCTGTGGGATGTCACAGCAAGATCTTTTCCACAAAATGTCAAATTAAAAAAATATACACCACTACTATTAAAATATATGGGAAACACTTGGGTACATATTGCTATTTTACTTCTTTGTGTTCAAAGCATGCCTAACAGCCAAATCTACACATGCGCTTCTGAATCATGATCAAAACAGCACTTTGCTAGTTAGAATTGTGTTTGCTGAAATCTCATTTGTTCAGTACGTTTCAGAAACAATGTGAATTTTCATTTTTTGGGATGCTCTGTATGCTTGGTAGTATGTTTATGTGAAGGTATTGTGCATCAGACAATGTTTACACACACAAGCAAACAAAAGGAGATTTTGAATCCCTTGCGATATCGATCTGATCTTTTCATGGCTGTCTAAACAAGGAGGAATCAGATACCACTTGGTTTCCTTGTTTAGAGGGTTAGGGTCATGAGAAGATCAGCAAAAGAGTTGAAAATGAGACTTTTTGTTCCTTTGTAACAGCATTTATTGATGTCCAGGATGGGAGGAGTGGAGAAGACAGGCGATGGGAGGTCTCAGTTAACATTCCAACACATTTAGGCCTGTGCTTCACATTAGGACATTTAATTGGTTTTGCTTTTACAACTCTGAGTTCAGTATTATTTTGTCTCCTTTGCTTTTGGAATGATTTCATTCATGTTTTCAACAAAATGTTTTACAAGTTATGAGCAAAGCCAGGACTAGGTTCAGCCAATAGATTGGACAAGAAGCCATTGTGAAAATGCTGTGCAATATTGTGATGCTTTAAATAGTTGCTTCAGAGCCAATGTTTTTGTTTTTTTTAATATCTGGTGAATTTTGACAATCTCTGAAAGCAAGACAGTTATTTAATTATATTCACTGATGAATCAGTTATTAATAAGACCAAAGTTTGTAGTGAACAGCCTTTTAATACTGTAGTGAATCTTTGCTTTTGCTGGGTTTATTGTTCAAACGATATGATGAATGCCTGATGTTATCCATCACATCATCACATATGTTTTTATAGGTTTATTTGACAGTGTATAGCAGAGATCCTTTGAGCCTAAATATAATACTAATTCTTTGACTAACTGGTTGATGTTTAGTTTGGTTGTCTAACTTTGGTCTATGGCTACTAAGTTTCAGACCATGATAGCGTCACTCCAAATCCTTGCCAGAATTTGGATGCTGGGTAATGGTAATTTAACTGCTTAAATTCCATCCATGGGCAAACCCCATAGTCTTGAGGCTGGTTTAATGAAGAGTCCAGAACTATGAAAAGAGAGCTGATATCACACACCTAAAGGAGGGTTTGAGTTGGGACCCAAAATGGTTTGTGAGCCTGACAAATAACTAGTAGATTTTCATGATCCTGGCCACAGGATGACTATTATTCTCGTTGGGTCCTGGGCTGGAAAAGTTAAAGAACCTCTGAGAACCTCTACAGTCACATATGAATGATGTAATTTTGTACATTGTGATGTTTACATTTTTAGGCTTTTAACAAATGTACATATTTAAGATGATTAAGATGACAACTGTTGTGTAGTCTTTAATAAATAGATTACTTTTTCACCTGTCTGCTTGGTGGTTTGTCAGTTTGTTTGTCTTGGCCAAAATACACACATTATTCTAAAAACTTTTTGAAGTAATGAAATTACTTCTTAAGAACACAAAAATGTTAAATCATCAATAACACAATAGATCAGTTTCAGTCCTGTCCTGGCATTACCTGGTATCTTATTGGGCTCAGGTGCACAACCCTGCACTTGTATTGTCGTCAAACCTGACTGTTGCTTTTTATCTTCTCTAATTTTGCTATTGTCCCCTGTCCATTAAAGCATTAAATAGCCTTTACAAAGCTCATCCCTGCCCTAATTTGTTGTTTTTTTTCCAATGGAAACCTTCTGTAAAATCTTTTTCTTGTCCATGATGGCAGTACACTAAGAAAAAAAAACATAATCTCAAACATAATGCTAGGTTTATAACTTTTATTTTAAAAACGTCTGCTTTTATCATACACAATAAATTAAAAATCCATGATATTCATAATGGCAAGGGAAAAAATAAACATACTGTACATACAAATAAAAGAACTGATGACATAAATGCTAAACAGCAACAACCTGATGTAGAGCCTCTATCAGTTGTCACACCTGGGATGAAATATAGTTTTAATAACTATTTGAGGTGTATTTGATTTAACAGCTTAATCCAAAAGTTAACAAAAGGGCAACCCCACCACCAAAACTAAGAAAGTGGGAACGACATGTTTTCTTTTTCATTTAGAAAAAAAAGAAAAGGTTAGTTTATGTTGGTAGTGTTTGTACACATTGAAGTAAAATACACTTGTAACAGCAGGTACAACAGGGTAAAGAAACTTCCCAAACACTCATCTTCTTCTTCTTCAAGAATATATCTAAATATACCCAAAACTTAAGTGGTCAAAAAAATGGTTAGGGGCTTTAAATTCTTGAACAGTTTCACAGCTTAAAATATGACACATAGCTTACTAGAGAATATAAATCAAGCACACATCAAATATTTTCATACAGTTGAAATGCATTCAGCTAGTATTACCCCAGCACTCAGTAAGTTATTCAGGCTCACTGAAGCTCCCGAAAGAAAGACCATGGCAACATGATGACAGACAGGCAACAGTTTTAGGCCATTTTGTCAAAATTGGAATCCTTTGGACACCATAAGTAACAAAATAACAAAATAACAAAATAACAAGACCAATAAAATCTGTTTACATTGTCAGATGTGTCATTTTTTCTGAATGCTGTGAATTGTAAAATAAAGACTGTTTGATGATGTGGAACAGTACAAATGTTTTAGGTTGTCTACATAACTGAGAGCCCAGTGGCAGTTCAGAATATTTCAAGGTGGACCTGTAGGGTTCTTCATCTGGAGGCTTTATCTACGTTAACAGCATATTTTCATGTCTTAGTCCAACATGTTAGCCACACTGACTTTGCACCACCATTGCAAATCCTTGCAAGCAATACTTCCCATCTATACTGCCTAGAAATCACCAGTGTATTATGGTTTTAATATGATGAGGAAGAGAATGATGAAACTGATGATGAATATGATATCTATTTTACTCTATAGATAATAACTCTTCATAATGAAATACTCTGATATTCTGTTTGATAAAACATGCGTTAATCTCTATATACAGAAACATTGTACAGTCCGATGTAGGCGGTTGGGGAGACATTTAGAAAGACGGAGTGGGAGACAGAGACAGATAGACAGGGATGTGGATGAGTAAGATGTTAAACGGTGAACAGGTAGCTGGTTAGTTGGACAGGTAGAGAGAGAGAGATAGATAGGTGGGGTGTAAAGCAGGCGGGGGAGGTAGGGATAGAGGGTCGGAGTAACAAGGGGAAGGAGGAAGTGAACGAGGCAAGGAGGGAGGGATATAAGGAAGGAGGGACATAGCAGGAGGCAGCAAAAGAGTGACAGAAGGAAGGAGGGAAGGATAGGAGGAAATTGAGTTTGAGGTTCGGGGGAGGGACAGCAGTATGTAGGTAGGTAGGTTGGTGAAGTGTAATTTGGCAAGCAGGTTGCCAGGGCACTTTACCAAGAGAGAATGTAGGAAAATAGGGAGAGTAGGACATTAACTGGGGAGTGCAGAAGGTAGGAAAGTAAGTAGATAGTTAGTGTTATGTCTAATATAGGTAGGTAGTGTGGAAGGTAAGTGGGAAAGTAGGGCAGGTAGGATAAGTAGGTTGGTGGGTGGGGAAATGTAGGTGGGTAGGGTGGCAAATAGGTACGTAGTTAAATTAGTAAGTATGTAGGGAGGGTGGATATGTTTGTAGGTTTGCAAGTAAAGATGTGTAGGGTGACTAGTAGGTAAGTAGGTAGGTATGTGGGTAGGGTGAAAAGAGGCAAATACGTACGTAGGTAGGTGGGTAGGGTGGTAAGTAGGCAAGTAGACAGTGAGAGAAACGGTGAGAGAAAGAGGGAAACGGGTGGGATTTATGGTTTTGGGTGTAGATAGCAGTCCAGGAAGTGATAACACAACATGTCAGTAATATACATCCTGATTGGAGGGCTGGGAAGGGTTTGGTCCAATAGTGGAGCAGGTTGTTGGGCAGCCTCTGTTTGTAACCAGAGTTACCCTGGTTACAGTTCTGGAAGGGGGTGTGGCTAGGGCCGGCTCTCTGCAGATACAGCCAGAACAGCGATGGTTCCGAAGGTTCTGAAGGTTCCGTGCGAAAGGTCGAAGGTCAAAGGTCAGGGAAGAGTCGCTACCATAGCAACCTGCGCCCCACATTTTTTAGGCCACCCACAACTGTCTTCACAAACCTGCCTACCTGCACACGCACACACGCACACACACACACACAGTAAGAGTAAGAGAGAGAGAGAGAAAATAAATGACACATCCAGTAGTGGAGCTGGCATATGTGGACAGTAGAGTCCACACATTGTTTAGTAGCGGTGAGCTTTGAGCGATGAGTGGAATTTCAAGTTGCTCGACTCCACTCACATGCTCTGGCTCTGATACCCTTTTGGATGTGAAATGGAACTGCTTTGAATGCAAAACAAATCTCAGAGAAATCTGATGGTATATACTGTATCTCATCATATTATCACACACACACACACACAAGCACACACACACATACACACGCATACACACGCATACACACTTGCACGCATGTACACGCACCTTTGCCCTTTCACCTTGTCTGTGTGTGTTACTGGGCATGCCTACTAGCAGCCACACTCCTGAGTGCCCTGCGGTTGAGCACGGCGAGGAGAACGGAGCTGTCGCAGAGCGGCGTCGCCATACTGGATACCTGACCCCATCCTCTCCGGATCCAACTCTCCTGGAAAGAGAGAGGAGGTGGGTGGAGAGAGTTTTAAAACAAGACACTTTTTAACAATACAGTTTTTAAAACATACAGTGCCGGGAAATTTTCTCTGAGTATGTGAATTGAAACTTACGAGCAAAAAGCATACAGCACTGAAACAGCATTGAGCGAGCTAGTGCCTCGACTAGAGCTTGAATGGGGCCTGAAATTTTGAACCCGACCTGACCATAGCCCGAGAAAATTCTGTCTGAACTCAACCCGAACCCAACCACCACCAGCCGGAGCCGAATAAACCCAACATTTCTAATGTAGAAATCGGATTTCGGCAAGATTTTAAAACTTTTGCACTGGACAAACCCTGTAGGTTCATTCTTTTCATTGTGCCAAGTGTCAAAGTCTTTCCAAACCTCTTGACCTCATCATCATCATTTTTTCCCGCTCACTTGTCACGGACTACGGTCAAAAAAAATCCATTTAAGGTGAATAAAAGTCCAAATTCTGAAACCCAATCCTGAAATTTGAACCCGACCGGGACCCGACAAATACTTGAGAAATGATGTCAAAGCCGATGGGAACAGTTGGGTCCCATCGATTCCCTCTGCTACATCCCCGTGTAACACTGTGGCGCTGAGCCACATCAGATTTCCATCTGTCTCCTCTTCTGCTGTTCCTCTTGAAGCTTTTCCTGGCTCAATGTTCCAGTAGGGTGTGGGTGTGTAGGTGTTGGAGTTTGTCCCTGACTTAACCTCGTCCAGGAGCCGTGCTACAGTGTTGGGCGTCATACCTAAGGTCTTTTTGAGCACGTTAGTGTAAGTAGGGATCAGGGTGAGGGGTTATAGTTAAAGGTGAGTGTTGGATTTTGTACCTGACTCTATCTTGTTGAGGATCTTCCGGGCACACTGGACGAAAGCCTCCTCAACATTCTCCCCTGTTAGAGCACTGGTCTCCAGGAACATCAACTCTGAAACATCATCATAAAACCCAAAACACACCATTGTCATATTACACATACACAGTGACTAGTCACACACACATCTTCCTGTACACACCACGCATCATCATTACTGTCATAGGACACACACATGCACGCACGCACACAGTCCAACCATTCTCCTGTGCAACATGTGAAACTCTAACCCTTCCTATTCAAACACACACACACACACAAACTCTCACACACATGGTATACAGACAGAGAGAGATACACCCAAACAATCACACATCCATCCTACCGTTCTCCTGCGCGAAGCGTGAAGCCTCCAGGAATGTGACCTCTCTGTCAGCGTCCAGGTCCTTCTTGTTCCCACAGAGGATGATGACTATGTTCTGACTGGCCAACATCCTGGCATCGCTCAGCCACGTGGTCAGAGCATTGTATGTCTCACGACTGAGAGTGGGAGAAAGAGAGAGAGGCGGGATTGATTTAGTAAAGGAGGGTGGCCTGTTTATGCGAGCTGGGTAGTGAAAAGCCTGGGAAGGGGCAGGAGACGGACGATCTGAAATCAAGTTCCCTGATCAACTGATTTACCTGGTGATATCATAGACCAGCAAGGCTCCCGCCGCTCCCCTGTAGTAGCTTCTAGTCACCGACCTGACAGACAGGAAGGAAGACATACAGATAGATGAGACAGGCAGGCAGACAGCTATTATTACAGCTCTGACTCACACCCAGGCCATAGCAATAGTACCATACCATAATATCTGGGACATCTTGAATACATTACACTCTAAGAGTTCAAAAGAAATTCATCTGAATACATGAGATTCAGAATGAACATTCCCAATATCTAGCAAAACACAATAATATATATTTCAAATTAAATATGGGTATTCAACTGAAGAAATCCATGACCTTATAATACATTTATAATCATTACTCCTCCAGGAATGACATTTTCTCTGTTACCTTGGTACCACACATCCATTTTCATTTTGAAATCAGACATTCAGAAATTTGGAAATTACTTC
This sequence comes from Hoplostethus mediterraneus, assembly GCA_034670385.1. NCBI lineage: Eukaryota > Metazoa > Chordata > Actinopteri > Trachichthyiformes > Trachichthyidae > Hoplostethus > Hoplostethus mediterraneus. Next base: position 15,916,804 of record JAXDDW010000004.1, read on the forward strand.
CACACAATCGTATTTGCTGACAGTTAAAGGTCCGGTGGCTAGTAGAAGTATTTTCCACTCTTGAAGTTTGATTAAGCATTCATCATCTTTGATTCATTTGGATCTGATTTGCCAAGTGATATTTTTGCTGGCCTGTCGTGGTATTGGCTGTGGAGAACCTGGCCCTGTGTATTTATAGTAAAATATTTCCATACCTGAACCTTTCTTGTCCTGCAGTATCCCAGATCTGTAGCTTTACCGTTTTGTTGACCACACTGATGATCTTAGAGCCAAACTCCACTCCTATAGTGTGGTTGGATTCATCCTTAACTGGAAACAAAATATACAATCTTTTCATCATCATTAAAAAACTGCAATATTAGTAGCATACAGTATATAGAGCACTACATCAGTTTGCCTTTATTAAATCTATCTGTTAACCACACATACAATGTGGGTGGAGTCACTCTTAAATAGTGAAAACTGTGAAAAAAGTAATTACTGACATTAAACAAGCAACATAAAATAATCCTTAATCCAGACTTTAAACAAGTAACATACAACACGTTAAAATAACGTGCAGTGCACATTTATTTTAACTGCACTACAGTAGAGTACAACTTCAATAGCACTTGTACATCTGTTGTCTAAGAGCGAAATAATGTGTTACATAAGACCTATAACTCCTGTTTAAAAATTAGTAGACTATACTACAGTATATTACTGTAACTGAAGTAAAAGTCTGAGATATTGTGTATGAACGAACAGTAAATAATGCAATAAGGCGTGTTAACCCTGTCTGACTTACATCTCTTCTCTATGAACTGGTGCAGGAGACAGGACTTGCCTGTCCCGGCATTCCCAATCACCAGGAACTTAAACAGGAAATCTGAGGAGGGAACCAGTCAAACCAGTCATGATGCTAATATACACCAAAAACTTCTGCTGCAGGCTATACTCCTGTACCTTAACAGAACGCACCAAGATTCATATAGCATCATGGCATTGGCTATATAACTTTGTCATAACATCATAAAATAGAACAGAATAGAAATAGAATTGAAATAGGTGATGACCTTGCAAGTCCTGACTTCCAATAAGTGAAGAATGGTTTCTCTAATGCAAGCAAATACAAACGTATACATACAAATGGGATTAATAAAACCTACCTACCATCCACCTATCCATCATCATTATCAGCTGTGGTCATATGAACACACCTCGATCTATGGGTGTCACACAGTTTATCCACTTCAATTTACCAGTGACTAACATTCACAGTGTACTAACTACAATGATCATAACACTACAACACATGCAGGCTAGGTCTCAACACAGCCTCACATTGCTAACAATTAACCTGTAAACCAAGCGTTCATCTTCATCATCAGCATTCTCACTATGCTGACTATATTACAGCACATATAGCACAGTCAGAGCTTCTTGTCAGCTTCATCATCATTATCTATTCCCAGGTGTCAACTCCCGGTCCATTCCACCAAGCTAGCTCTGCAGGCAAACCTCAGGCACGGTAACCTATTCGTATTGTATTACCTACGTCGTGCTATGTTGATATCGCATATTAATAAACGTACGCCAGGCTAGTAGCGATGGCTAGCTTAGCCTGACAGCTATTTGTTTACGATGAGAAGCCATATCGGTACACCTGCCCCATCCCACATATGTGACTACATGATGATGGTGGCCACTTGTCGGTCCGCCCTCCTTACCGTAAGTCTCCGACATCGCCAGTGTGGCCTTATAACAACTAAATGTCTCTTTTCCTCGGACCAGGATAGAGGGAGAGGGGAGAAAGGGAGTCTGATTAATGGATGAAGTGAAGAAATTTGCCCTGATGATGATTTCCGCGGATCCTAGCTAATGTGTTCTTCCGACTTCCCGTATGTATGTTGTTGGTTTCAAAATAAAAGCCCCGTCAAAGGGACGAGGACTGTAGGGTCTTAAGACTACCACATGGCAGCGCTGTTGTATTAGCAATATTTACCGTTCAAGCCAATTGCCTTGTGTTTATCATGTTTATCGTAATGGCCTATTTTGTCCCATTGTTGACAATCATTATAAAGTATAAACTATAGCGTGCACAATGTAAAACTCATGAAGAAAAACCTTGAGAAAATGTTTCCTTGTGGAGGGTTATAATGGGTAGTATTGAAAAAGTCTGTAAATGGAAGGAAAACATATGATAACAATGTTAATGTTATTTTATTTCAGTCTCCTCAGGAAGTGCATCTGCTGCTGGTCCCTCTTGGCTAAGTTGGTGGTGTTCAAGGACCATGTAAGGTCATCGGCGATGTACACACCAAGGAATTTAGGTGCTGCTGACTCTCTCCACAGTGGTATGTAGTGGTGCATGGTCGATCCAAGTCTTCCTGAAGTCCACAATCAACTCTTTTGTCTTGTGGACATTGAGGGACAGGTTGTTGTCGTTACACCAACCCAGTTGCTGCTCCACTTCTTCCCTGTAAGCTGTTTCATCATTGTTGTTGATGAGACCCACCAGTGTTGTATCATCAGCAAACTTAATGATGTGGTTTGTACTGGATTTGGTGGAGCGGTTCGTGGGTTAGCAGCGTGAACAGCAGTGGGCTGAGCACACAACCCTGGGGGGCGCCGGTGCTCAGCGTGATTGGAATGGGAGGTGTTGCTGCCATCGCAGACTGTCTGTGGTCTTTCTGTCAGGGAGTCTAGGATCCAATTGCAGAGGTAGGTGTTGAGGCTGAGTAGGGAAAGTTTCTCTACCAGCTTCTGTGGAATTATTGTGTTGAGTTGTGGACAGAGAAATAAAAATAACATTTATGACAACCATTTTAAGCCAGTTGCACATGCATGACATTGTGAATTTAGGGTGTGTAAATGAACCAACATTACAGAAGATGCCCTGTCTTTTTTTCTTTTTTAAATGATACACCATATTTTGACATCCAGAGTAGAAGCTGTCAGAGAGAATGCATTATTGATGTATTTCATTTTGATATACCCTTTTTGCATTGATAAATGTACTGTGTGAAGTTAAACAAGTATTCAAGAATGGCGATTTTGCCAGTAAATACTATTTTACTTATTCCAGCTCTGTGAATGTGTATTACTGATATTGTCATTGTGATTATTGTGTTCTAACATCCATAAAACTCCACCAGTTTGCCTGTCCGTCCCCTGCCAGGGCTTTCAATGAGATCCTGTACTCTTATTCACTTACTCAAAAGAAACTTAATGGAGAAATCTTTTAATCTTTTATTATCTTGTATTGCTTAATCAGCATCAACATCAAAACATGAATAAAAAAAATACTGAAAGCATTCCCTGACTGTACTTAATGTTAATATAACCCATTCCTAATTCAGCAATAGCTTTAAATGAATGTGGTTTATCTTAGAGCAGAGGTTCAAATGTTTTCAGCCTGGGAGGAGAAATGTAGCCTCTTACCATCCGATCCAGGCTCTTGAACACTTAATGGCACTTTTGTAATGTGGGCATCCAGGCCTGCAACCAGTGGATTCTTTGACATTTGGAATTTTAGTTATTTTTCTTCACCAAGCACTTGCTATGACAAGCCAAGAAAGATTTCTGTGTTGGCAGCTCAGATGATTAGAAATGGCTTAGTCTCATTTTTAGTATTCCTTATTCAAAACAATGGTTACCGCTAGCTGCTGGCTGTCCTGTTAACTGGTCAACCCTAAGCATCTCAGGATTTGTAGTGGACAGAAGGGCCCTGATTGACTCTTAATGAAATTTGATTGGGGGTGAGTCTGTGTCCTCCTGGTTCTAGGCATTCAGAGCTCCACTCCCAATAATGTGTGACGGCTCTACACACAAATATAGACCTTGTGTGAATAATAATAATAATAATAATAATAATAATAATAATAATAATAGGGTAAAGTAGATAGAGAACAAAGTAGAAACTTTTCACTGATTTTGTTATAACAGTAAAACAATAACAGACTACAATTCAAAATGCTTGCTCTGGAGCTCTGAAATATGGGGATATGTGAACCCCCTTGTATGCCTCAAAATGCATTTATGTGACTAAATCTGATTCCAAATGAACATTGCATTACACTAGGCTACAGAATACTACTGCATGCAGCCTTAGGTAGAAATGTATTTCTAGTTGCTTTCTCGTGCCTACAGACAGGGATGAACATGGCAAATAATGATGACAATAATAATGAGGATCTGAAAAGCAAGCAAATGGTGATTGGCAGTTTGAACAGGACATATGAACTCTGATAATGATGTCAGAAGTCAAGCCCAAATGTCTGAATTGACAGTGAAGTCTCACCTGAATTGGCGGCGGACGCAAAAAGCAGTGGCCACGCCCACTTGCCCCCTACGAGCGGTGGGATCTAGCAGCGGGACTGTCCCTGTCCCTCCGGGTGTTGGATGTGCAGTTACGGTCAAAGCTAGCTTGGCTAAACATGGCTACTGTACTTCCCGTCAGACCACCTTGCGATAGCAACCCCGCGACTCCTGGAGCACAATCTATAAAGGTAACACTTATACTCTGCAGAAAACCAGAGTACTACAATCACGAAGCTTTTGAAGCTATGCGTGTTTGTTTGCTTTGCTGACGGCTAGCTAGCTAGCTCGCCAACGGCTAGCTTGTTATTGAATGACTGTTAGCGACGTTAGCATCGCCCCTTTGTTTCCAACTCTGTTGCATGGTTAGCCAGATAAAGTTAGCTAACTTCCCGCTGTGTTTACAAACAAGAATATGTTTTGGAATTTCGAAGCAATACCATACCGCGTCTTGGGCAAAGCTAACCTTAAGCTAGTCAATGGAAATTCCCATCCACATTCATTGCCAATTTGTATGTAAGCTCATGCTTCTGTTTTGGTTTTACATGGGGGTCATTACATGCAGTCTTTTTGACAGACACAGGTAGCAATTATCTGCTTTGTGGGTAGTTTTGATCACGCCCCTCCACTAACAAATGTGGTTACAAATTTTGCTATTGATGATTGTTTAGCTTTTGTAGTCAAAGATACAGCTGAGCAATCAGTACCATATGACAAATCTGATCTTCCACAATAGAATGACATGATGACAGTTACTGAAGTGATATTGGTGTTGGTAAGTCTACTAGAGGGGTTCTTAAACTTTTCATCCTGGGACCCAAATTTGATTTTGCTAGTTCTGCCCTGGAACCCTGTCTAATGAACACATGAGGGGATCCAAGAGAGACAGGCCTTTGGAACCTGTTTGGATCCTAAACCATAGTTTAAGAATGGCTGGGCATGCTAATGTAGATTACTGTTAATTTATAGACCCCCCCCCCCCTTGCAGAAGAGGATGCCATTTAGCAGGAGGTGTTTGTTATAAACGCAGCACGTGTGTACCACGTGTGTTGATTGTATTGTTATAAACGCAGCACGTGTGTACCACGTGTGTTGATTGTATTTCTTTTTTTTGTCGTCTACAGGAGGATGTAATAGAGGAGGTGTCCAACGATGGAAGCCAGCCTCCGAAGAGGAGGAGAATGGGTTCTGGGGAGGACAGCTCCCGAAGCTGTGACACCTCCAGCCAGGAGCCCGGGTGGGTTGGCATCGTGCCTTGACATGGAGCTTAGCAATAACATGGCAATGTACTCGCTTGAAGAATTTTATAGCAATTTAAAAGTTTATCAATTAATCATGGAATACAACCCTGGAAGGACATTTTTTTTCTTACCTGTTTTGGGTACCACTAAGGAGTAGAATGGTTCACAAAACTTGTCTTGGCTTAACATTGTTTGGTGTAGCAAAGGGGAAAATGTTTGTCACTATCAACTCTGTTTTTTGTGTATTTGGTAAAATGAATGGTTTCATTTTAGTTTTAGCTTTGAAATGTTATGAAAACATTTGAAATATTTAAATTAAGTATGGGGTGACATCAAGTTTGGGTTGATATTTTCACCTCCTGATTAACTTTTGATCATCGTAACAGTTATTCTGCAGAGTCATCAGTGATGTTACTTCCTATAGCAACCTGTACTTTCTGTATTTTACACTTAAAATAACTGTAAAAAGGGGATTCTTGGTTAGACTCTCATGTAGTCTCTCCAATATTTCATATCACTCCATATTTTCTTATAAAGCAGAAATACCACTAAAAATCATTCTTTATAAGGGGTACTCTGGTTTGTATCCTCAATCTGTGTTTTCTACCCCCGACCCCTTTCCAGCCCAACATATTTCCCAGCAGAGAACCTGACAGAGTACAAGTGGCCGGCAGATGATACAGGAGAGTACTATATGCTGCAGGAACAGGTCAGCGAGTACCTGGGAGTCACCTCCTTCAAGAGGAAGTACCCTGGTAAGACTGGAGTGAAAAGCTGAAATAACATATCTTAACCCTCTGAACCCCACGCACAAAAGTAAACCATTTGTCACAGCTAGATCCTGTAAAAAAAACCAAAATTCGGCATATTTTCACGCAACTGGAGACGTCATATGTCTTGTAGCCATGCTTGTACTCATTCCATAGGGATGCAGGACTTATATACTGCAGTGAAAAATGAGCCCACAGTGAGTAAAAAGGTGAAAGGAGCAAAAATCGCTCAAAAACTGTTTGGGGTTCAATATGCAAATAAAATATCCAAATATGTCAACACAATGAACAAAATGCAATTTATAAACATAAAAATCAAAGACTTCCACTTAACTTTCCAACATACCCAATGTGACTGTGCCATTAAGCTCTGATATTACTTCCTCCTTTGTCTGTCTTCACCCAGCAATAACTGGAAACGGGTAAAATTATCCCTTGAGAAAATGATCTCAACACAGGGAAAGAAAATATTGGGGTTGTGTGTTGACATTTTAAAGCTACGATTCTTCGATGTTGTTCATTGTTCTGTTGATGGTATAGCAATATTTTACTCTTTCTATCCCTGTGTAGACTTGCAGAGGAGAGATACTCTTCTAATACTAATAATGCTGAATTTATCTGTGTAGAGAGGAGTGACCTGTCTGAGGTTGTAGCCGTAATGTTGTTTTAATTTTGTAGACTTGGAGAGGAGAGACCTCTCTCACAAAGAGAAGCTCTACCTGCGTGAACAGAACGTCATTACTGAGACACAGTGCACTCTGGGTAGGAACACTATCACACAATAATCATTTCACTACATTGTTGGACAAAAGTTTGCAATAAGAGTGTGAGCACTTGTGTGAATGTGTGTTTGTTTCCAGGTCTCACAGCCCTGCGGAGTGATGAGGTGATAGATCTGATGATAAAGGAGTATCCCACTAAACACTCAGAGTACTCAGTCATACTGCAGGAGAGAGAGAGACAGAGAATAGCTAAAGAGTACTCTGTAAGTATACACACACACATACAGTTTCCCTCTCTGTTATTCTGGGGACAGAAGATAGCCTAAACAGTAAAATATTTCTCCCCACAGTACATACATTTGAATTCTTTTTAAAGATGTATCTAGGGCTGCACCATATGAGGTGAAGATGCGATAACATTGTTGAATATCAAACCATAATGTATGCCCGGCTTTAAAGGTAACATGAAGCATTTTCTCATGTTCTTACATATCAAAATCAAGGGTGAAGCTGCATTCTAGTTCTGTTGATAAAACTCTATTACATAGGTTAAATTCAGTAGCTCTTCCATAAGGGAAATTGCTGATATGGTTTACAGTAAAATGCAGCAAATTTGGATGAAATCTGTTGATGGAAAGTAGCTCACTATGGCCTGTAGAGCCTTGTGCTGATGGTCTGTACAGCATTTAATTTTACTGTGAAGCATTTAATAAAAATCCACCAAAAATTCTTTGTCTATTATCCTTTCCAGCAAATGCAGCCGCAGAACCCTCAGAAAGTGGAGGCCAGCAAGGTTCCAGAGTACATTAAGAAGGCAGCCAAGAAGGCTGCAGAGTTCAACAGTAACTTCAACAGGGAGCGCATGGAGGAGAGAAGAGCTTACTTCGACCTCCAGACACACGTAGGTCCAACCAGAGTAACTAGATCATTCAGTCAAACTCATTGAGATTATACTAGGGCTCTGTAAAGAGCTTTGTCCGTCAAGTAACCTGGTTTTGGGTTGACGCATGTAAATGCCATAACTTGTTTAGTATAAACTGGGTAAATGTATACACTGGTTATGAGAAACCTAGTTAACATGCCTTGCTTACTCCTGTACTAAATGGGTGACTGGAATATGTAAACATTGTCTTTTTTGGCGTTTGCCATCTGCTCAGACCCGTTATGAGTACATTATGGGTACAATTTGATGTCAACAAAAAGAGAGAGGGGTAGCAATCCCTAGAAGTACAAGATGGATAGGACCTTGATCATTGATCAGGAATCTATAGTAATAGGTACACATGGCCCATGTATGGACCACACTAAACTTGCTAACATTGCTGTCAGTCTTTCTTCAACAAGGAAGATCAGGTGTGTGCCCCACTGGCATATTTTTCTCACTGAGCCTGGCCTCTCCATCACAACCAGCAGACAGTGTAGCATTTCACATTTTCTCTTGAGCAGCTTTGAGATTCAGAGTGTTTGTTTTGTTGTCCTAGATTATCCAGGTGCCCCAGGGCAGGTTCAAGGTACTGGCTCCAGAGCTGACCAGGACGGGTCCCTACCCCGTGGCCCTCATACCGGGACAGTTCCAGGACTACTACAAGAGGTACATTATCAATACTAATTCTAATACATTTTAATGTATTAGAAAACAAATATCACACATTGCCAAATTTGCTCAGTGTAACAAGCACATGTCTTCTCATAAGCCTTGCTTCTTCACCAAGGTGAAAAGGCCATGGCCATGATTATTCAAGATTAGATTATTATAATAATATATCTAACATAATAATCTAGTATTTGTATTGTTATTGTTAGATCATGTGTGAAGACCCAAAGTTGTTTCAATTTTAAGTTATTTCAAAGTTAGTTATTTCAGAAGATACTGTACATTATCTGCATAAAATGCAAGGGAGCCAGAACTGTATATAACATAAGGCTATTGTGCTTATTTAAAAAAGGAAAGATGAATTGAGGAGAAATGTGTCTAGAATACTATTACTATTATTATTATATACTATTGACTGCATTTTTATGCATTGTTGCTAAGCATTTGTGATGCATAACTGTGTTGTGTGTAATAGGTATTCTCCCAACGAGCTCCGTTACCTGCCGTTGAACACAGCTTTGTTTGAACCTCCTCTGGATCCAGAGCTCCCTGCGCTGGACTCGGAACCTGACTCAGATGATGCTGAGGATGGCAAGGATGACAAAAAGAACAAGAACTCATCTGTAAGACAGTAGGCTGTGCATAACTACATTATTGGCCACTGGAGATGTCTTCCATCATGCATTAGTGCTATAGAGGTAGTCATAGTAGAAGTCCATCCTACATCTATTGCACTGTGCTTTGTATAACTGAAAAGACCTGCCTTATGCTTTATTTTAAAAATGTCCTTTCCCCCGATTAATGTCTTATGCCAGACCTCTTGCCTGGTATGTGAAACTAGGGTAAGAGGACTAGGCAATGATGTCATCATAAAAATCATAGTTCATAATACCACCACTGGTACCAGAATTACTGCCATTCATAGACTGAGGACATAAAACTGATAGGAAGTACAACGATTGTGACTTGAACTTCTGTTACCTTAACCAACAACTGCATGCTGGAGTGCTGATCCTAAGACCTTAGATGAACAAAAAAAAAAGTCCTTTTCTTTCACTCCTTCTCCCTCCTCATTCTCTCCAGGACAGTTCTTCAGGCAACACATCGGACGTGGAGAGCCAGGAGGGAGGAGGAGGGCAGGGCCACAAGTCCAAGGCCAAGGACAGGACAACCGTGCCAGGCAAGGACGGTGCCCAGCGCCACACTGCCTCCCACAAAGCAGCAACCACCCCGGGGTACAAGGTAGAGGACAAAACCACCTGAACTCTCCTCTCCTCCAACAACAGCAGCAGCACTTTTCTACCCACTCCTCCTCCTCTTTCTACTACTACTACTCCCTTACTCCATCCATCCCTCCACCCCTCCCTAGCTTTCTTCACTTTGTTCTCCGGCTTCTACAGTTCGACAGCACTTTCAGCTGGGACAACCTAGTCCACACACACACACACACACACACACACACACACACTCACTCGCACACCGTGGGCCTGTCTGCAGTCAGTGTTTTCGTGGTTGCAACATGGCTTTTTTTTCTTCGTATCAGACTGTGAGCAATAAGAACATTTTAAAGGAACAATTCACTTTTTTTTTTCTTATTGCACTTTTTCACTTTTTTTTGGTTTTCCCTGGAGACAATTTTGAAGTACCAAATTTTTATCCTTTCTTTTGAGTGTCTTCAATATACCTCTTGTCTGCCCCCACTTGTCAAAAGATACTTCTAAGACAAGTAAGCGGATATTTTGGCTGCTAGTTTCATTATTTTTCCATTTTTGAAAAAGAAAAGTAGTTTATGATATAGAAATTATAAGCTACATACATCTTGTGGTAGCTTTGAAACAATAGTTGCTGTTAACACTAGAGAGTTTGAACGTTTATATCTGAAGTGTGGAATGCACTTAACGCTTAATGTTTTGAGTGTGTGTTGGTATAATTATAATATACTCTGTGTTTTTACACCAGTAATGTACTGTTAATCTGTTTATAATTATCAGACATTTGTTTGATATGGCCTTACTGGTCTTTATAATATTATCTTGGAGAGATGAGGACACACTGACCCTATTCACACTGCGGCTGAGCTGAGCTAGCTAGTAGTCTGTATTCTGCCTATCTGGTCTAGCCCACATTAGCTTACTTTTAACATCATCCTCGCTTAGCACAGCTCCAGCAATTAATTATTTGCAAAGGCTGTGAATCACAGGCAACTTTCTGAGGTAGTGTAAATGGGCATTTTGGCCATATTTTGGCAAACATTATTTTCAGTCTACCTCTTTTTCCTTATAGCCCACTGTGCTATCCACTTGACTTGTGTTCCCTTCTACAATCCTTAGCCCTGCTGAAGACAATAATTCTAATCTCCAATGCCTGAACATGTTACACTGGTTGATGAGAATATTTTGGACCCAGGTAAGTTAAGTTTAGTTCAGCTTAGCTTTTTGGTGTGAGTAGGGTCCTTTTCCAGTGTCTGTTTAAAAGGTTCTCCAGTTCAGTTTGTTTTTCTGTTTGACTTCCTCCCAGTGTCTATTCTCTACAGAGTATACATGGGGATCTAGCCAACCTTTTAGCTAAAGACACCAACACTCTGATGTCCTTTATTCATCAGATAGGTTTGCCTAACTTAAATAATGTAAGGTTCTGGACCCCGGTCCCCGGACCAAGGCTTACATGGCATGTTGGGATCCAAAAGTCACCAGAATTTGTCATTAACAAACCCATAGTACATTTAGCAATGAGTACAATGGACCTATAGCGGTAGTAATTGTTTCTATATACGTATAAACTATTTTCAAAGAAAAATCTTAGTTTTGGGAGCTCATATGGTATGATCCATTGTTTGGTTAATATGTATCCCCATTAAATCCACAAGTTGCCAAAGTAAAATGCCCTTAGATTTTAACCGTGCCCGTCCTTTTTCACTGTCCCTGGTCCTTGAAGTAAATTTCCCATTCATTTCTCCGGAGACATCTCAGAAAATCCAGATATGGAGTTTTAAGCTTTGAACTGAACCAACCAGCTATAAGATGAGTCATGACCTTATAACAATGGTTTAAGAAAAATGTATTTATATATGGATAACAAACATTTAGGTGACATCACTTATTCCCTTTCCCTCATTTGATACTAAGTAGTAATCTAATCTAACCCCTGTGCACACTCTTCTTCTCATCCCTAAAAAAGACATCATGTCTGACAGCATGGTAGAGTGGTGCCAATCACCAGTACAGGTTACTAGCTAACTCACATTATACAGGATCATATTGTTTCACAATCTGATGGCTCATTGTAAGTCTACCTTACACTTTTACAATATTATGGCTAATAATTAGATTCCCTAATCAAAAAATGAATGGGAAAGTTACTTCTGGTAACCGTTTCAACTCTATCTGTAGCATTTGTGTTGATGGAACAGTCTGGGGCCTAAAACATTTAATCTATTTATTATTTATGTGCAATTGCATAATATGACATTATTAAATGAACATAAACTTCCAAATAGTATATTGACTGTCAATAATCTAGTAAATTGATGATTAACATTGCTGCCCGTCTCATTGCTGTTAGCCTAGCTGAGAATGTGTGGTGCTCGTTTGAAGTTTAGTTTTATGTTGTTAGAGAGCTGAGACTGTTTTGTATCTTCTGTGTCAGACATGTTGGAGTTGAGGGCCATGGTTATCTTCAGGTGTCACAAGGTTGGCCAGTTCAATTTCAAGAGATACGCATTGCTACCAACTGCTCCTGAGGTTATCGATGCCTTTCCACTGTAATAGTCTAGACAGCAGAGACAACTGATATGTTGGCTGACGTAATTAACATCATGACAGGTCAAGGGAAATATAAATTAGTCGTTAAGACCTTGTCCTCCAACAATCTAAAATACGTGGTTTGGATGGGAATCTGCTAGCTGTGGATGAGTATGAGTCCAGCTAGTGTAAATTTACCTCTTAACCGTGCCTCTTTGTGTGTATCTATGGTTTGCTTTCATGTGGGTCCCCAACTGAAATATACTTGATACTTGAATAATTGATGCAGGATGGTGGCATGCAGGAGCTGTTAGATTATGTGAAAGCAAACAATCCAGGAATTAGGTATTCTGATAAACAAAGTTTCCCTTTTAAATACATGAAATGTTTCTTGCATTGACAGAAGTGAGTCAATTTAGAATATAATTTTTTATGAAAAGCAATTGTCCCCTTGCCTGGATCCAGCCCTATGAATTGCTCGTTATGGGGTTCACTGTGTGAACAGCCAGGAACTATCTAGAAATATCATTGGTCCAGAGGACGATCCATTCACTAATGAATTCAGGAAAGCAGCCAGGCCTGAGCTATGAAGTAATTCAAAATGAAATGCATGGTTGAATATGCATGTATGAAAAAATAAATGTGAGCAATTCAGGGGGCTGCATCCCAGCCCTCCCCTCCTGTTATTTCCCTCTCCTGCTGCTGTCTTTCTCTTAGTTTAGATCTGTCTTGTTTCTAGTCTTGCTTTTTCACTATGACCAAACCTTATTAACCCTTACCTGTGTATCAATGGCCCTCTGTCTAATCTGTTCACTCCCTGTCAGGGGGCATTTTAATGAAGGATGTCACAGTTTGTCACAGAGGCTCTCAAAGTAACTGGACATGATGTAGGCTGAATAAAACACTTTAACCTTTCTTGGCTTATAGGTAATGTAAAAACAAGGTGAATCTTGTCAGATGAGTCTATATCAGCCCAAAAAATTATGCTTTTTAAGAAGTATGGCAATGGCTGCCATAACACAAGCTTATCTTAAATCTATTCTAAATGTTCAATTGAGTATCATTTTAAAGGTTTTTATTGGTTCCTTCAATGTTTCAGTCACATTATTATAATTTTAGTTTGATTGTACACTATGACTCTGGTTGTTGCAGTCTAACTAGAAACTTTTGCTAAAAGTTCACTTACCTAGCAGTGATGGTAAGAAACACCTGTCTGTATCCTCGAGGTCGCTGACAATGAGTTTTAAAGTGTTATATCTATAGAATGGTCCACTGTTGACATGTGTGACTTCCTGATTTGAATCCCCCTGAGCCTCCCTATCTTTCTGCTCTGGTTGGTTTCTTCCTCTCTGACCCCTGTTGAATTTGATGGTATGTTCCATAGGAAGCAACCTTTGAGATCTCCATATTTAGATACCACAGTTCAAGAGTTGAAATAAAAGTTTCAAACTCATAGAATGGACAGAGAAGTGATGATTGTGTCCAACAACACATTGTTAATGATTGTCACTTAGCCTTGATCGTTCTGTCATAATGAATAATGCCACAGTCTTTACATGCTTGCAAAAGGGTGTGCTACCCAAAACATGCCTTGGTTATAATTGTCACCTGAACAAATCTTAACACCCTCCTTATTAGTGTGTGACAAACTGACTTCAGTCAGACTGAAGTTGATCTGCTACTGTTTAGTGTGCACCTTTTTATATATTTATGTCCTGTGCACCAGGGGAGAAATACATTTGTAATGTAGTTTCAAACATTTTAACTAGTCAAGGTTTGCTTGATTTATCATGCCAGATAGTTATACAGCCCCACAAGTGGGCGCAGTCTTCGTTACAAAGGATCGATGAAATGTTCCTTGTTTGTTTTTGTTTTTTTCAAGCATTCCAAATATATTTAACTACTACAATTCTGGCCAAGAATATTGGCGCCTTTGCATTTCATGCAGATAATGTACAATATCTTCTGAAATAATTGGAAATTGAAAGCTTCATTTTGTCTGTGAACAAAATGCTGATCTGCATTGGCAAAGAGCAAAGATTTAGTTTCCTCAGTGCACAGAACATTTTCCAGAAGGATTTAGGTTTGGTTCTCTTTCAGCAGTGGGGTCTTCCATGGCCTCCGACCATAAAGCCCTTCTTGGTTCAGGGTCTGGCGTACGGTACAGGCTGAAACCATTAACCCAGACCTCTTCAGGTCAGCCTTGAGATCTTTGGATGTCATACAAAGTGTTTTTTCAATGACTCACATAATCCTTCATCTGAGACCAATTTCCTCTTACCACCACGTCCTAGGAGATTCTTACCAATTCCAAGAGCAGCAAACTTCTTAATAACACTATGAACTGTGGAAACATTGCAAATGAATTACACTACAAATGAGTATCTATTTCCTCTAACAAATTGATTTGGATTGTTAAAGGGTGCCAATAATAATGGCCATTGCTACTTTTCAATTTTGAAACCATGAAAGATTTTTATGAATTTGTTTTCTTATTGTTTGGTCATGTGCTGTTGTAAATCAATTGATGAATGTGTGAAGAGCGAAAGTTGTTTCAATTTCCAGTCATTTCAGAAGATATTGGTGAAATATTGTCTGCATAAAATGCAAGGGTGCCAATAATCCTGGCCACAACTGTATTTTGCCACCAGGATACCCAGTTCAGATCGGTTTTCATAGCATTATTCTGCCCTTGCAGCCTAAGGTCATTCCCAATGCAATATGTGGCATTTGCCAGAAGGGTAAAGACGCCAACAAGAAAGGCAAGCCAGAGGCTCTCATTCACTGCTCCCAGTGTGACAACAGCGGTAAGTTCAAACAATGATTTTAGTTCCCTGTTTTGATAAGATATTCAGATGATTCTGTGGTCTAACTATAGTCTTAGGGACCAATTAAAATTGGACTTCATGGTTTGGTTCTCTGGTACTTGCTGCATAAACATCAGCAAAGATTATCCACCGTTAATGCCAAGTGAAATACTTTATAGGAACGACCACAGAATGAATGAATTAATTAATTAATTTAACATTCTTGGTGCTTAAAGTGTGCTGATGATTTGATCAAAACCTAATGAATCATCTGAATATCACACAAAGGATTTATTTTTTACCACGGGACAATCAAGTTCATTTTATTGTGTCTTAAGTAGAGAAGAACAACCCAGGCCTTCAGATGATGAACCATATAAGTATGTTTTATATTTTCAGGCAAGTGAAGTGTTCAAATTGCCCTATCTAAAGACTGTAAGAGTGTTGCTTACATTCGTGGTTTCAGACAGTAGGTTGGGTGATTTTATAGAATTCACACTTCAAATGGACTAACAGTGCAATTACAGATATATTGTTGTTTCAAAAGAATATCAGTTTAATTATTTATCTGAAGGCTGTCTTAAACATACCTAAGCATTTTGAATTTTGGTCTTATTTTTATTCACCAGGCGCTCGTCATAACATGGTGAAAAGGGTCAATCCTGACAATGGGCACCAGTAGCTGCTGACTAGTTTGTCAGCCTTGCAGTTGGCTGTATCTTTGGTTTCAAGAGAATTCCTAACAATGAGAAGAGGATTCCATTTTTAGCCATTTTAATTGTTTAATTAATTAAAGTGCCTGCTGAAGGAAACAAGACTAAAATTCTAGATGCTGAGGTATTTCTTTAATGGTATCTGATGGTGAATTGTAGAAACTACTGAGATATGTCATGTAGTGTCAGTGGATAATATCCATCCCTTAGTAGGGTTATTGAGAGCTTTATGTGGTTTGTGTCACTTGAAGTTGTTCTGAAATGATGGGGAAGTGTCTTCACGTGTGTGTGTGTGGGGGGGGGGGGGCTGGTGGGCCTGTTGTTTTTTGTATGTGTCTGTTTGTCTACACATGTGCCTGTGTCTCTTTGCATCTACCTGTGTTTGTGTCTTTTCCTATGTGTGATGTATTTATTTCTGTCTGTGGCTGTGTGTCTGGCTGTGTATGTGCACATGTGCATCTGCCTATGTGCCTCTGTGTGTGTTTCTGTGTCCATCAACCCCAGGCCACCCGTCTTGCTTGGACATGAGCGGGGAGCTGGTGTGTGTGATCCAGACGTATCGCTGGCAGTGTATGGAGTGTAAGACCTGCACCGTGTGCCAGCAGCCGCACCACGAGGACGAGATGATGTTCTGTGACAAATGTGACCGAGGATACCACACATTCTGTGTTGGCGTGGATTCTATACCCATGGGTGAGTGGATGGACAGACATACAGGCACAGACTCATATGACTGCTGCATCTGCGTCTTGGTGTGGACTTGAAACTGATCGGGGACTGGACAGACACGCAGACAGATACACACTCACACACATGACTGAGGCTACCATAACTTCTTGATCGCCACCCCACTGGGGGAGTGGACAGCAAATACTATGGGTAGAGACAGATAGGCAGACTTGCACACACAGAATTGCAACACACTCATTCACATTCAGTTTGTTTGTCTCTCTCTCTTTCTTGCTTGGTCTCTACTTCTTTTGCTCTCTCGCTCTGCTCCATAATAACTTATGCTGTGTATCTATTTCTCCTCAGGCCTCTGGGTATGTGAGGTGTGTGAGAAAAGACTTCACCACACCCAAGAAGAAGGGAGGAGCCAAAACACCCAAGAAGTCCAAGTCAGCTCAGAAATGACCGACAGCGTCATTAGTCTGGTTCCCTGTCAGGGTCAGCACACAGACTGTGACCAGGTTTTGCCTCCATTCTCTCTCAAACAAATGAGACTCAAGCTATAAATATTTTAAGATCAGGGTGGAGATTTAATTGTCTCATGGGCTTTTTTGTAACATGACAACCTTGGAAAATTTGAGTAAAATCAAATCTGAGTAATAAACTTTTAAGTACCAAGTACCAATCAAATCCATTGCATTTATGGACTTACACCCATCCAGTTTGGCCATTGGACAAGCATGTTTGAAATAGGATATCAATGTCAATTTTCTCCATTGGAGAAATCTGGTATCTGCTAACCACTATCGGCATCGGTACATCCCTACTTAGTCTAAAGAACGTTGTTTGTCTACTCTACAGAGCCAAACCAGACTAGTTTGTTGTTTACTGTTCACGTTCCACCAAAACAACATTTCTGTGATTCTTCATGCATTTTGTTACCAACAGAGATACATATATTAGCTGGGCAGTTGTTTCAGATAAACTAATGGTGCTTTGATCCTGTGCTATAATACTGTGAGTTGAAATGTAACAGCCTGGCATTGACCACAGAACCAAACAGGGTTAGCAAGAGCTTACTCATTTGTTACTTCACTCAGTGTATTTCAAAACATAACATCTCTGGGATTTTTTTGTATCTTGTAAACATTTTGTGATTTTTCAGCTGGGCCACATTTGTATTTATATTTAACGTTTATTTAATTAGGCATGTCAATAGAGAACATTCTTATTTAAACAAATTATTGTTTTAAATAAACAAATGGTGCTTGTGATCCTGTGCTTTAAAACATAACTGACCCTGGTCCTGACAAGCTCTGCTGTAGAGAGGTGACTAGTGACAAACCAGGGCTTGGTTCAAACAACTTTGCTAGCTACAGTAGTTTTCTGGTCAGTCTGCAACGATAAAGTGTCTCACTTTACATATGTTGGTTTCTTCTTAATGAATGAGTGTTGACCATCCAGTATTCATTTTATCATAAAACTAAAAATGTCTGCACTCACAGGAAGTTGCTCATAATAAAAGCATCCACCAGCTCTGATCATCAACTTTTTTGACGTTTGAAGTTACTGTTATCTATGCTGTATTATCCTGCAATGAGCAGGTTGATAATGTAATATGTACATGGAATATTTCTTTGCTAATAATGTCATAGTCACTGAATTCTGATTTTCTTTTTTCAATAAAAGCTTCTTTTTCAAAAATTACTCATTTCACTTTCATTACATAATCGTTCCAAGTTGTAGTGCACCATGTTAAAGTGGAATCTCACACAATAGGGTCTATCACAATCCCATCAGTATTTGTGAACAAGGGAAAACTCCCAAACCAGAAGAGTGGACTGCTTATCACAGGTTTGAGTCTTTGAGTACTTATTTAGTACAACTAGAGTAGAACTTGTGTAGACCATAGAAAAAGATATTAATTCATTATTTTGCAATTATGAAATTAAACATCTCCTGTAGTTCAGGAAACCCAAATTATTTAATTTCACAGTATCCCCAAAAGATGAGCATTGTCCAACCCTTGGCAAGTCGTTGCCTGTTATTAGAAATGACTTGGAACAGAAAATTATTTGTCTTTATTGTAGGTGGGGAGATAGCTGTGGTCAGTTGTGTTTTTTTATTCATTCAACCACTACTCTAGATTATATCCTGTGGAGGGCGCTCGCTTACACAGGCAACTTGGTAACGCGGATGTTGTGGAAGTAAAAGAAGAAACAGGCTGCCATATTGCAGTGATACAGCGAGTTTACCTGACCAAAATCGTGAACGTTGTTGAGTTTCTGTGATAACAGAAACGATGTTTTCTACGCAAGCTTTCGGAGAAAATGGGAGGATGAAAGATTATCATTATACTGGGCCGGTAGAGCACCGATTTTCGCCATACGCTTTCAACGGGGGGTAAGTAGGACTTGCTATTGCCGGTTAGCTAGCTAGCTTGCGTGAACGTTCCTGGTGTACTGTGTTGGCTAGCGGATAAGCTAGCGCTGGATATGCTACCTGAAACAAACCAGTAGATAAGTTACTGAAAAGCAACTTGTGTGTTTCACTGTCCTTCACACCATGAGCCGTCATATATTGTTGAGCTAGTTAATCCATGCTAACGTTTAGAACTACATAACGACAATGCAACTATCGCCCTGTTTCGGTTTCAGATCTGTAAGCCTGCATGTTCGATTAGCCAGTGAGGTAGCTACTGTTAGCAAAAGAGAGGGACAGCAAAACACTTCTCTATAACGTTATTTTCTAAGACAAATGAACTAGTGTTGTGTTTCAGGACTGTACTTGCCGTTGCCGGGGAAGACTTCGCCATTGTAGCCTCAGACACTCGTCTCAGTGAAGGCTATTCAATTCACAGTCGTGACTCTCCAAAATGCTACAAGCTGTAAGTGTGCACCATCATCCTCCTTCACTGTGAGTGAAGGGTAGCAGATTGTCAGTCATGATCAAGGTTTTGCCATGGCAATTAATCTCTGATCCGTCCTCACACTTATTTTTCTCATAATCTGATTGATAAGTACGTTCTCAAATATTTGACATGATCATGGCGTTTGATCCGACAGGACTACTGAACGAGTTCCATTTGTTCATTGTGTCTTACTTTATGTGGTCTTCAAACCACCATGTCCATGTAAAAACATCACACTTGTTGGGAAATCTGTGAGCACAAAGTCACTAAGCTGGCTATAGGATATGATATATGTGCCATCGTATAAACTGAGTACTGGAGTATTCAGAATATTAAACAGCATATTGATGTGCATGTAAACATAGCCATTAATGGTTGCACTTGGAGTATTGCTACCTACCAGCTGCAGCTATGCTCAAATGTTCCAAGTGCTGATAGGTTAGATAGATCATTTTACAATTTGAGTTGATAGTTCAGTTTCTACCTACTTGGTGCTTAGTGTGGGGCATCTGTGCTCAATGACTAGCATTGGTCTACTTACGATGATGCAAATGATTTCTGAGAATAAAAATCACTTCTTGGTTCATGATGTTCATGGCTAATTGAAGATGATGTTACTCTGACCACCACTGTGTGCTTCTCCTTCCTCCTACAGGACAGACACCACCGTCATTGGATGCAGTGGTTTCCATGGCGACTGCCTGACTCTGACTAAAATCATTGATGCCAGACTAAAGGTGAGCTTGTCTGGCAAGGTCTTGCTTTCACTCTCTTTTTAGCCTGATCCTCAAGTTTAACTAGGGAAGTTGTCTCTCCTCACCACATTCTGCAGACTCTCAACTGTCCTGCCCCTGCATGCACCAGTACACCATTAAAGGCTGTCTATCAGCTGTGTTGTATAAATAAAGTTTATTGTTGTCATAGCTGTCTCCAAGGCAGATGGCGTAGCTGTGAAGATGATGTTCAAATGTGTGTTATCGCCACTGTTTGCAATGATGACTGTTGCTTTTCTTCTGCCTTGCATTACAAGGTGTCAATACAACTAATTTCACTACAGTATATTAGTAATGAAATGTCTTACATGTAGCATCTTCGAGGCCTGTCTATATTTTACTCCCACTCTCTCTTCGTCCCATGGTACAAGCACTTTCAAAAACATCACCACAGTTCACTTCATTATGATGTATTAACATAAAAGTCCTACTCATAGTCTTATTAGTTACTGCTGAGGTACGTAGTTATTTTTTACTGAAACCTTTCTGCCCCCTTACTAGATCTACAACCAGTGTTATAGGTTATCTCATTTTTTACTAACAAACAGCAAGTTGACTAACTTTTCCTGCCTCTCTGTCAGATGTACAAACACTCCAACAACAAGTCAATGACCAGCGGGGCCATAGCAGCCATGTTGTCCACCATCCTGTATGGCAGGAGGTTCTTCCCCTACTATGTCTACAACATCATTGGAGGACTGGATGAGGAGGGTAGGTACTTTTCAGGGTATCAAGTCACACATCATTGTTGGTAGAAATATCCACAAAAAATGTAGCCGTCACACCTACTTCCAAGTTGTGCTATTGTCATTGCAAATAGTTCAGTGAGAAAGCTATATGTTTAAGTTGTAGGTGTAGTTGTAGCCTCTCGTCTACTATGAATGCCGTCTTCTAATTTCTGAACTTCTTATATTATTCTACATATTTAATGAATGAAGATGTTATGTTGTTGTTGTTGTTGTTGTTGTTGTTGTTGTTGTTGTTGTTGTTATTATTATTATTATTATTATTATTATTATTATTATTATTATTATTATTATTGCTGCAATCCCAGTGGGCTCTTTCTTAGGACTGTATTGTCTATAGGTCTTATGTCTTGGGTTGAGTAATATTTGATCATTATTGTGATCGGAATGTGAAGTGGGGCATTGCTGGATAAATAAAATATATAGCCTAGGGAGTGTTTTACAGTGTTAACTGTCTAGGATGGGGAGCAGTATAGCGCTTTGACCGTGTTGTTCTTGTACTAAGCCTTTGTTTTTATTTGTAACATTATTGTGTCTTTGTAATGTAGGCAAGGGAGCAGTGTACAGCTTTGACCCAGTGGGCTCCTACCAGAGAGACACCTACAAGGCTGGAGGATCAGCCAGTGCCATGCTACAACCACTTCTAGACAACCAGGTAAATACACACTCACCAGCTGGTACCGCACTGCAGCCACATCTAGGCCACCAGGTGCCTGATGCCTTTGTCTTCTCTCACCCATCACGTCAAGATTCATCTCTCTGCCGATCTTTGTCTGACTCTGTCTTCTCCCTCCCTGTCTGTCCCCAGATTGGGTTTAAGAACATGGAGGGTGTGCAGCATGTTCCTCTGACTCAGGAAAAGGCAATCCAGCTGGTCAAAGATGTCTTCATCTCGGCCGCAGAAAGAGACGTCTACACTGGAGACGCTCTTCGAGTCTGTGTCATCACCAAGGAGGGCATCAAAGAGGAGTCTGTCCCACTGAGGCGGGACTAAGGAGGGAAAAATGATTCCCTTTTTCTCTGCTTTCCTCCTCCCCCTATTCTTCCCATTTCCCCATTCTACCTGTTGGTTATGCCCAGATGCAAGTATCTTAGAATAGGAGTGTTGATCTGTGAGTAGTTTTTGGTTGCTCAAGTCAGGATTTCATCAGATGTGATTTTTCAGGTGTGAGTTTTTCTTTGCTGCAGTTATCACATCCCTATTTCATGACCTGGCAACCTGACCAATGATCCTAGATCAGTGCTCTTATTCTTAGAAGGAAGGAATCAAGGGTGAGATGTTCCACTCTGGAAGTCTTTTTCTTTTTTTTATCCATCTTGGAAGGAAGAACGAGGAGAAGATGGTGTTGTCTCTGTTTGGAGTTCCCATTATTTTTGGAAGGATGTGTAATCTGCTCTTCTTTTTACATTCTTATTAAAGAATACAAAGTCTGCTGGAGTTCTTGTTCCCTTGTTTGTTCCAGCCTGTGACAGCCTTGTTAGCACTACAGCGATACTCATTACACTGTTGGCAGCAGTAGCCTACAACTATAGCACAGCATGCCTATCCCTATATGTTCTGTGTGGACAGGTGAATTCTGGGGTAGGGCTAAAAATAAAAAGAACAATAGCTATTGTAGGAAACCCATATAAGGCCTATGTATGTGTCTACCATATGTGTATGTGCTACCTGGGTCAAACTAGTTGCAATTTGTTCCTAGTAATTGTCCCAGATTGTTGGGGTTTACCCCATGAGGACAATTCAGAAAGTGTCTGCTCAGCTGTTAATCGCACACGTACTGAATTGCTTTTCAACTACTTTTCCTGTGATTGCCTATTTTTCTGGCCCACCTGGTCCTGTGTAACACAGCCTACCATAGCAGAGCCTACATAGGCTTAGACAAACCACAAAAACTGTTTGCAAATGCTATTTGGCACAGATCTGGTGTATGCCCAATAAGATTGAACAAGGAAGGTTAATTCATCTTTTATTTGAGTGATTTGAGTACCTTTTGAAACTATGTATGTATTTCATACATAGTTAAATCTTAATCAAACCAGTAAATTCCAACACTTAAATCATTAAGCACTTGATACAGAAGGCCTATGGATAAACATAGTGCATTAGAAAGTTCCTTGGCTAAACAGCACCACCTGGTGGTTATTGAAGGTTCATTTCAGATAATTCATTTTAATTGCTAGTGAGTTTACAAAACAGCCTGTGCACAGTAGACACCCATATATATACATTCACAGCATTAAATGTATGTGTTTGATAGTAGAAAACTGCTCGAATTTGATTACTGTATTTACTGGCCCCAGTGGATCCTTCATGGGGATCTTTTGCTATTTTAAGAAAGTATCTACTCAACTGTTACACCTGCAGTAAAATACCATGATGACCAAATGGATGCACACCAATACATCACATTATGATCCAAGGATTCAATTACTCAATCATATACATCTTGATCCTACAGCAACCTTGGAAGTTGCTGATCTGTACAATAGCTTATTCATCATCTGGAAGACAGTGTATTCTCATTTTTGTCATTTTAGTGAAAGCATTTTAAACTTGGCCTTACTGCTGGGATTTGTTAAGTCAATACTTCTTGCTGTTTTCAGGTATGTCTTTATGTCCACAAGCAGGAGATCTCGTATTTCCTTAATGATCCTTCTCTCCCTCGGTGTATACTCAAAATCATCATCCTCTCTGTGCATAGGCTCACTCCATTCTTCACTGAAGTATTTTTCTCTGTGGATCTTGGAAACATGTTGCTGAAATACTGCCCACTGTTTGCTTCCACCATTTTGTCTATCCCCTCGAGCAGCTCTTTGACTCGGGGGAGATCGTTGAATGGCATGTCACTGAAAACACGGTATCCGTTTTCACATTTTTCCACCAGCCACTGAAGTGCCTAACCTTCTCTCTCAATGTGCGTCTCTATGGTTTCCCCTCGCAACTCTTCCCCAGAGGTGAAGAGCACCATGGTATTCCTCCACATCGTGTCAGAGAGACAGGCCAGATGCTGTTCGATGGCAACTCTGTGCTTCTCTGTGAAATTGTGTCTGAAATTCACAACGATGAGGAATGCATGTGGCCCAGGGTGGCAGAGAGACAGCGCCTCTGTGATCATTTCTGGCTTTTGTTTTTTCTTTATCCATTATCAAACGTTCAATTTTGAGTTAATAAAGTATATGACTTTTCCATTGTTGTCCTGAGGTATATACTCCAAGATCCTTCTAAATGGCATCCGACTCTGACAATGTACTAAACCCTTCACACACTCCAGATGCATCACCATGACTTTTTCTGGGTATTCTGGTGATACCAAGTACCAATCCAATACAGACTTTACTCTTTAATAATTTCAGCATGTGCACGAATGCAGCCTGCATGGGATCACTCTTAACCACTTAACAACAGTAAAAACCCTTTTCAAAAACAGACTCCCGTCTCCTTCTTTAGGAGGAAGGAACACAACAACAACATTACTTAATTATGCCATGTACCTCCTTTTATTAACTGCAGTTTAATTAACAACTGTTCGAAAACAAAAAAACAAGGTCTCTCACATACAGACACAGGCAGTGTCCTCAGGCGTAATACTGCAGGTTAGCCTTCTTTTTAGCTTGGACCTCCAGGATGCCCTCCATGTAATCCTCGTGGTTCAGCTCCGTAGCCCCGCGACGCAGTGCTATCATACCGGCCTCCACACACACCGCTTTGCTCTGGGCTCCGTTGAAGTCATCGGTGCAGCGGGCCAGCTCCTCGTAGTTTACATCAGGACTGACGTTCATCTTGCGTGAGTGAATCTGCATGATCCGAGCTCGGGCCTCTTCGTTGGGCATGGGGAACTCAATCTTTCTGTCTAGACGGCCTGAACGGAGCAGTGCTGGGTCCAAGATGTCCACTCTATTGGTAGCAGCAATCACCTAGAAATAAGCACAATATTACTGTAGCTGGGTCCAAGATATCAGTGGCAGTTATCCTATCCACCTGGAATATATAATAATAATAATAATAATAATAATAATAATAATAATAATAATAATAATAATAATACTTTTAACTGGAAAATTTGCTGACTCTTCCTGTATGCAACAAGGCTGGCTCCAAAATGGATCCATCCAGCAATGCAATAGAAATTTCAGTCATTTAGAATTGAACATGTAAACTTTATTCAGTTATGTGTGGTGGTGGTCTTCAAGAAACACTACCCTGACCCTTCCTCTTAGCACGCCTATTTGTCTTCACTTATTTGTCTGAGCTCTTGTTTATTAGCTCTTGTTTATTTGATTTATTTATTTGTCTCATTTGTTTAATTAAAAAGTAGGTAGTTAACTTATTGCACTTTTACCTTAGCACTGGTTATGTTCTTAGATGCTTGTTTAGGAAGGTAATACACTTACGATTTCAAGTGACCAGTAGTTCTCTTGCCTACCTATGTTGAATGAACTTATTGTAAGTCGCTTTGGATAAAAGCGTCTGCTAAATGACTGTAATGTAAATGTAATGTAATGGTTGGGGTAGGCTGAGGTGGGTTAAGCATATAAAGGCATGAGGTGCTGTTATTTTGTTATTGGATCAGGTTGTGAAACCTATTTTGGTGGTCCACAATATAAAAAAAACAGTGCTATTAACGGCAGCAATTACCTTGACCTGCATGTTGGGCTGAAATCCATCCAGCTGGTTGAGCAGCTCCAACATGGTTCTCTGGACTTCTCTGTCGCCTGCCTTCTCGCTGTCAAACCGTTTGGTTCCAATAGCATCCAGCTCGTCTATGAAGATAATGGATGGGGCTTTCTCTTTGGCCAGGGCAAAGGCATCTCTCACCAACTTGGCTCCATCTCCAATGAACATCTGGACCAGCTGGGGACCTGCTAGCTTCAGGAATGTGGCCTTGGTTTGAGCAGCACAAGCCCTGGCTAGCAGAGTTTTTCCAGTTCCCGGTGGTCCATACATCAGGACTCCTTTAGGAGGCTGAATCCCCAAGTTCTCAAACTTCTCTTTGTGGTTCATGGGCAGGACAATGGCTTCCACCAGCTCCTGGATCTGTTTGTCCAGCCCCCCTATGTCACTGTACTGCTCCGTGGGGCGTTCATCCACCTCCATGGCCTTGACTCTGGAGTCATACTCAGTAGGCAAAGTCTCCAAAATCAGATAAGAGTCTTTGTTCACTCCCACCAGGTCTCCAGGCTTCAGTTTCTCTGCGTCCACCAGGCCAATAACCGGCAGGAAGTATGTCTGTCTGGTAGAAGTCTTAATAACGGCGCATTTTCCTTTCCTCTGAGAGTCCAGGTCAATGTTAGCTCCATCTTCCTCTTGATCATTTGGGTCCACGTCCAAAAGCTCTATGACATTAGACACCAGGTAAGGGAGGGTCTTGTTCACTTTAATTTTCTCGGTGTTTTCTTTAATCTTATCCTTCATGGCCTGGAGTTCGTGGGTCACTCTGAGGACCTCGCTCTTCATTATCTTTATTTCACTCTCCAGCAGACGGGTACGCTGAACAATCTCCTCCGTGGACATTTTTAATACCTCTTCGCCGATTCCATCCTCCACTTCATCCCAAACCGACTTGTCACTTAGCGACGCCATCTTTGCTTTGCGACGGAACGAACTTTGACATACCGGAAATTAATGTTATCCTTCCGGGTGTAGCCTTCATGAGCGCAAACGCTGAGCATGAACCGAACGCGAAGCTTTTATTTTTTTTATTTTTGCTGATTGGAATTGAGTGAGTACTGGTAAGTCGATGGGACTATATGATGTGGTGTACTTGCAAATGTCAATATCCTTCACAACTCGTATGCATCACTTTAGCATTAAATTTGACTGTTTTCACTAGTCGCAAGAGTTTTGACTTAACGGTTAGCCAAACACGCTAACGTTAGCTCGGCGGCCGACTTTTAGCTAACCGGTTTGTTGTACTGTTACCGTTTGGAGGTATCCAACAACCCCAGCAAACCACTAATTGAGCACTGATTTGTTTTGACAAGTCTATCTTGCACCCACTACCCAATATCATACTTGACATCAAATTGAACGAACGCAACTAAAGCTTAGCAAGCGGTGAATGTATCGTTATCCTATTCGCGCCACCACTCCAGCTAACGTTACATGAACTTAAGTGGTGGGCATCATACCGATTACAAATCTTTCTCTCTTTTTGCAAGTTGCACGGTGACAAATGATTACTACTCATAGTTGCCCATCTCTTTCTGTGTTTGCAGGACGTGGCTAACAACGAGAGGGAGGCAGAAGAAAGCATTCTGCAAATTCCAGCACATGCTTGTTGATATTTCTCGAGTGTAGACCCCGACCCACAGCATTCAAGCTACCGTGTAACGTTACCAGACCCGTGTGACTGCCAGCCTCCCTCGGTGGCAGCCAGCTAAGGAGAGGAGACGAGAGGAAAATGGACCAGAATAACAGTATACCAGCCTTCCAGGGGCTGGCCTCCCCTCAGGTAACTGGCAGTAAATTTAGAGCAATATTTTGCTTGTTGAAGAATGTTTTTTTTAAATCTAACACATTAAAAAAATGTACGCCCAGGGAATGTTTTTGCCAAGCATGTGTGATGCTTCATATTCATATATTTACACTCATTCACACATGGGAGCTGCTGAGTACAGCAGTCGCACTCTTCTACTGCTGGCCACTGAGCAGATCTGCTGGAGCTGATGGGGGCTGTGTTCCTGGCCTGTAGTAGTTCTTGAAGGTAGAGGAGAGTGGTAGTCATTCACTTTCCCTACTTTTTCTCAACTGGTCTGGGAATTTTAACTATTTGTGGAGAGTAAACCTCTGATACTAGTGGCTGACATTGTCTTTTTCCTGCCTCTCTTGATTCATACTTTAAACAGTCAAAAATTGCTCTTTAAAGCCTACCTAGTAGTCAGGACAAAATGAAGAACAGCCATTTTAGATTTGTGCGACCACTTCGCTCTGCTGCCTCGAGGCGACTGGTTGCCCCGTGACTCAGAGGTCCCTGCGGCCGATCTACACGGTCACGGCTCTTCTCTGTCCTGGCCCCACAGTGGTGGAATGAACTCCCCACTGATGTCAGGACAGCAGAGTCGCTGCCCATCTTTCGCCGCAGGCTGAAAACCCACCTCTTCAGGAAACACTACCCTGACCCTTCCTCCTAGCCTTGCCTATTTGTAGTCATTTATGTGCCTGAGCTCTTGTTTATTGGCGCTTGTGTATTGGATACACTTATTTGTCTTAGCTCTTGTTTATTGGGTTCACTTATTTGTCTTAGCTCTTGTTTATTCAATTCTCTTATTTGTCTCATTTGTTTAAGATAAGTAGGTTGCTAACTTATTGCACTCTTACCTTAACACTAGTTATGCTCTTAGTTGCTTGTTTAGGAAAGAAATGCACTTACTTGCATGCACTTGATTTCTGGTGACTAGTAGTTTTCTTACCTAGTTATGTTGAATGCGCTTATTGTAAGTCACTTTGGATAAAAGCGTCTGCTAAATGACTAATGTAATATAATGCTTCTCAATGAAGTTTTTGTCATCTGTTGTCTCTCTTTTAATGGTTGGTTGTTATCATATTTACATTTGTCTAGCTGTGGAGATGATTTTCCAGCTAAATACATGTAAAGGAGAGACTGGAGCATGCAGTGTGGAAAGAAACCATGTTGGTATATTACTTGTATGGGGGCATGCTACATGACCAACCTCAGTGCAAATAAACAGGTCATGGAATTTCTGGAATATAATGGGAATTTGAGAGGTGTATCCCAGATAGGGAAAGTCAGGGAATTTGATCAGTTCTGAGGGAGTCAGGGAATTTTACAAATGGGTTTTCAGGTACAATGTATTTTAACACTTGTTTAACATATTCATTGCATTAGCTGGTGGTTTCCAGCTGTTTTTCTCCACAGCAAGTCCAACTGTAGTGGAAACCATACTGTTCACCCCATTAGAACTTTCCTGAGCTGAAAACGACATTAACCGAACCAAGAAAGAATAAGATGTCTAGGTCATGGAAGAAGTTGTGTATGGTTTACAGTAAAATGATGCCTTGTATTAACTTTCATATGCATTTTGTTTATACAAATGAGAAAATTATGCATTATTTCTTTAAGCAATAAAAAAAATGTGAGCAAACATCAAAGACCCCACAAATAATGACTTCTGAAATTGGGGGGGGGGGGGGGGCAGGGGGGCAGGTGTGTTTGTACTTCAACTCCCAATTTGTGTTTGGCTATTCCTTTCATTCGTGACTGGAAGCTTTGCACTTTACCTTTTTGACTATAGAAGTTATTAAATTGGGGACCCCAAGTTAACCAAGACCGCCCTCTGGTTTACTAGTGGCTGGGTGGCTAGTGCGATTTTCTGTAGACAAGAGGGGACACATCTTATATCAACTTAATAAAGCAATAGATGTTGGACAAATAGATGTTTTGTTGAGAAAATCTCAACTAATTTGAAATGCTTTAGACTGGGCAGAAGAGACGTCAACTTCGGCTCCCTGTAGGTCTGGAAATCGACTGACTGATTCTTATGGTCTTTAAAAACGAATACTGTACTTTTACTATTTGCATTGTACTTTTCACTAAATTACAACCTAGCTTTAGAAAATCAAACTGAAAAATATTATTACATGATATCACCCACCCCAACATTGCATTTGTGCTTTATTAGATAGTATAGTGAATGACAGCAAAGATTGAGAGGATTAGAAGCAACAGAGGTTGTGTAAATTCATGTTTTTTTTGTTTGTTTTTTTTCCCCCATGTGAAGAGTGCCATGACCCCAGGCA
This sequence comes from Hoplostethus mediterraneus, assembly GCA_034670385.1. NCBI lineage: Eukaryota > Metazoa > Chordata > Actinopteri > Trachichthyiformes > Trachichthyidae > Hoplostethus > Hoplostethus mediterraneus. Next base: position 15,946,547 of record JAXDDW010000004.1, read on the forward strand.
TGCCTATCTTCAGTCCCATGATGCCATACGGCTCAGGCCTGACACCCCAGCCGGTCCAAAACACCAACAGTCTGTCCATTCTGGAGGAGCAACAGAGACAACAGCAGCAGCAACAGCAACAACAGGCACAGCAAGGCAACACAGGTACGTCACCATTATGTTTTTCTCCAGGCACAAACCACAAATCAGGTCCCTTAAATTAACTTAAACTAGAAGTATAAGATAATAATAATTTATAATATTTGATATAGTAATAACAGCTTTTGGACTGCACAGATGCAACTGTGAAAGACCATTTTCAAATGACAGGTCAGTAACAATTTAGGCAGTTTGCTGACTATTTTATCCATAGCGACCAGAGCTTAATTTGTGCTGGGGCTAGCCAGATCGCATGCCAAGAATCTGATTTTGCGCTCCGGCAAATGTCTTACTCAGAATCAGAGCCCGGGCTCTAAAGTGCGACGACAACGCGTATTTTAAACTGGTATTAAAGAACGTTACGTCCAGGGAGGCAGAAGGATAGCGGAGAGAGCGAGGCGAGGAGCATGTCTGTCCTATGGAAGCACCTGGACCATTAGACCAGAGGGAGGGACAGAAATGCAGGCGTTGTTAGGCGACACAGAGGTAGGAAAGGGGGGGGGGGGAGTTGAGCCCCGGCATCTCTTATTTTACAAATTAAGCACTGATAGCAACTTGCAATGAGTGAGCAAGTGGGGGTTCAGTGTCTAATCTTGCATGTTCCATATCCTAGCTGAAGTGTCATTATATTATCAGATGATGCAACGAGGGGAAAATCTTTCTTTTGCAGGCCTTCCAGGGACGTCAGGGCAGACCCCTCAGCTTTTCCATTCCCAGGCGTTAGGTGGGGGGTCCACCACCACAGCCCTGCCAGGGAACACCCCGCTCTACACCACCCCCCTCACCCCCATGACCCCCGTCACACCTGCCACGCCAGCCTCAGAGAGCTCTGGAATAGTACCACAGCTACAGTAGGTTTCATATCTCACTTTTGCATTATTCGAACAGGAAATACTGGAGATAGGCAGGAAAATGCAGAGGGTAGGAGGGTTGGGTGATTGGATAAATACATCAGGGATTGGCAATGGACTGAATACATTGCTGGTTGTTTTTTTTATTTTTAAATTTAAATTATTGTTCTTTAAAATGTAGCCAGATACTCAAATGAGGAAGCGCACACAGGGACAAACATTATACTCAAGTTGATTCAAAGTGTATCTAGAGGCTAGACACAGCAGACATTAAAGTTTGCTTTGAGAAACTTTGAGTGTTTAAAACCTACTTTTCAATTCAAGTCATCACGCCCTCACTGTGCATTTGTTGTGTTTGCATGTCTCCCACTGCCTCTTCATCTCGTTCTACCTTTCTCTCTCTCTCTCCCCACTATCAGGAACATAGTATCTACAGTGAATCTTGGCTGTAAATTGGACCTGAAGACCATCGCTCTGAGAGCCAGGAATGCAGAGTACAACCCCAAGGTGAGACAGACAAAGACTCTGTATGATACCCACCAGCTCCGTTGATTTCTAATTGAGATTTGTGTCTTGTTTTTTGCCCGCAACACCCAAAGGACTATTTTGCTGATGTGTTAGAATGAATACATAAATGCATTTTTGTAGTGCTACTGTCTTCATTAGAACCACGTTTAGAACCAAAACTGGGACTAAGATGGGACAGACATGCAACAAAAACCATAATATTCTCCCCCTCCCCAGCGTTTTGCTGCGGTCATCATGAGAATACGAGAGCCCAGGACCACAGCTCTCATCTTCAGCTCTGGAAAGATGGTCTGCACTGGAGCCAAGAGGTCAGCACACTGCTCATTAGATACTGATGAACCTGATTGGACACAAAGGCTGACTCTATTTGAATAAACAAGGGCAAAAACAATAAGCTAGATATTAACTTCTCTCCCTTCTTGTCTGTTCATCTCACCTCCTTTCCCCTCCAACACTTTTTTTTTTCTCTCATCTTTCCCCACTATCCGCCTCTCTGACCTCCTCCCATTTCCTATTCACTGGTCCTCTTAGTGAGGAGCAGTCGAGGTTAGCTGCCAGAAAGTATGCCCGTGTGGTGCAGAAGCTGGGTTTCCCCGCCAAGTTCCTGGACTTTAAGATTCAGAACATGGTGGGCAGCTGCGATGTCAAGTTCCCCATACGGCTGGAGGGTCTGGTCCTCACTCACCAACAGTTCAGCAGGTAACTTTACAGTCTTGTCCACGCCACCTTTTTTTGCCAATGGATTTTTACATCAAAGGTAACTGGGAGCAGCTCCCATCCAGCTTCTCTTTAGGCAGCGCTTTCTAAAGCTAAAAGTTCCAACCTTGCAAAAGAGCACACGTGACGTTTTTATTTTTTTATTTTAAATAATAATTTTTATATTAAAAAAATAAAAAAAATAAAAAAATTGTGAGCTAATTGTTACAAAGATGAGGCCGGGTGTCACAATATGTAGGCAGCCGACAGTTTACAACAACCAGAATAAAAATGTAGAAAGTACCGATGGTTGGTAGTTGATTACAGAACAGTCAAAGACAGAAGACTGCATCGAGTTGGTTGGGATTGAAATGATTTTCAGGATATGTGCTACAGACGATATGCAGAGGGATATGAGCCACACTTGTAGAGTATACGTCAACTTATGTTAAAACATGATATTAATAATGTGGCCTGTCTCTGTTCCAGCTATGAGCCAGAACTGTTTCCAGGGCTGATTTACAGAATGATCAAACCCAGAATCGTCCTGCTCATCTTTGTCTCTGGGAAGGTTGTACTGACGGGTAAGTTGGCCTCTTCTCTGCTAGCTGCTCCAGTTCACTGATTATTGGTTTATTCAGTTTCTCATGTCGTCCATTTTGACTGTACTTACACTGATTATTGGTTGTCTGGAGTTCAGCAGGACACTGACAGTGAGCTGACACCAGACATGCTAGTGTTCTAGGTGTCCACAGGAAACAGGGGATATTTTTACTTTTTATTCATTCATTCATTCATATAGATCAACAGAAACTGTTAGCAACCTTTATTCCTCATCTGGGACAGATGTGAGTCGGCAGTGTAAGTCATTGTAGTAAATCTGTTTTTATGTCTTGCTGTGTGTCAAGGTGCCAAGGTGAGAGGAGAGATCTATGAGGCGTTTGAGAACATCTACCCCATCCTGAAAGGCTTCCGCAAGACAACGTAGACCCCTCTCCTCCTTCTCCCTCACCCCTCCTTTTTACTGTGTTTTTTTTTTTTTTTTAAAGTTGCGTCGGAATCCAATCTATACGTTGACCTCTGAAAGTGGACTGCCATAGGGGCTGTTGTACAGGGATGTGATCTGCTTTTTTTATTTGTTAGTTTTGTCCCAGTGTGTTAGATTTTTACAAAACACATTTTGTACAGGCTTTTGTTGCTGTGTTCGGATCACATCTGATTGTATATTTTAGACACAACTTTCCATTAATTTCCAGTGGAGACTTCTTGTTTTTCTCCAATGTTCCCATTTTTCTTCGGGCCTTTTGAGTTGTCCTGATCACATCCCTGGTTGTACATAGTACATGAAGAAGATTGGTACAAAAAGCTCCAAGTTGCGTGAATAGGAGGGACAATGCTGTATCTTTCATCAACACATTTTTCAGTTTTTAAAAGAACTCATTTTAAGCAGTTTATAATAGTTTTTGTAAACTAGGTTTTTATTAATTATGTACTCAGTTCCCCCATGGTCTCAAGATGTGCTGTCGGGTCTGACTGCTTCACATTCCTTTTGTGTCAAGATTTCAGTTCAAGGATAGACAACTCTATTGATTGATTTGTTTTCAAACAAACTATCAGGTTCTGAGTTTTATCCTTATGAAGTAACTTCCATGTTAGTATCAATGGGATCTGGGTTCAATTCTAACTCCAATCCACAAAATTCAAATATTAGAAAAACTGACTGAAATAAGTGAAATTGAATGCACTTAAATTTTGAAGTGAAGCTAAATTGACTCAAGCCCTGGTGTTAGATCCATCTGTTCTTATGAACTTGTTGGTGAGCTCTCCAAGGTTTGTGTTGTGCAATGCTTTACTTGATGGACAGTCTTTTTGAAATTGAGGTTTTAAATTCATTTTGGTTCACTCTGGTAGGGATGAGGTCAATTCAAAGTCTAAACAGCCAGGATTTTTTTTTATAGACAGATTCTACATACTGTAACTTTGTCATTATTCAGAAATAAGTGTTTTAGTATTTAATCTGTATTATTTTAAATTGAATGTATCATGAATTGACTCCATCCCTGAAGGTGATATGTGGCAACCTTTTGAGTTAATAGGACTTATGTTGGAGGGATGAGGATCAGATCAATATGAATAACTGGGCTGTGAGGAACCAAAGTGTGAAAAAGTTACTCTTGGTCCTAAGAAAGAAGAGCCCATCCACATTACCTCAGAGTGCTGCCTCTGTATCACGACTTTGGTATTGTGGCTCCTTCTCCATTCACTAGCACTGAAAGGCACTATGATGGTGGGACAAACTATGCGTCATGTTGCCTTGTTAATACGTACTTCACATTGTTTTCATGATTTTCTTGTTTTTTTTTGCCATTTTAAAATGCTATTTAAGAGCTTTCTTTTAAAGATTTCTTCCTTGGCATAGTTGGCATAATTCTCTGAAATTCTGTCTTGGTTGTCCAGACTATGTGCTAACCCAGACTTAGTTTAAAACAATTATATTGAAGTACTTGTATTTGGCACTACTTGGTATGTTTAATTCTTTATCAAGGTCTTTTTTTTCCCCTCAAGTATTCAAAATGTATTTGGCTAAGTCAGCACGAACAACTGGTATGCCAACAGCGTCTGTATGGACAGCAGACTGGTAAAACTGAGGCATAAATACCGACGTCGCTCTGGGATTCTGAGATTAGCAGCAGTCAAGCAGCAGACCATGAAAGCACATCAGAATGCAATTCTTGTTCTGTGTCTTGAAATTGTTCATTTGCTGCAATGTGCATAATTAAATCTGTACATACTGGATGTCTTGTTAAAGCCTTCTTACTGTAATACAGCTTTAGCAATATTTCACTTTGATGTAGCATTTTAACTATCCAGTACACACATTGACTCCAACAGTCATTAACTGGTCCTGGAAATGTGTGCTCACCCGATGTTTTTTTCCCCTTCCTGGCTATTTATAATTGCAAATGGGCAAAAGTACTTCTTGATGAAGATTTAAAAAAAAGTACCATTATATTGGTCATCCTGTATAGCTAGATGTGTAGAAGTAAGTCAGTCCACATGTCGCTGCCTGACTTTTCTGCAGCTGTATGGGATATATGGACCAAATACTACAATATTAAAAGTGATATTGAAGTAAGGTCAAAGACGGTGGTATGACAGTATCCATACCTCATTCATGAAATCTGTTTAATTTGTTTCCCTTTTTAATTGGGTATTTAAGTCATTTTTACTTTTGCCAATAACTGAAAATGATCTTGCAGTTGAGTTGAGGATGAAATCTAAGTGGTCTGTTCTTTTATTAATTGGGAACTATCTGACAATCTGTTATAAAGTTCAGTTTATTTGTTCATCATGAGGAAATTCTGTTTTGAGTTTCCACAACAAACTGGATGTTTCAGTATGATATTCATAGTAAACCACCTTCTTTTGACAAGTTAACAGACCAGTGTCTACAATAAATTCAGCGCCGACATCGTGCTGATCTAAGTTTGTTCTTGTTTGAGGAATGACAAGTGCCACAAAGGATTTAAGTCCTGTTTTTTCTTTTCTTTTTATTGAGTAATACATTCACTGGTACAAACAAATAAAAAGACCTGCTTTTTCTATAGTCTGGTAACAGTGTCCTGATGGAAGGAGGATGAAGGCTGAATATAATTGAGTTCAGAGAGGATCTTCTATCCTTTGCTGAGTGTTAGTCAAGCCCAGACTGCTGTACCTCTAGGATCGTACTGATGGAAGTAGTCGCTTTTCTGTGCCACATAAGTATTACCTAACCAACAGATGACAATAGCCCAGTACAGTCTCAATGAATGAGCTGTAGAACATGAATATTGTGATCGATGTGAAAATACGTTTTTTTCAAAAGTACCTTTGTTTCCTTCTTTGTATCTGGTCTGTGTATTTCCCCCAAATACCTGTGTTCCTCCACATTCATCTGAGTACTTCAACATTTCTCTGGACACACAAATCTGCGCGCAAATCACATACATAACCAACGTACTGAGGACATCTGTACACCTAAATTAGTGTGGGACTTCATTGAGGTTAAAGTTGCATCAACACAGGCACAAATGATCTGCGATCTTTCCATGATGGGGAGAACCCTGGATTTGATTTCTCTCTTGGATAAGATGAGATTTTACTGATCTCTGTGGGGAAAGTCAGACCGCAATAAAAAGATCAGGTCTGTCACAAAGGGTTAGAAATCAGACTTCCTGTGTCCAAGCACTCTGAATCTGATCTATATCTAGCATCTATCGTGCATGTCTAGTGTCTGCCTCCACTAGCTGAGAATGACTGCATAGGTTTGGATTGTAGGCAAATACTTTTCAGTCCAAGCTAATGGACAATTAACATCAACAGCCAGAACTTGAGTGGGGTCTAACAGAGCAGGTGTGGAGACGGCAGTAAACCAGATCTACTGAAGACCAAGTACAAGTTTCATCACAAGAGGTTTATTCAGCTCGTAGATAAGGCACCGTCAATACCAGGGTGTCTGCAGGTGCTGAAAGTCTTAAACCGTCTTAAATTATATTATCTAAACTCAAGGCCTTTAACTTTAAATTTAACTTGAATGCAGTTAAATATAAAAAGTCTTAAATTCAGTTTTAGAGGTATTGCTGTGTTTTTTTGGTAGGCTGTTCTGATGAGGTACTCCAGTCGTGCAGACTACATTCTGATAGGGCTACAGTTGTTTTCATTTTTTCAAATGTGAAATTGGTCTTATATTTCATTCTAACTGGAATTAAAAAGGTCTTAAAACTCTTAAATGTAAGTTGATTAAACTGGCAGACACCCTGAATGCACACCCCATCTATTGGTGAGAAAATAATGGAATCAAACCAGAGTTGTTCCTCAAAACTACCCAGTAGTTTTCTTTGTTTTGCTCCAATCAAAACAAAACCAGTTTCCTCACTGCTGTTGTCAGTTGTCGCATACATCAAAGTATTGTCCCAAACTCTCTGGTTCTGGTCAGGACCAGGTATCTATATGTGTTGCTCTGAGCTGACGTCCTGCTTCCAAATGAACTCGGGGCAGTAGTGGTTGTCATGGTTACAGCTAACGGAGCAAGTGTAGACCGCCAGCGTCCCCCAGTCAATGCTGGCATCTGTAGAGTCCACACACAGACTGTTTAACAGCTGGGGCATCACCTGGAGACACACACGATTATTATATGGTGGAAACTGTTCAACAGCTTGAGTGTTACCTAAGGAGAGATGCAGACACAAACAGTTATATATGCTAGCACTCGGGGTAGTCCAAACCAGAGTAAGACATTAACTGTCCTTCAGGGATACTTTTTTGCTCCTTGATCTGATTTTTAGGGGCCTTTTCATCCTTTTTGGGGCAATTTCATTGAATTATGAAATAATACATTTGCAAACAAACACTCAATTTGTACCACAAGTATTTGTTTTATTTTAAATCATAATAAACCTAATAAACATAAGCAGAGTAACAATCAGAGACATTTTCTACTGCGTCAAACAATCAGCAATTACCTGGAACTCAAAAGTCCTCTTGGCGCCACAGGTGCATGGTGGGATATCTTGATCCGAGGGGATATGCTGAGAAGAGACCCACAGGGGAGAGCCCCCTCGACTGTAACGCAGCACCTACAAACAACACAGCTCTGTTAGATAGACACAGAGAAAAAACACGTGTGGTTCACTCTTACAACGTATCAACAGGATCTTGGATGATTTTACCCGTCTTTGAGTTCGGAGTGTCTGTGCCGTTTTATTCTTACCTGGTGTGGTTCTGGAGCGATCCTCTTCTTAAACCGCTGGAACACTTTGGTGTCTTCAGTCTCATGCATAGCCGCCTCCTCCAGGTCTGTCTCTGCTAGAGCTGAAGGAGGATGGAGGGTCAGATAGGTGGGAGAGAGCACCACTATTCTGCTCATATCAGTCTTTATTATAACAATGACTAAGGGATTTGTGGCCAGGGTTACCAGGGTTACCAGGGTTGCCAATTACAGCAAAAAAGGCAAAACTGGAGATAAAAGGATCCTGGCAGGACACCAACACTGACATTTCTTTTGAGAGGGCGAACCCCCAGTGATCCTGATCCGGACCAGATATTATTCTTTCTAACTTGTTGTGTAGGTGTATATAACTGTATTTACAGATATTGTTTAGTTTTGCATTGATGGTTTTTTATAAATATTCAGCCTCTTGCATTGTAAACATGGACAGATTTATTGGTACTGCTTTGTAAATTGGGACTGGACTGTAATCTCATGACAGGCAGAGATCACACCCTTACGCAGGAGGTGTCTCTGTTGCCAATCAGAGTGACTGTCTTAGTGTGTCTTAGACGACACAATATTTGGGATATAATAAAGAGTCTCTACAGACTTCTGGAGTGTGCCGGATTATTCACGTTTTGACCTATAGTGGTGAGAAGTAGCACTGCTGTGCACAGGGTGTTCACTAATTCTTGATCAGCACCATTTTAAAGCTTACCTTCTGCTAAGGAAGGAACATCTACACTCCTCTGAGCACTCTCCTCCTCCTCCTCTCCTTTGTCCTCCTTTGTCTCTTCCTCCTCCTCCTCTTCCTCCTCTGGCTCAGTGACCAGCTCAGACTCAGGGAAGAGGGATGGAGAGGCTGTGACAGCAGAGGCCTCTACACAGAGAGACAGATAAAACATACAGAAGAAACACAGTAATTCACAGTCTAATGCTGATTCAATCGACTCAATTGTTACATTTAAATTCAAATCTGTGCTTGATCTAGGTACCGGTTATTTGAAAGTGAATATTCTCACAAGGCTTATGTGGAGTGGAAGACCTCCACTTCGGCATCAACAGCCCAGCTAGTCAAGTCTGGTTCATTCATATAGCCCTTAATCACAGTTACCTTGGCTGCAGCACTCCCTCTTGTGTGCGTGTTTCCAGTGGAGGGTCTGGTGGTGCTTGCCACAGTAGGTTACAGTGTGACAGCGGGAGCAGGCTTTGTTCCCAGGACAACCGCACATCCAGCACAGTTTCAGCCCAGAGACAGGCAACACACTCTGGTCTGGCTCAGGACCACTGGGGGGTTCATCCTCTTAAAAATAAAAAATAAATAAATAAAAATAAAAAAATAAAAAATAATCAGTGTTAGTGTCCTGCAAGAATCCTTTTACCTCTAATGTTGCTTCTTTTTACTGTAATTGATGGCTGACATCGTCTTACCAAAACATGTTTCAATAGGGAATTAGGTTTTCTCAATTCCAGAAATGAAGGTAATATTTTGGAGATACAAGGGTACTGTGGGACACTAACAATACACTATTTATTGGCCTCCAGCATTTCAAGGCTATTTTCAGGATGTGTTCCTCTGGATGACCATGACATTTATTTACCGACACTTTGAGTATGACCAGAAATAACTGAACACATCAATGCCAAACCAGTGTTAAAACATTTACCCTGCAAATTAGACAATAATGTTTACCTTGTAAACTGTATGTTTCCTATCATTTTGGCATATTTTTAGCATTCCAAAAATGAACACATATTGATAAATGGGCCTGTTGATCAACAGACATGACAGGAAAATAAACTGTACGCTAGACCACAATGTAGTCATTTACATGAAACCTGGACAAAATAGCTGTTGCATAAATCTTGCATACTTGGTAAGAACTGAAGAACATTCATACATTCATTCATGCAGGTCTGGCTAGCATGCAAGCAAATACACAGACCTGGTGGAGGGTCGTAGGGGTAGAACTCATTCCTCCTAGGCAGCTGGCTTCTGAATACTGTTATGGAGGAGAAAACAGAGGACAACTAGACAACTTGTTGAAAAATTAACTTGTTAAAAATGATCCACAAATGCTACAGAGAAGAGAGGAGAGATATATTTCAACAAGTATGAAAAATATTTTGAAAAGCGACAAATAGAAAAACAACGCTAATCTTTACTGGTACCTTTCATACATCGGCTGTCATTGCGCGTGTAGCAGTCAGGCGTTTTGCAGCAGAACAGAAACAGTGTTCTGTGGAAGCTTCTATCCTGACCAGAAATTGGCGCATACACCTGCAGCAGAGACAGAGAGGGAGTAACTAAACAGAACAGGACTGTGACCCAGATCGCCTCAGATGAGGCCAAAATAATCCAAGGCTTAGTTGACTCGAGTCCAAGACGATACCGGTAGGAACTGAAAGGGTCTTTGGAAGTGGCATCACCACTACACTACTGCAACCACACCCAATCCATACTGTTTACTGAATATTTCCATGATTTCATACTGTATGTGTATTTATATTTTTATTAATACTTCTACATGTTATGTTTATACATACATATATATATATATATATATATATATATATACACACACACACACACACACACACACACACACACACACACATAACATTTTGAAGACCTCTAAAACTGAATTAAATTTTGTTGGTTTATTTGGTTTATCTTACTACATTAAACACCTTTAAAGGGCTTTTAAATTTAGATTACCTGATTTAAGGCCTTTTAAAAACCTGCAGATACCCTGTATGTATGTAGCTATAACGATCTTTAAAGGTTCATTGGTTTCATCTTATCTTATTATCATATTAATATGATTAATGTGAATCCACGTTCGTCTCCCACGTTCGTCACACTAACCTGCAGGAGGAAGGCCATAGGTAGGCGGCATATCTCACACTCCATCCCGGTCAGGCAGGGCAGGTCTCTCTGGCTCAGCCACGCCGGTCTCCCTCCGACTTTACTGGGGAACTGTGGGCTCCGAAGCTGCCACGGTTCCGCGTCCTCCAGGAAGCCCAGAACAACTTCTGTGGCGGACATGTGACTTGAACTACCGGCCATTTTAGAGCAACTTTCTGCGAGAAGTGTTACTTGTCTAAGAATTATATAAAGACGCCATCAACAATCCAAGAAATCTATTAAGAAAAACCTTCCGCTGTCACAACACATCAGCGTGCGGATTGCGGACTGTTCTGAAGCGCGTCCGGCGGGAAACACTGACCGGCCGCTATATGGTTCCGCAATACTCGGAGCTCTCGGCGGAACCGATTGAAAACATTTGAAAGAAGCAGAGTACTTTGTAGCTCACCAGAGGCTGTGAAACATACGGTTGATTAATGCACAACAGGTCCGATGTCAAATCGAATAAAATGTTATGTACGGTTGCTTTTCCGTCTCAGTCGTGTGTCGTAAACTGGGGACATATTTCCATTTGTCCGCCAGATGGCGACTTTGCGCTAATTTGATTGCGTTATGTCTGAGTTCCCAAACGTTTTTATGTCAAGCCTGAGTCCCACTTGTTAAGTCCCACTTGATAAGATTTTCTCCCAAAGACCACACGTCTGAGAAGATTTCTGTTGATAAGATTTAGTTGCTGGAGATAACAGTGAGGAGACTGAAACATCTGATCACAGCAGCCATTCCTATATTCTCTCACTGCCCCGTCCTCAAATTAAAATAAGTGAAATTATAGTTGTCATCATTTTGCTGGGAACCCCCTCAATCCCTATGTCTATTCTTAATATACCCAATACAGGAAATGGAACCATAGGGAAAACTTCAAGCAGGTTTATCAGACAGCATTACAAAATAGCCAGCTGCTAAATGAATATTCGAGGAAACACTTCTTTTTTTATCTGTTGTTCCAGTTATTATACTGATAGTGCTATTCTCTGTCCCTCCCTTTTTATCTCTCTGCCATTTTCTCTCCATGGCTCCCTCTCCATTCCCTTTCTACCTTTTTTTCTCTATTTCTCTATTTGCCTGTTACATCCCTCTCTTAATTCAATTAAATTCAATTAAATTCAATTCAATCTGCTAAATACAAGTGAATACATTCAATAACAATTAATTAGTACATACCATTAAAAAACAGTTTCAATTGTTTATTCCGGAAGTGTGAGTGTGTGAATAATTGTAGCCTATTTAAATCGTTCAAATAATGAGTATAATTACAATTAAGCATACATAAATTATGAATACAGGCCGGATATAATGCAGTCTCTCTCTCTCTCTCTCTCTTTCACTCTGTCTGTCCCTCTCTCTCTCTTTCTCTCTGTCTGTCCCTCTCTCTCTCTCTCTGATAGTTCATGATGTCATCTGGTTCATGAGGAAGGGGTAGGGGAGGTTGGGTCTGTCTGACCACTGGGCGGCTGGATGGAGAGAAACTGTTGTAGACGGATGAATAAATCCCCTTTACTTTTCTTTTCTTTTCTTATTCAGGCCACACGCTACAGACGCGACGCGTAAAATGGGCACTGACTCTGCTCTCAGTTGCTTGGCGTTGGGTCAAACTTTCCGGATTTAATCATGGAAACAAAAAGGAAACGGGCAACCGCAACAACAATAAGTCAGTTGACACGCCGTTCAGTAGCTGATAGCGGAAGAATGGGGGATTCAAAAACTCTCCCATATCAGGATTGAATCTCCTACTCGGGTCTCCTCCAGCGACTTTCCATCCTCTTTCTCATGCCAAATGCCTCCGCAGGGCGATGGGGAATACAAACCACCGGCGGTGTCCCCTCCTCCCCCTGTCCCGCCGAGGAGGCTCCGAAGCCGGGATAGGGGTTCCGGCAGGACCCGGCGGTCCGGGGCGGGGGAGAGACGGGTGAAGTGTGTGCTGGTGGGGGACGGGGCTGTGGGGAAGACCAGCCTGGTGGTCAGCTACACCACCAATGGATACCCCACCGAGTACGTCCCCACTGCGTTTGACAACTTCTCAGGTAAAAGAGGAGGACATACAGACCGTCTGTATCAGTTCAGGTTGACCAAGACAGCTGCCTTACAAGAAATAACTCTATAATAATATCCTATCCTAACATTTTTCAGGATAAGGTACTTTACAAATATCACATAGAATCTACAGGTCTCCATGAATACTATAATAATACATAGTATTACAGTATTATACCATATTTGACAATAAGGTCACTATCAACACACTGTTGAGTACCTATAGTCCCTAACCTAAATTACAGGAGTAGTTGGATCTGTACTGTAGGCAGTTTTGAGATTATATGACTGTTGTTGGAAATATATCAAACCCTTTATATACAGTATAGTGATATACTATTACATGTATTTCAGTGGATAGCGAGGTCGGGCACATGTCTTTGAAGCAGATTATTAAATTGTTGCTGACCTTACGATGGTGTGTGTGTGTGTGTGTGTGTGTGTGTGTGTGTGTGTGTGTGTGTGTGTGTGTGTGTGTCTAGCGGTGGTGTCAGTGGACGGGCAGCCAGTCAAACTACAACTCTGTGACACAGCTGGACAGGTCAGTAACTTCAATACTCAATACACACACGCACACACACACGCACACAGCTCGCCTTGCATTTCCTGTCATACTGTTTTGTTGTTGTTGCTGGAATGTCACTAGAAACAATGTTCCCTTGATAGCGAGAGAGAGACTGGGAGAAAGAAACCTTTGACCTTTACAGAAAAGGGCAGTGAGCTGCTGATTTCTTCTTTTTCTTTTTTCTTTCTTTCTTTCTTTCTTTCTTTCTAGTTTGCAACAGAATAAACAGGCCTTTTTTGTACTGGAAAATAAAATAGCCTTTTTTTTCCACACAATGTTTTGTGAATTAACATCTAGTGAATGAGAGATTTATTTTGCTGTGAAAACAGAATCAATCGTCCTGCCACCTGAAAGTAGCCAGCCTCTAACTGGTTACACTACTTAAACATTTATGTTTGAAGAGTTTTCTTTGAAGCCAGACAGACAGCAAAAGGCTTATTCTGAATCAACAGGTAGGTTTTATGGTAGTTACCCAGGAAAACTTTTTGACCTGAGTAACTTTCCAGCAGGGTTGTGAAATGCTTCTTTGTTAATTTGCCAATTTTTGCTCAATGGTCAGAGCATGGCACTCAAACTCTTTTTCAGTTTACCCGTAAAATCTGTAGTTCACCGGGGAAATAAATAATTTCTTGTCAGGTCAGGATATTCGGAGCATATTGATTTTGGATATGTAAACGACATAAGCCTCTTTCAGTTGCCCTTCCACACATACAGCACACCACCGGAGAATGTCTGTTTCGGATGCGTTCACAACAACAGAAAATACTCCGGTTAGTTTAGGCAAGGGGCGGGGCTTGGGTAGAGCGTGTGGGAGACAGGACATGACGCAAAAAGTACGCTGTGAAAAATCTCAGTGTTTTGTATACAGCACGAAGATGGCGGACGAAGTGACCGAGTCACTCTCAGTGGCCGATTTTGCGTTGATGTATACTTATACTAAATGTAGTTAGACGTATCCGCAGTGTCGTTGTCTTCTTTGTCTGATCTAGTTGCCTTCTTCCTCACCCTTGGATGTTTGTTTTATCCCAGTTTCGCGACAGTCACATGATAAACACGCCATCAACACGCCCACTCGCCCCTAGAGAATACTCCGGAGAATCTTCTGCTCCAGTCACACTTAAAACTGATTTTAGACTAGGGTGCTGGGTGGGGGAAGTCTGTTTGATTTCCAGACCAACTGATTCGGACATTTGCGTTCACACATCCAACCCCTCCGAGTAATGCACTGCATGTGTGAAAGAGGCTCTAGATTCTTCCATCTAAGGATTTGTTAATGGAAAATAAGTTCTTTGGGATGCTCAGATTCCACCAAAACAGAAAATAAAAGCCCAATAGAGCTGAAACGTCAGGTTTCGCCAGGAAGTAAAAATACAATTCATAATCACCAAAGGAATTTGATTATTAACCATAATGGAGTAGTAGTAAGTAATTCATTCCCTCTTAAAAAGATGTTAGGTAAACTAGGTACGTTAGGTCAATCAATTGTTACAAGGTCCATCCTCGATATCAATATGTCCTCAGAAAGTACCGTGATGTACCACACACTGACTGAGTGAATGGGAGGATCACAGGGAGAGGATGGATGGAGGGAGAGATAAAGGGGAAGACAGAGAGAGGCGGAGAAATGTGACATATCTTCATGGTTCATCATCTGTCAATAAACAGATGTCTGGAATGCCAGCCACTCAGTACCACTAGAGGATGGCACTGTCACGCACACACACACACACACACACACACACACACACACACAGACCTCAAAGGAGGTTGGCTTTCAAGCACCACTGGATTCGGCTCTGTTCCTTCTTATCTTCTTTGAAGTTATCAAATAAAACTGTAAATAATCTCATGACTTTCTCTCCCTCCCTCCTCTTTTCCTCCGTGCTACTGCTGGCTGTATCCACACTCAGTCTTTGTCATTTTCCCTCCCTCTGTCTCTTCCGCCTTCTCCTTCCTCTCCTGTCCATACTCCCCCACCCCCAACTGCCCCAGGATGGACAGGATGCTGTTGATAACGGCCCACTGTGTTACACTAATGTTTACCTCGTCCATTTGTCTAGATGACCTTAAAATAATGATTGTATTGTTTATTGAATTATTGTATTGATATTGTAAACTGTTTGCCTTCAACTCTCTCTCTTTCCCTCCCCCCTTTCCTCCCACCTCTCCTCCAGGATGAGTTTGACAAGCTGCGACCTCTGTGCTACACCAACGCCGATGTGTTCCTGCTGTGCTTCAGCGTCGTTAGCCCCGCCTCCTTCCAGAATGTTCCTGAGAAGTGGGTTCCGGAGATCCGTAGACACGCCCCCCTGGTCCCGCTAGTCCTCGTTGGAACGCAGTGCGACCTAAGAGAAGATGTTAAGGTGTGTTGCAGGTGCTACATGTAGCGGTTTAATGTTATTAAGTCGTAAACAAACAAGATGTATCAAGATGTATGTGCCACTGGGTCAGATTGCACAAGAAATCAAGAAATCTGTTTATGCTACACATTGCACCTTTAATGTGTGTTTTCCAATGAATTATTAGTGAGGTTCACACCAGTAGTCATCCATCAGGCAGTTTGTCTTTGGAGCACCTGTTGGTCATATCAAGGTTCACAGACATCTGTCAATACAGGTGTTGAACCATCATGTTTGACCATATGGAATCTTCTTACCATCGTTTCTTACTATGTTATTGTACTTCAGTTGAGCTAATGGAAACATGAAAGCTATGTTTTCATGAATTGGAAAGAAAAGACTGGATAATGAGCAAAACTGAAGGTGCAAAGCTTTTTGCAGGACGCATTTATTTTTATCATGGACCTTTGCTGTCACAAGCTGTGATCTAAAAATATGGTCTGCTCTCTCCAGGTTCTCATTGAACTGGCTAAGTACCGGGAGCGGCCTGTGGACCCAGGGGACGCCAGGGACTGTGCGGTGGAGATCGGAGCTGTGGCCTACATGGAATGCTCCTCCCTGACCCAGAAGAACCTGAAAGAAGTGTTTGACGCAGCCATAGTGGCCAGCTTGCAGAACTACAACTCCCATAAGCGCCTGGGAGGGAAGCAGAAACGACAAAGACAGCAGAGGCAAACACCTGACAAGATGAAGAGTCTGTCTAAGTCGTGGTGGAAAAAGTACTGCTGTGTGGCCTAGAGCAGACGTGTAATGGATTTGGGTCGTGATGAAGACTGATCTTAATTGTAGCCTTCTTGTGACCTTGCCCTGATCCGGATTCAGCTGGGATTTGGTCCAGCTTGGACTAGGTTTGGGTTTGGGTTGTCACTCTAATGGATCCTGTTGTGGAGGAGGAACTTAACAAATGTTGGATCTAAATCAAGACTTGGGCCTTTCAATCCTATCATGGATGGGATCTTCTACTGAGCCTAGCCTGATTCTGGTAGAACCTGTTCTGGACAAAGAACTATACTGCTGTGTCCCTGAATGAACCTGGGATCGCTCTTCGATCTACTTGGTTCCAGTGCAGGTCCACTAGTGGGGGAGGTACTGCTGTGTGGCCCAGAGTGGAACCTCCAAACCTAGTATGAACCTGAATTCATCTTGGACTGGTTTTAGACTGGTTCTAGTAGGACTTGTCCAAGTCATGGCGGATGAGATTCTATTGTGTGTCCTAGAATGATAAGACTGATTCTGGACCGCTGATTCTAGTCTGCTGTTGTGGTTAAAACCTACCCAAGTCAAGTAGGATGAAGTATTCTTACGTAGCCTGGAAGGGAACTGGACTGTCTGGGGTCTAAACGTGATACTGCTGTGTGCCCTAAACCAAACATGGGACTGTTATGCATCTAAACGTTGTCCTTTTTCTAAGTTGGTTATAATTTTAACCTGGTTCTGATAGAAGTCTACCTGAGTAAGAAGTACTGCTGCCAGAACTAGAGTGGCTCAGACCAAACTTCATCCTTATTTACACTTGGTTTTTCTCTGATCATTTCATTGCTAGACATGAAAACGTCATATCTTGATTTTAGCCTAGCCTGTACCTTTTCTGTCTCAGTTCAGTGTGGTTGTAATGGAACCTGTCCAAAAGGATCTGTTACAAGCCCGAGAACCAACCTACATATAAATACAGACGATATAAAGTCCTTTTTCTAAACAGGTAATATCTTGGTAATATCATAACACCTGGACCTTTTAAACCTGGATCTGGAACCTGGACTATGGTTCATTCTAACATGTTTTTAATTTTAGTCAGGATTGGAGCCATTTCTGGTTTGGTCTTTAGTGGTTTAGGGTTTTTTTAGGGTTCTAGTTATATAATGGTTGCAGTGGAAACCTGTCCATGTCCCGCTGCTCTTTGGCCCAGAATACAGCGAGTCAGTTTGGAAGTTTGTTGTTCTTAGGCGTGTATCACATCTTGTTTGGAAAAGCACCGGTGTTATATACCATATTTTGTCATTTTGTCATTCTCACCTTGATAGGAATTAATACTTTATCTTCATCTTGATCCTCATTTTCTTCCACTTTGGCGAAATGTCCATGATTATCGGCCTGGACAGTGATGAATCAGCACAAAAAAAAAAGAACAATGGCCCAAAGTATTAAAACATGTCAAGGCATGTCACAGGACCCACATGACAAAGACACTAGGATTGCTCTCTAATAAGAAGTTACATCTCACAAAACACAGCATTGTATGTAGGGGTCATTGACAAACTACATTACACGTTACATACATTGGTAGCTGTGGTAGAAGTCCCATATCTTCCATATTCATTTAGTTTTGTTTTTACCTGTTAAATGAAATTCATTATATTATGGTCATGGATTCTAGTCTGCCTAGCACTTCACCTTAATGGGATAGCAGGACATTTTGGATTTCAGTCTTTTGTTTCTCTTCACCTCTATCACATCATAACTATCACCTGTAAGTCGCTTTGGATAAAAGCATCTGCTAAATGACTGTAATGTAATCATGTGGAAAAGCCTTTGCACTAGTACTTCATTTATCTGAAGAGCAGTGTGTTAGAAGCATTTGTAATTGGGACAAACACCCCAACAACCACAAGGCACAAATTAGCTATGGAGGCCGAGGGTCTGTTTAACCTGTGATAAAGTGAAGAGATTTGTGAAGAGAAATTTCAGGCTAAATTTGAAAATGTCGAGTGATCCGTCTAAAATGCTCTTCCTGTAAACCAGCAACCTATGTCAGCAAGGCAGAACTAGTTGGTGTGTGTTTGATTGGTCTTTCCAGACACTCAAAGCCTGAACTGTGGGCACTTATAGGATTATATTAATGAAGTGCTCTTTATGTGTTTTTAAATTTTCAAAATGTACTCAACTGTGTTTTTGGGCCTGCAGCAAGGGAAGGATACATAACAAACTCAAAAAAAAAAATAAAGTTGAGGGTTTTTTCTTAACATTTCAATGCAATTTTGTGTATCCGAGACTGTGAAGTGTGAATTATGTACATATTATGTTCATCCAGTTGCTCTGCACCTGCTCCTTTTACTTTCCCAAAACACAATTTTCTACTGTACTACAGTGGTAACCATGGTAGAAACTATCTATCCTGCATTAATACTACAGAGACACTATCCTGCATCTATTTTTTTACTCTCAAACAAGTAATTGACAGACCATTCCTTGCATTTAATAATTGCTAAACTGAGAACAAAATGTAAAGATTTCAGTTTATGTCAGAAATTAAGTGAATCCACAGTGGTTTAATACATATGCAACGTAATGATTCATGATTCAATTACCAGACAAAAACTCTAAATATGATGTTTATTTTACTAAGTGGAGGTATTTTGCTGATCCAGTACTTTAAAATAAAAAAAGCTAACTGGAACTCTTTTTTCCAGCGTGTATGGCTCTAAGTCCGTGATCCTCTACTGGTGTGGAGTGAGTGAGCTGAGGTGTGCCTTGAGATCCAGTTAATTACAATTCAATTGAAATCTTTATTGTCCTGTGAGGGAAATTTGGTTTGGTTTGGTTTGGTTTGGTTCGAAAACCAAACTAACACCACATTATATAAAATACAAATATACAAAAGAAAATAGATCATATGTAATTACAATGAGATTTCACTCAAATGTTAAGAAAAATAAAATCAAAAGAAAAACCCCAAACTGAGCCTGTGGTGTCAGTTGGCTAATAGAAATATTGATAATATCAGTTTTTACAATGGCATTTTGTTGATCCAAATCTGAGGAATTAATTGAAAAATGAATTCAATCTTGAGTCGACCTGTTTGGTCACATTGACTTTAGGCATAAATGGAAAGGTCTGACTGTAAACGCCGGGCGGAGCTGTGTGGTTGTTTCTAAAGATGTTACGGCTGGGAGAGAATGGGTTGACTGTTGACTGGTGTCGCTTACTGGTGATAGCAAATACATTGTTTCTTACTGGGGACTAGGCATAATACAGTGCTTGTCTTCCTGTATGTGTGTGTGTGTGTGTGTGTGTGTGTGTTATTTGTGCAGAGTGTGGTTTTAAGTAGGCTAAAGGTCACAAATCCTTATGATGGCTCACGCATCCTCTGTAAAGTTTCACCGTATCAATTCCCTGATTAAATGTATAGACTGAAAAAAGCACTGTATGTTCCACATCACGTGTGGTCTAGGGCTGCATTCACACTGTGACAGAAAAATGTGTTTCCTAATTGATTTACACATTGAATTGAAATCACAGATCTGATCAGTCCATGGCTGTTTAAAACGAAACGTCCTATTCCACCTGGTTTCTCCCTTTGAGACGACTTTGAGTTAGAAATGATCTTTTTTGCTTGTTTGAATATATCAAAACAGCATGAATCAGCCAGTCAAGAAAACAAACCATATACTGCATGTTTCTGTGCGGGAGTTGAGGATGATTCTGTTTGTGTGTCTGTTCGCTCCTTTTCTGTCAGGACCCAGGATGGGTCTTCAGGTGGTTTCCCACATGACAGGAGCAACAGCATGTTACACATCAAGATGTTTTCAGTGCACTGTGTGACAGATGTATGGCTTTGCAATGTAGGAGGGATGGTTCTCTGAAAGTGAATTATTCTGTATGAAGACGGTCTGTACCAAGACGCTTGGTGTTTTGTAGAAGGTAAGCAAAAAGTGTTCTGTGCAAAGCAAGGATGTATATTTTGGCTTGCCATGAAGAAGGTCACTGCATGGGTATGAGATGGGAAAGATGAATGGCCAATGCAATGACAGACTTCAGTTATTGCAATGAATTTGGTGAGCTAATGGGCACAATGCCAAAAATGGATTGAATTAAAATATAGTTTTCACATGGTGCACACGGTTGTATTGCTAATAATCTACATTGATGAAATTGCTGGGTGACCCACTTCAAATTTAGGATACCACACATATGTGCCACATATGTAAGTGTAGTGACTTGCACAGGTTATAGTCTTGGTCTATTTTAATATTGTCAAAGCTCACAGGCTGTGTCAGGTGATAGTGTGGATGGGCAGGAGATTGAGGATAGACCCAGTCTGAGCCTGGATTCAAAACTACACAGTCCTTATATGTGAATGGACTGACTGTAAGCTCATCTCATTGGTTTTCAGCCATTTTAATGCCACAGCACACTTCTGACGGGCACACGTAACTGTCAATTGCATATGAATATCGCCTAAAGCCTTGTGTCGTCAGTGGGGCGATTGATGTATTTTGCTGGATATCCCCCTACAGCACACCTGAGCTCACTCTTATGACACCAACCCATGCAATCAGTGTGAAACATCAGTTTGTTTTTGTCGTAGGTGTTTTACTGCATGTTACAGCTGACTTATATGGATCATGTGTCCGAACTAAACTCCCTGTTTAAATGAAGGAAAGGATATGTTTGTACAGAAATTTTGTACCTTTTAAAATAAAGAATATTTGGTATAATACATGCTGTGTTTTGTTGATGTAACCTCTGTCTCCCCCGAGTAATGACTCCCCCGGTTCGTTGATGTGTTTATAGTATATTACCTGTTAAAATAGACATAAAGAGTTGTAAGATATCTAGTGTTCAGATGTTAAAGATACTTCACCACAGGGCTTTTACATTTAGTGTATGAGTATACCGAGATTGTGATTATCATGTTTATGTTATTTCCTGTGTCTGTCCACCAAGATATTTTCACAAAATAAAAGTCAGAATGCTCCGCGGTGTCATGGGACAAACATGAACGTGTGACCGTGTCCCAGAGGGGTTGAGGTGTTGGCAGGCGTACAAGATACTGCAGTCCTCTGACTGCCTTTTATGAGGCCACGTGGTGTAGGCTTTTGTTGCTTTGCCTGAATAAGAAGGGCTCAGAATTGGATGTTCTTTCTTTTTGTCGAGTGGTGTTTTGCATTAGCAAAGTGCGCTTTGTGATAACCAAGTGTAGCAGCCACGCTGTGCTCAGCTGACGCACATCAGAGGAGAAGGGATGGGAGAGACGTCAGCGGCCTGGAGATCACACACACACACAGACATGCACACACACTAACACGCAAAGCCCTCTATCTTCAGACACCATCATAATAAATGCACACACACGCACACGCACACACGCAAACACACACGCTTTCTTCCACCGTCAGACAAATCAAATCACACACACCCACACAATGTCCTCTGACTTCAGTCACAATCATCGTAAACAGTCTTCTGCTTTCAGACTCTCATGGTTATGTAACAACCTGGAACTTGAAGCCTGTCATGTGACATTTGGTGAGTGTCATGGCTGGTTCTTGGGGGGGTGGAAGGGTTGGGGGGGTTGGGTAGGCAGTGACTAAATAAACTGTGAGTCTGGGAAAGTATTTCTCTATACCTGACTCAGAGTTAGAAATGAGAAGGTTGGTGTGGTTCTGGTTAGATGACTCTCTTTTGAGGTTACAGAGAGGCCAGGCCCCAACCTGCACTTTCAAATTCCAAATTGTTCACCAATCAATTATCATGCATTACGTTCTGCCGGGAAAACACTTCTGAACAACAACAGAACAACTTTGAAGTCAGCATGAGACTCAGATCCAATTTAGTCTTGGTCTTGACTCAGACTTGACCAAGGAAAAGGTAAGGGTAATATTAGTATAGTGTAATATTTGGTCCAAATGTAATAAAAAGTCCCTCTAATAAATGGGAAAATGTAATAAATCATAATAAATTGCTGAATAATGTAATAACACCCATGTTGATAGATATTGATCTGCAGTCGTCCACAGCTGCTACCTGCATACCGACCTACCTAAATAACTTTCTAATATCAGTTCAACTCAAATCAGTTTCCAAAGATGTTCTAATATGGATTTGTACCATCATGCCATAATAACATGACACGTGAAAATGTGCTTGTTTAGGTTGACGTTGACCTTTGCCAGCTCAGTTGCTACGAGGCATGAGCTTGGTTTGTATTGTGGCAACAAGGAGGGAGAGAAGGACAATATCTCAGAGACTGAAGACACATTAATGTGTTGCTGCGTATTGTGCAGTCACGCACGCACAGCCATACTGAGAACAGTCTCTCTCTCTCTCTCTCTCTCTCTCTCTCTCTCTGGTACCTGACTTTTCCCCTGGGGTGCCAAAAGCCCCGTCTGAAGGCACATCCACAGCACAGATCATGTGTGTGTGTGTGTGTGTGTGTGTGTGTGTGTGTGTGTGTGTGTGTGTGTGTGTGGGTTACATAACATAAAGAGGGGCCAGAGTGACATCAGTGCTGACTCTTAACGAGCAGAGTTGAAATACAATCTCCACTCTCCTAACAAGCTGTAAATCCAATCAGTGTGTGTAGACAGCTGCACTGTGTGTGAGACAGTGTTGGAAAAAGAGCAGCAGCGAAGAGAAAGTGAAAGAAAGAGAGAGGGAGAGGGGTCAACAGATGGGGAGCAGGAGGAGAGGGAGAGACAGAGAGCGAGAAGAGGTAGAAAGAGAGACAAACGATCTGATAGGAGGCGACAGAGCGGCGACCAGCGAGGAGACAAAGAAAAAACACAAAAAGAGAGTCATGATATTCCAGAAATAAAGAGACGGTAGTATCATTCATTCATTCATTTTTCCTGCTGATTCCTATTCAGGGTTACAGAGTCGCCACTCCATCTGACCTGCAGAGGAAACCCACACCAACACAGGAAGAACATGCAAACTCCAGTAGGGTCGAGTTGGTGTAGTTATGAACTTTACAGAGGAGCAGGCTGAGAGAGAACGAGTGCAG
The DNA here is from genome assembly GCA_034670385.1 of Hoplostethus mediterraneus. Classification (NCBI taxonomy): domain Eukaryota; kingdom Metazoa; phylum Chordata; class Actinopteri; order Trachichthyiformes; family Trachichthyidae; genus Hoplostethus; species Hoplostethus mediterraneus. The sequence goes on from JAXDDW010000004.1 coordinate 15,970,156, forward strand.
CAGCAAAGTTCTTTCTTTCTTGCCATCATTTGTGGCAAGTACACAAATGATGTACTTGTATTTGGTACTCGTATTTGGGTTACAGTACTCGTATTTGGGTTAAAATATTTCATTGCTCTTCCCACCTCCGGACTGTGTGACTCTGATGTTTATGAAACCAGCGGCTAGACTGTGAGCTCGTTTGAAGCATGGCAGTGCAGCGTTTATTCAGTGCCTTGCTCAAGGGTGTGTCGACCCTTTTTGTTGAAGGAGATTCCCCCTAGCTAATATGGGGATTCGCACCCCAGTAGTGACCAGAAGGTTGTTGGTTCAAATCTGGTTTGAAACTCACCTGTCAATACATCTACATGCACATCGATAGTCTGATTTCAGTGCTACGACTGGGGTCAAGACTTCCTGCCTACACCTGGAGAACAGTGGTGTGTGTTGTTGCAAATTCTTTTAACAACACTCACTCACACACACACACACACACACACACACACACACACACACACACACACACACACACACTCACACACACACACACACACACACACACACACACACACACACACACAGCTAACTAAACAGATTCAAACAGTTTGAATCACACCGCTGGAATCTTTACTGAGCGAGTGAAACTGCTCTCAATGGGTTTTATCTCGATCCATTCAACTCTTGGTCTCATACACACACGTTCTCTCTCTGTCTCACTCTCTCCTGTCTTTCTTTCCTCTCTCGTTATCTCCTTTCTCTCTCTCACTCTTTCTCTCACTCTGTCTTTTTTTTTCCCGCTCACCAGAATACCTCTTCCTCTCTTGTTCTTGTTCTTGCTCTCCCTCTCTGACCTTGAAAAAGGAGTTTTTTTATTTGAGTAATGCGGTGACGTATGCGTGTGTGTGTGTTTCTGTGTAAAGATTTACACAGAAGATTTACACAGTTGAGGAATAGTGTGACACATACCCCCAAGGGTAATACAACATCAAAATCCATTTTATTTAAAAGTAAGATTACATGAATCAAATGCTAAATTAAGTTCAAGGCTTTTACAACCGTCAAGCACTATTTTTTTTTCCTTTTACAAAACTATTGCTTTCAAGAATATCAACATGTGGTGACTTGTTAAAAGCCTTGAAATAATAATACTGGGTATCAATGTATTGATGCAATAGTAGTGTTGTAATGTTATACTATATTAATATTTTCCCCACCACTAGCTGGAACAAGAATACTCTCAGAACAAAGACACTCAACTTAAGTGAACCCAACTTGACACATGGAAGCGCCCGGTGAAACTACAATAGTGCTGGTTAACATGCTGCATGTCACTCCACTCAGCTGACCTCCTCAAAGCTTTCCCACCTTGTAATCGTCTCTCTCTCCTATTAAATGAATAGCTTTGACATCCATTCAGCTCTCATCACAACCTGAGGGAATGTTTTTTTGCAATCACATTTAATTTAACTTAATTTAAAAAAAAAAGGTTTGCTAGGATTGTTCCTGGCATTGACACCAGCGTGGCTGTGAGTAGTGATGCAATTGGTTTCAGTGCTAACAACGCCAATGATGACTTAGCTCTCTAGTCCTGATTCACCAATTAACTTCTACAGAAAGTAGAATAATATTTGGAGTGAGTCAGACACACACACACACACACACACACACACACACACACACACACACACACACACACACACACACACACACACACACACACACACACACACACACACACACACACACACACACACAGACTTCTGGGAAGAAGGGATTAGTAGCTGATATTGAGAGGTGGGAGAGACCAGCCTCCCTCTATGGCCTCCAAACCAGATGTAACCAGCTGGCACACACACACACACACACACACACACACACACACACACACAGTTCCCAGTGGCCCTGCGCATGGCATGTCGCCAGAACTTTTGTCTTGTTTTCAACTCTGTGAGCTGACACAAATGTGAACAGAGACAGAGTGAGAGAGAGAGAGAGAGAGAGAGAGAGAGAGAGAGAGAGAGAACGAGAGAGACAGACAGACAGACAGACAGACAGATATATAGAGTGAGAGAGAGAGAGAGAGAGAGAGAGCCAGAGAGAGAGCCATGGAGAGACAGACGGACAGAAAAAGAGAGGCAGACAGACAGATAGAGAGAGAGACAGCGAGAGAGAGAGAGAGAGAGAGAGAGAGAGAGGCCTTGTTTCGGCTGAACAAGGTTCAAAGTCACTGCTAACTGGAATGCAATCACTGTAGCTAATGGATCCCTACGATAGAGGACAGGAGAGGAACTGGACGGTCCATGCAGATCTAAAACATATGCCTCTCTTCTCTTTTATTAATACAATACAATTCAAAACAAACACACAATCCAAAAATCCATTAAAAAATGATGGTTTTAAATGCATGGTAGCATTTAAGGGATATAAAATAACGATGCAGGGAAAGTGAGAGTGTGGGGGCAAGAGGTAGGATGTGTTGATTCTCCACAGTTTTCTAACTTTTTTAGCTTATTTAGTCTTAGTACAGTGGAATTAATAGTCATACATTTACTGAGCTCTGTCCGTCATTTTACAGAGCCCTTTCCTCAACGTTTCAAGTCACCAGCGTCCTCTGTCTCTATAGTTGAAATTACTGAAAGATGCAGATTCATTAGAAATGCGAATGCAACTATTGTACAGTCAAGATCCCTGCAGGTTATCTTCTCTAAATCTCTATGTCTAGGACAGTTTTGAGATATTTGCTATTTGTGTGACCCAACCATCATGTGTGAGAGTCAGACAGCAATAATTTGAGGGTTAAAAAGAGCTTGTGACCAGAAGGCTTCTGGTTTGAATTCCTGGACCAGTAGTGAAACTCTAGCAGGGGAAGTGAATGTGAAACAGTCTCCCTTTCCTCAAGAAAGTTGAAGTGCCCTAGAGCAAGGCACTGACCCACTACAGGTCATACTGGCTAATCCCCAGCTGTGATTTGTTCTTCAGGCACTTTGTGGGCTCAGGAGGCTTTGGTGCAGGCCATGTGCTTGTGACACTGTGGGCTCTATATTTCTATTTTCACTCTCCACTGTACAATATCTAATGAAGTATAAATCTGAAAATGTGGTCTAAGCTGACTTTCTTGGTTACATAATGCTCACAAAAGCCCACAAAGCCAGTTCAGACAAGCAGTCATAAGATATTGGCCCGCTGTTCATATGATCAGTTGGACCACAGGGCTTCTGTTGCCTTGTTTGGGACATTGGTTTTCACCCAGGTCACAAGATGGTTTGGCTGCAGGGAGATGCAGAATTGCTGATTGCACCTTGCTCACAAGATGTTTTACAAAAAATATATACTTATAATCTACAATTCTGTTATATATATCTTTTACATAACGTATTTTTGAGCTACACAAGGGTGACTGTTTGTAATTCATGAGGCTTTTGGCAATTATTAAGGTTTTTTTTTCTAATTGTTTGCAAAATAAAGGAGAAAATAAAGGAGAAAGAAAAACAAGGAGAGAGAAAAGCAATGAGAGCATCTGTGCAAACATGATTAGATATGCAATCAGAGTGCAAGACAAGAACAAGAGCAGTGAGAGAGGAAACAAGAGAGCAAAAAAGACAAACTACAGTTGCTTTGGCCCAGTTTTCAATGTGCAAACTCGAAATGCAAAGAGTCAAAATGATGACAAAATCTTACCATGAGACCCAAAATGCTTACATACAAAGTGCACACCTCTAACTCACAAGCTCTCTTCTCAGAATATACCCAATTTATGTACAATGGTATCAGATATGCAGTTTACTAATCAATTCAACATGGATTTCCAACCTTCAGTTTTGTTGTTTTGTGTACACCTTACAGTATAGTAGTTGGAATGGTCACTGTACTGTACATTACTGTCAGAATGAGAGGGATGAGTGAGAGAGGGAGAGAAAGGGAAGAGAGAGAGTATTTTTCAGTGTCAAGAAAAGAGGGTGAAAACACAGAGAGTACACGTAAGAAAGACAAGCAGAGAGTCAGAACCAAATGGTGAGAAAGAGAGGGTGAATGTGTGGGTGAGGGAGGAAGGGGAGAGAAGAGAGTGAAGAAATGTTAGATGATGTAAGGCCGGCAGTATGTCCGCTGATCAGACAGCTGTTTATGTTTCCATTTCTCTCTTATCACTGACCGCACCCTGTGTGTGTGTGTGTGTGTGTGTGTGTGTGTGTGTGTGTTTGCCTACTTGCTGATATGACTATGTGTACGTGCATGTCTCCAAGCATGCCTGTGTGTGTGTGTGTGTGTGTGTGTGTGTGTGTGTACAGGTGTGTTTGTGAATGAACAAGTGTGTCCGTACTCCCATTCTAGGAGTATTAAAAAAGGTATACCTACTGGTAACACCTGATCTGTGTGAGTTTGCCGGGGTACCTATAGGCCTTGTTTGTGTATGAATATGCGTTTTTCCGTGTGTGTGTGTGTGTGTGTGTGTGTGTGTGTTCAATTATTTTCCGTTCAAAAAGAGTGGGCCACTCTGTCATTGATTTTTTTATGTAAAGGCTCAAGGTATTTCACTGCAGGCAGCATATTTGAAGCGTCAGCACTACAGTGGCTAACACAGTTATTAGATATTTCTTCTTTGGAAGGGAATTCTTTGGTCATCTTGGTTTTCTTATACCTGGAGGCCAGCTGTGTGGGCAGCAACACTATACCGTATTCATACTCATACACCCATACCAACCAGAAACCCACCTTGAGAGGTAATAACTATTTGTGACTGAAACCTGAAATTGTATTTCATGGGAATTTCATATTTGCTAAGCATACTAACATATACACACCCAAACACACAAAGCATACACACCGATCCTGCATCCCAAGTTGATGGGTGTCATATTGCCAAAGGTTTTTACAATGGAAAATAGATTCATTAAAACACTGAATGGTCAGTTTTGTCAGATTAGCCCAATATCTCACACAAACAAGATGTTTTAATGGCCCCTCAAACCAGGTTAGATCAGAGTGTTTTAGTTTTATTTGTTGAGATTGAGACTGTGCAACTTCTAAAGTAAGATAGATTAAAGATACAGTTTGCTCCATTACCGTTACAGTAAAACACTAAGAAACAGGGACAGCAGAGTAATTGTTTTATTACATTTAGGTATCTGGAGTGATTATCTTATCATGGGTTCAGTCCCATATATGTTGTTTTTGCTTGTTTTTCTTTACTGTGACAACAAGATTAGGAAAAAACTGTGTTTAATGTTGCATGCAATAAGTCATAAGTGAAGAAAAATGGATTCTTCAAGAACACGGTTTCAACTGATCGTAGTGGTCAAATAGATTTTAGAGTGAGAGCGAAAGAGATCAGAAAGGAAAGGAAAGGAAAGGAGAAGACAGGAGAGGAGGGAAGTGTAGGAAATGAAGGGAGATGAGAAAGGGATAGAGGGAAAGGGAAGCAGAGAAAAGTGGAAAGTAGAAGGTTGAGAGGAAAAAGAGAATGAAGAAGGGGAGAGCAGGATTAAGAGAGAAGATAAGAGATTAGTGTAGGAGGGGGAGGAGAGGTGGATGGAGGGACACGGAGGAGGTGAGAGAGAGGAGAGGAAAATTCTGGATGGGATGGGATTCTTCCTGTTTTTGTGCAACTATCAGTCTGTCCAAATGACTTGGCATGACGTTGATGAATCACAGAAAATGATACCAGCAAAACACACACACACACACACACACACACACACACACACACACACACACACACACACACACACACACACACACACACAGAGGATGTGCCTGGAACTGACAAGCTGGCATATCCTGTCGGGAATAGAACAGCTGACTGTGACATCTTCCTGCTTCCTCTGTGTGTGTGTGTGTGTGTGTGTGTGTGTGTGTTTGGGGGCAACAACTTACTTAACTTGGGTAAGATCATACTAACCTAGCCTGTGATGCCTTGTTATAATGATGTTAATATCACTACTATCACTACTACTACTACTCCGACCACTAGTACTACTCCTACTCCTACTAATACTACTACTAATGGTGTTTAATAATACATGACATGGAGTTTGACTGTGTATCTCTTCCTTGTTACTCCCCTGATCCCTCTTACACTGGAGAACCAGCTCAAAACAGAATAGGTGTATTGTTACTTTCATTAATATCAGGCGCGTACGTGCACATGTAAGGTCAAAAGGGGGATGACACACTTGACCCTCTGTCCTGCCACTCACACAGTGCCTCCTAACATGTGTTCAGTCATGATGCAGCCAATGTTACATTTTTCAGTTTACGCTTCAAGGTGTAAGTGGTTTTGGCAGGAATCACATTATCTCCCAAAGAGATGTTTATAAGCCCAGAAAATACTTCTTTGTATTGTAAACATGTTGGACAACAAACAAATCGCTTGTTTGGGGATGGTGAGACATATTTGTGTTTCTGTTTTTTGCATCAACAATCCTAATAGATATTTGTGGACTGTAGCATTCATTTATGTTATTTCTATTTACTTTATTACGTCATTTGTCATTATTGATACTAATTTCCTCCAATATGTGTGTGTGTGTGTGTGTGTGTCTGTGTGTGTGTTGGTACAATGCTGAACTGTGCAATATGAGGGCAATGGGGCCAGTGCAGTTAAGGAAGGGGGGGTGGCAGAAAGAGAGAGACTGCATGAGTCTTGATGAATGCCTACAGTGTCTAGCTACAACCTGCTATTGTGGTCTAACTTTCTATATAAGACCTGTTGGCTAGACAGCACACACAACATACACACACACACACACACACACACACACACACACACACACACACACACACACACACACACACACACACACACTGCTATATCACACACACTGTTTGCAGGTCTAGCTGGACTCCTGCGGTTCCCTTCCACAGTCATCAGTCAAGTTTAAGAGCCTGGTGACACGAGCACCTCCCCCCACACATACACAGCTGGACAAGGCTGCCATTGAGCTCCACAGTAGTAGCCTTTACACTAATTTTTTATAGTTACTGTAGTGAAAATTCTCTTTAAAATCCTCCTTCACTGGCCTCACAATTTAGAGAAATTTTGAAACGTGTCTCGCGAGGAACCCAATACTGAAGGTAACAACTTATTTCTGGTAGTGGAAGCAGGCCCGGCCATGATTGCTGTGCAAAGTCTGACTGTTGTTGTGATGAGAGATGTTGGACTAGACTAGAATAGAGTAGAGCAGAATAGAAAAAAAAGCAGAACACATGCACACAAAACTGGCCCATATTTCTGTCCATGAGAATAAACACCCACAGACGTTGACCCTTACAACCTTTGCACGCACACACTGTAGCCAGACACACCACTGAAGCCACTAATCTACACTCCCATGCCAAAAAAACATCCTGACTTTTACACAGAGGGAGAAAATGTACACTTGTATGTGTGTATGTTTGTGTGTGTGTGTGTGTGTGTGTCTACGATGACATTTTTAGATCCCAAGGACAGCGTGTTTCCTGTCTTGCTTTCTATTGTTACTGCGACACCAGTGATCCTTGGGGAGCCGTGCAACCTACAGGGCTCTAACCCAGCAGCCAATGAAAGGGCCGGGCAGGGAGGTCTGAGGTTGACAGGAACTGCAGTCTTCTTTCCTTAGGCGATTCTATGGAAATATTAAATATAACTCAGCCACTGCTTTGTGCTTTAGGGGGTTTGTAGTAGAGCTGGGAATATAACCAGTCCAAATGTCTTTGCTGCCATCTGCAGGTGTGTCTATGTGCATCGCTGGTGATACACAGGAAATGAATGGATGATGATGATGAAACTTTATTGACCCCAGAGGGGAAAGTAGGTTGTTGCAGCAGGAAATAGTAATAAGATTCAGCAGATAAAAAGACATATAAAGTATTAGTAATGTAAAAGAGGAATATAAAAGAAAAAAACAACAATAAAAACAGTAACAGACACAATTGTACAATAAAATAGAATATAAACAATTGTGGAGTTCTGTAAGCGCATGCTGGTGTGAATTATGTGCTATGTATAAATACAGTTGCACAAAAAAGTATGAATTACCTTTTTGTTTGAACGTTTGAAAACCCTTTTCAATTACCTGCATTCCTGCATAAATGGCTCCTAAAATATGGTGTGATCTTCATCTTCATGACAAATAAATAAACACAATGTGATTTAACAAATACTGCAGGTGGGGTGATGCGGAGACTGGATCTGGACAGAGACCTGATCTGTGTGGAACCTTCTCCGCACTCCTGTTCCCTGTCTGATCTTAGGCTATGTTATACATGTAAGGGTGTCTTGTAATCCCACATGGGATGGGCCACGCACATAAATAATCAAATGTATCCATTCATTCATTCATTCATTCATTCATTCATTTATTCATTCATATAATGGTGGTGAGAAATGCAATTGTAGCCACTTTTTCAGAATCTCCCAAAAACTTTATCTGGTTATTTTGCAGGTCTTAGTATGGCATTATTGTCATGTTCTTCACTAAGATTGCCTCGTGAGAGTTTTGTCTAAAAAATGTATGCAAATCCTCAAACAAAGCACCATGCAAGAAAATATCCCCCTTTATCACCAATTGCAAGCACAAACTGTTTTTAAAAGTTTTAAAACTACAAACTCCCTTACTTGCCTGACTTGCTGTGATGATGTCCGTGTCCTGCAGCTGTGATGACAATACTAGACATAGTCAAGTGGGTAATTCCACCACTTCTGGAGCCACATGCATCTCTTGGTCGAGGATCAAGTCCCACCAGAGGTGTCTCTCTTAACTCTGAAAAAATACTTTAGGTGAGTGGACAGTCTGCTTTTTCCACAGAGTTTGTATACACTGGAGTGCAACGGACAGTCAGGCAGGCTACAAGATGTATATGCAGTATATATACAGCTCCGTTAAAAAAAACACTGTCAATTTTGTCAAAGTTATTTTCCATATATATCCATATTTGTCTGATCTAGTTAATGTTGCTTAATATACATCCACTTCTGGGATCATGACCATGACGTGGTGTGGAGGCTGGGACTTTTGTGATCCACTGTCATTATACAGCCTCCCTTGGCAAACAGGTCAACAATAATCTACAAATGTGACTGCCATGGTCGAGTATTAAGAGACAGTTTACTTATCCTGGATCAAAGTCACCTGGACCAATGCCAGGAGCCGAGCCTGGTGGCTGATCCACCCACGTAACCTGGCGGGGCTCTAGCTGAAAAGGTCATGGGCAGCCACCTTGCTTTGGCAACATGCAGCACAACCATACTGGTAGGACAGGAACTGGAGTTTGTGGAAGGTACAGATGATGCAGGCCTGTAGCCAACCTGATATCCAACTGTGGAACTGTAGCTGAACATGTAATTTACCTGGTATTTACAAATGGCCATGTGTTGCCCTGTGCTGCAGCTCACTAACAAAGTCTGACACCCACCTCTACATAGATATTTAGGACTACCACCACACTCATATCTAGCCAGATTTCATTTTGTTGCCCATTATACTACATCTATGTACACTGCACGTCTACTCAAACTTGTATTGTAACCAAGTATTGTATTGCATTCTGTTATTTGTACAATATCTCATCTCTACAGGTTGCACTGCCTGTTTAATTGGCTGTAGGTTATGTTGTAGACAAATTCCTACACGTAAATGCACATGGCAATCAAATTGAATCATGTGTTGAGACTGCAGTGCACCATGGTTACCACAGTAATTTAGGAATTGAGACAGAGACTGCTTGACTTGCATGGGTAACTTGTGCTAGCATTGCAAACAAACTCCACAACTTCTACCTCAACTATATCAAAATATCATCCGCAAATGAAAAAGGGATTTCTCTGAGGTCTAGCTTGCAAGGCTCACACAGAACAGAAACAGACAAGAATTTAGTTGTCTAGTTATTTAAAAAAATGTATTTGTATGTACTTACATACTGGTGTCAAAAGAGTATGCACCAAAATGTCACATTGATTCACAATTACAAAGAAAATGCATTTTTCTTTTTCTTCAATTACAAGTATTGAAAAAACTATGTACAGAAAAAAGGGCATGGTGACGAGATAGTACACTAGAAACGGACTTACAGTAACACAACATGGTTTAAATCAGGCGCCGGCAAATAAAGGAAAAACAAATGTTTTCAACAGTTACACTGTCTTGATGCTCTGGTTTTCAACGGGTACTTCCACTCAAATTAATTTTAGTGTGTCTTCTCCAGAGTCCAACATCAGGAATTTTCAGAATGTGCTCACAAAAAGGATTTTTAAAAACCTGTCAGAGGACTGACTGGACAGAAACACAGAAAAACATATGAGTGGAAGACCCCTTTACTTTAAAACACAAAATGTCCTAGAGAGCAGTCATTAAAAGATGTTACAATGGAAAGGTGGGAAGAGAAAAGGCGTGAAAAGGAGAGTCCTGGTGACAAGCTTGCTGTGGTAAGGCGGCCCAGATCATTCTGCTACAGCAGTGTTTAATGGTATACATTTACAAGCCTAAGACCTGCTTCTGTATGCCTGATATCCTGTTTTAAAGAGATATAAAGTGTACTAGCCCACTAACCAGCATTTTTTTCAGTCTGGGCTAGGGCAGAATTCAGGGATTAAGACAAGACACAAAGCAGGAAGCAATCGAGAAGAGCAGAATGAGAGGAATCTATTGTTAATAAATGGATGTTTTTTTGACAAGTCAAAAAAATAAAAGTGTTGAAAACTGTGCTCACTTGCCAGAATGTAAATGGGTGTTAATAAAAAAAAAAAAATGCGGAGATGGCAGCAAACTATAGTGTCAGGGCTACAACCCGAAATCCTTCCGCTCCCCTTTCTGCGTGAGAATCAAGTCCATAATTGTCACTCACAGAAACTGTGTCCCTAGAAGAAACTCAGGGTTGGGTATCAACATTGGGGAGGAATCTGAAACAGGATAACATGTTCAGTGTGACTTGGTCCGCATTTTGAATTTGGGCTACCCATGATGATAGTGTCTTCTCCCATTCTACCTTCCAAGGGGCAATATGATATCAGTTATATCAGTTTTTCTATAGTTTGCTTTAACTTGATGCCAAAACTATCTGCAGCCATTTTGACTCCCTCCTGTTAAGGGTTTAATTAATTTGGGGATGCAAAATGGTGCACAAGAAAGCAAATCATAGGTTGTATGGCACCTTCTTGTGATACAATTACTGACGTGTAATATTGACACAGCACCCAAGATAGGGTTGTGCAGTTTCTTGCTGAAAAGGCATCATCAACTTGCAATGTGCACATTTCATATTGCAAAACACAATGAAAATACATGTGTCACATTGTGAAACGTAAACAACAATTGGAGACACTGATCACTACTGGAGCTATGCCCAAAGTTGTATTACTGGGAACTTTGTAATAGTCACTTGGAATAACTGCCTCCAGTGATGATGGTGTACCTCTAAAAAGTGTTTAGAAATACACGACACCCAATTTTTGTTGGCTATTTTGTCTACATTTTCTTCTGAATCTTCCTTCTAGTCATATACATAAGGAGAATGATTTGCTATTCAGCAGGCCAATGAGTGGCAGGTCTGCCTCTTCTGTGTTTGTGGGTTAAAGGAAGTAAAAGTGAGTCCAGCTTCTTTCCAACAATATCAAACAAAAGAAAAAGGGGACAATAGTGAAAATCCACCTTAAACAGAGTTCAAAAGAAAAGTACCTATGATCTTAGGTCAGTTAATGTTGAGCATACATGTACATTCTGTTTTAGGGTGGATTTAACCTTCGTGAGACAAGGATTTAACTTTAAACAGAATGTGTCTCTGGTGTTTCTGGGGTTGCTTGGGGATAGTTTTTCTGTTCCTTTAGTCACTTTTAGCCTTTTTGCTGTCCTTTCCATTCTTCGCCAGCTCTATCCCTTCTGTCTCCTCCTGCTGCTTCCTCTTTCTTGTGTTATCTGATTGGCTGGAAGCAGAGGAGGGGTGTGGCCGGAAGGTGACGATCATGCAAGTCATGTTGTCACATCCTGTTCCATCTCCAGACGTGTCTGGGGCCAAGCAGTGATCCAACAGCTGCCAGGAGGACAGACAGGGTTTCAAAACAAAGACATGCATGCTTGTGTAACTACATGCGTGTCAATCGATGCATGATTAAAAAATTTTTTGGGATCATGTATGCGTGTGCTGCAAAAATATCCATACATGTACCTGAAATAAATATTGCACCATTTATAGTAAATCAACAAACTGGCAGTGCAAGTTAAATTAATAATTAATATATACAAATTAAATAAATAGACAAACTAACAGCCAGGCAATCAATTACACCTAAATATTACTTAGTTTGTCTGGTTTAGTCTGTTAAACAATGTGGACCTACCCCTCTTCCAACACGTCGCTGACACAGAATACAGTAGCAGTTTGTCAGTTTGACCTTTTGAGTGGCAGATTTAGCTCTTCAGAGCAAGGTGGCGCTACAACCCTTTATTCGGTTTTCTGCAGGTGCGGTGTCTTTTTCTGTTACCAGACTACGATTAACTACTCTCGTTTCAACTCCGACTACGGCTACTTGGCTGCAGGAAAGGTGAGTTTTAGCACACGCCTGAAAGTTTCTGTTTTAGCCTGGTATCCTATACTAGCATTAGTGCGTCTCCAACAGGAGGCCTCTCACCTCTTCCACTATGGAGGTGAGGGGTCTGGCTTTGCCACTTTGGTCCGATTTGATCCTCTCGCTGATGAAGTCCACCACCTCCTGGCTGCTTAACACATTCCTGAACACAGACAGCGAGATGCGGGGGGAAACAGTTAATAGACAGGTAATTGGCAACCTAAAAGAAAACCAACCTCAAGTGTATTAAGACGGTGATCGGTAACCATGAGCTACCAGAATAGGTCCAAAGTACATAGGCAGATTCTGTGTTTCATAGCTTTGCCTTTCGGGGCTTTCGGACTGCATCAGAATCCACCCCATGGCAAAAATGAATCCAATTTGCCAATCGTCTTGTGCTACTGCTTCCTTTCGGACTTTAAATGTAAAAATCCCACACATTTAAAAGCTAGGTTTCAATTAAAGTCATAATACCTACACTGCACATACAGACATATCCATCTTATCTCCCAGAATTTCCCCCGGGATCAAGAAAGTATCTATACATCGATCTATGTCACTTTAACTACTTAGATTGAAGTCTAAGCTGTTTAGTTTGTAGGCTTATCATTTGACAAATGTACACAAAATACCTTTTGTTTCCTTTAAGCAAAATACATTTTTAACAATTTAGCTCTAAGTGTGAAGAAGAAGTCAACTGCCAATTTGAAAGCCAATTGGAGGGACACACTGCTAGCCACCACCGGCACCGTTACCCACCAGATGCCATCACAGGCAATGACCATGAAGTCGTGGTCCTCGTTGAGCGTCAGAACTTTGACATCAGGCAGCGCAGAGATCATCTGCTCCTCTGGGGGCAGCGCCTTGTTCCTTTTATAGAAGTGGTCACCTAAGAGTGAGACAGAGAGTCAACACCTTGAGAGAAAAACATCTTATAGATGTGGCAATCTCAGAAGAACGAGGAAATGGTGGCATTTCAGTTTACAGCTCCATATCTCTGCAACTAGTTTAATTAGACTAATACATTTGATAACTGGATATCGAAGGAAAGAAAATCTAAGTGCCTGAGTTGAAGGCAGCCCTGGCATGCACACACACACGTACCAATAGCTCTGGAGAGGTTGAGTCCACCGTTGACCCGTCCATCCATAGTAACTTTCCCACCAGCGTTCTTGATGCGAGCTAGTTCCAGCTCGTCCTCTGGCTTGTGGTCGTACGACATGTCTACAGCCTTGCCTTCAGACACACAGGAAGCAAGATCATTCAATCAACAAAAATAAATACTACATTTCATACTTTCATACAGGGTTACAGCAAAGCTATTCAATAAAAGACCGAGCCATTGCAGTTTTCAGTGGCAGCCATGTTAGATCCACAATCCTGCTCCAAGGCTGTTGCTAAGTAACAACACTATGCAAAGTGATATTTTGGTGATGTAACAGAACTGTTACATATGCAATCAAAATGTTTTAGTTTTTGAGAAAGGGACAACCACATTACAGCCTTATCAAACTAACAATCACTCTGGGTTAACCATTTTATGCAATAAATGCAAATCATTAACAACAAACAAAAACAACCAAGGTCTTCCTGGAATGAGAGTTGGCCTCAAACTATCTGCATTCATCTGGTTAGAGGTTGTGGCTTAAAGCAAATCACTTCAACCTGGACCATATTTATAGGACCAGGGTGCATATTTATACGCACCCAGGCAAGCAATACGCAAGTGTCTCTATAGTGAGGCAAGTGATTTTGGTCATATCGACCGATCGGTATGATGCAAAATGATGGGGAAATGGGGTCCAGTTATGCCGTAATTGGTCAACATTTTGCGCTTCAACGCTGCCCACAATTTAAAATGTTAGTGTAAATGGGTGTGACCTGCTACGAAACAGTTTTGCCTTACCGCGTTCAGACACCACGCAGCGAGAGTCTCCAGCGTTGGCCACAATTAGCTGCTTTCCTCGGATCAGAGCCACTACTGCTGTGGTGCCGCTGTCTGAGCCAGGCTACGGAGAGACGCACAAACACACAGACGACAGGCGACAAACTGTTAAACCATGTGTCTCCCTTGTGAAAGCTCCCGCGTTGATTTCACGTGTTATATCCACTTCATGAAGCGGAGACATGCAGATGAAGCGGAGGACACTATTTAAAAAAAGGATTTTCCTGCATAATAAAAATGTCAAAAAAACATTTGACTTTTGGTGCAACACAGCCATCCAACTACCTGAGGCGCACATTAATAACTGAAAAAGAAATGGACTTCTCACTGGCAGCTGTGCTGGTGGTTTGGATAAAACAGCAACTGTTGCTAGACTTTTCTGACAATCACTTCATTTCACAAACGCAACTAGCAAAACTTCTGGCTACTGTTTTGGACCGTGGGGATAAATGTTAATGTGTTGACTACCAAAGCATTTGCCAACAAATTCATGGTCTATGCAGGTCCTTAAACTCTTAAAATGTCTATTGAATTGTATCACCTCTATTCAAGGCATCAAAAGTTAAGTCTCTGTTAAGTCTCATTGGCAATCAAAGGTATTGAAAAGTTTCTCTTGATGAAACTTGCAGACGCCCTGGAACAGACAGCTGATGCCACCAAGGCTTTCACTTCACCTTGAAATCTGAAAGTACTCATCGCTCAAAGCAGCTGATCTGCCTGAAATTAGACACTACAGTGTTACTGAGCTGCTTGCAGGAGTTTCTATGGCGATTATACTGTCATTAAGCGCTTGTCCGTTGCATTAGGCTAGTTTTGATCCATCTAGGACATCTCCTCGCACACACCTCCTCCTTGCCGTCCATTCCGGGGAGACACATTTCCTCTTCATCTTCATCCTCGGAGTCTTCCTCTCCCTCCTCTGTATCCTCCTCTTCCTCCATGTCGCTGCTGTCACCCTCTTCCTCTTCGCTGCCATCCTGATAAAGACAGACACATACACACACAGGTTCATGAACTGTCCCCTTAAAAAATATATGAGTATTCAGTCACGTCCCTCCGCCCCGTCCAATAACGCCGTGTTCAGACTCAGACCGGTTTCACCGTTTGTTTTTTGAGAGCCGCGAGCGAATGTGTCAAGGAAGTCACACAGGAACGGCATAGAGCATCTGGTCAATTTCAAAATAAAACAAATAAAATAATCGTAATCGAGGTAAAAGTTTGAAATAATCGTGATATTGATTTGAAGTCATATCGCCCACCCCTAGGTTCCCTTAATCCAAAAAGGATTGTTTTAGATCATTGGTTTCCACCACAATAGCACATATTGATGGACACCTTGAAGTGCTGACATTGTATTGCACAGAGCACCGTGGCTCCGAATACTGAGGTCTAATTTTAAAGACAAAACAAATGTGGCTATCAATAAAACCACCAAGACATTTACATGGCCATTCCGACCCTATAAATGTCATTTCATATAAACCATAGACAAAATCAGAATCACTTTATTGGCCGAGTACATTTCCACTTGATAGAAACTTGAGGGCTGCTCTCTAGACACCACATCAAGGATAAATGATACATACACAATAAACATGCAATAAAAAAACAAGACCTGTACTGAAACTATGCAGTAGTAATTATGTGTGATTATGCTTATGTCATATTGTGCGCCAATTATATCGACGCATTAACAGCAGAACATCTGCTGATACAATGCATCTGTGAAATGTGTCACTTATAATATTGATGCGGCAGTTGGGCTCTAGAAGATAAACGTTTAGCTATGAAGGGTTTTTTTTAATCTGCACACAATGGTGTATAATGCAGTCTAAAGGTGGTGGGATATGAGTGGCTGTATAATAATAAAAAAGAACTTGAGTCTCAAACTTTTCCAAAGTTCATTTCTATGATTGCTTGAAGTGTATCACTTGATTTGAATTAACACACTCTGACAAACACTGCTCTCCTGCTCCCTCACCTCTTCATCACTGCCTTCCTCCTCTTCTCCCTCCTCTGACTCCTCACTGTCATCAAAGAACCTGGACTTGGTGTCTCCTGGGGCCTGGGAAGATGAGGAAGAGCAAGAGGGACCTGCGTCTCCTTCTGCCTTACCGGCCTTTTCTCCTCCACTGGAGCTTCCTGACCCACCACAGTCTGCTCCTGTTGAAGAATGAGGAGACAAAGAGCCAGGACCCTTGAAACCAGTCCAACTCCAATGTATAAAACACCATGGTTAAATCTGATTGGGCGCCTGTTTTCCTTTCTGCAGATAAAAGGTGTTAGTCATGAGCACAGAATCACAGCTCCATACCTGAGGAGGATCCACCACTGCCATCACCTCCTCCTCCCCCTCCTCCTGTTCTCCGGCAGGCTCGCAGCTTGGAGCCCCCTGCCCCTCCTTCCCCTCCCCCTCGTTCCTTTTCCTTTGCCTTCCCGTTGGTCTCTTCCTCCACCTCTCCATTCAGCCCCTCCTTTTTCTCTCCTCCCTCACCACCTTCCCCCTTGTCTCCCAGGGCCCCAGCATGTGGGCAGGAGGCCTTCTTAGCCGCCGCACTAGGAGCAGAAAACAAAGAGGAAACAAAGAGGGCTCCAGCAGCTTCAAAACACTAAGAACAGAATCATGGAGGGGTTTAGTGAGGCAAAACTCTGGAAACCTTCTCACAGCAGAGCAGTCAACGAAACGTTTGACTGGAAGGAGTAAAGCTACGTTGACTTAATCTGCTAACACCAAAGTGCTGTGGCAGCACAGTGTTGTTGTAACTAAGAGAATCACTCAACAAAATATTTGTGTGACTGTACAGCACACCAACCTAGAACTGCTCATGCTTGTGTGACTTCTACATTACTGCGTGGTGTAGGAACACACACTGTATGCAGGGCTCTTGTGGCTCTGTACGGCCTAAAGAGCACTTAAATTCCCCTAGAGCACGTAATTCCCCTAAGCACTGCAAAAAGCTTTATGCACAAACAAACAAACGAACCCAGTGAACAACCTGGCTCCTATAGAGGTGCTCCCGGGCACCTAACAATCTCCATGTAACCATGCCATGAGGGGGTGACAGAATTTCAACATGGGAATGCCAATCTGCAATTAGATTGATCTGTATGCTATGCCAAAAAAAACGTGTGGAACCAGGTGCACCAACAACATAGACAATACAGAGTAGCAAACTAGCAGAGTTTGTGACTTTGTTGGAATACCTGACTGCAGCAGCATGTTTGACAGCATTGAGATTCTGGCCGTAGCGTACCAGCAGCTCCTCTATGGTCATGGTGGCCTCCTCGTGGAGCAGAGCTGCCTCCTCCGTATCCACTGAAGAGGACAAGAGGAGGAAGGAGGGCAGACACACACACGGTTTATTTACTTAAATAAATTAGCTATCATTTTACAATTGTTATTACTATGACCACTTTACATGTTTATTACATTATTCCAAATACCAAAGTGAAGTGTGTGGTGACACTTCTCTGAAAAATACTCTGGTTACTCACAATTCTTCTTTGAATGCAGTATGTGAAAGCTTCTAACACGTTTTGATAGCTTAAAATTGAATCAATACCAAAGATTGGTATGGCGCCCATAGGTATCATTTTTCTATATCCATTGCTACAGGTTACTGTTAGAAGACAACTCACAGTCATCCTCCTCTGCCACCTTCTCACTGGGTGGCTCTTCAGTGGGCCGTCCAGCAATCTGGACCAACTCCTTGATGACTTCCTCTGTGGTCATTCTGCTGTCGATGGCCAAGAAGGCATCCTCCAGGGCCTGGTGAAAAGACAGAAAGACAGAAAGACAGAAAGACAGAAAGAAAGAAAGAAAGAAAGAAAGAAAGAAAGAAAGAAAAACACACACACAGCTGACTCAATCTGAAAGGACTAGGTGTCAAGGTGAAGTCAACTCCTCTTCAAGGTAAGACGAAATTTATAGAGATAATACATTTATAAACACCATGTCCTCATGGTGGAAATTTAACACCAGCTACTAGTCAATTTTGGATGCAATTTTGGCGTGTCTACACTGTCAAACCAATAAAAACAATCTACAAGGCTCGGCAAATGCTAGTTGCAATACATGGGCCCATAGAAAATAGCAGGCATGGTGTATTAGGAATTCTGTGTTCACATTAAAAATGACCCACAAGACCAAACATCAGTGAGATTCATTAAATATATGTATTGTAAGTTTTCCACTATGCCTCCCACAGCTTTTTCATGTTTCATTGACCATCTATCATCATCATAATCCCTGGAGAAATGTGTATTTTGTTTCCTACTCCTGTTATGCAGGTGGTTTTTACAAATTTGCACATTTGGAAATGTATGAGCATGGCACGTAAAAAGGGCAGGAAACTAGTGACAAATGATAGCTGGTCCATGGCGTGGAATAAATTCCCAAGGTTGCCACTGAATCATGGGGAGAGGGAAGCTGAGGAATAACAACACTATATTTGTTAAATTCAAACACATCATGTAGCAGCTTCTCACCTTCTGCAGTTTGCCGTCTTTGTAGCTCTTCTGCTCCTTGATGATGTCAGGAAGGTACTTCGAACAGTACAGGGCCACCTCCTCACCTAGAGAGGACAGAAGATTAAATTAATCCTCAGCACAGGTATGTTACTTAATAGGTGTATAGGACAAACAAATGCATAAAGGGAGAATAACGAGGCAACAAACTCTTAAAAATAAATAGGTATGTTGTGTTCTAAAAATAGAATGACAAAAAACTGAGGGGAAAAAAAATCACATCTCATATTTGTGAGGGCAAGTGTGACTTTTTAGAAAAGTGATTATTGTCAGATGCAGTAAATGGTAGGCCCAATAGAAGACTGTATGCAGGCGTTACCTCCATGTCCATCATACACAGAAAACATGGCTGTCTCATCATCAAGCTCTGGGATACAGTTGTGAGCGTCCTGTTACACAGCCAAGACAATAAATCAAAATACAGACATGAGAGGTCCAAAATTGGTACAAATCCTAGATGTCAGAATTCATCTTCTCTAACTGCTAGTAATGTCCATGGCTGATAAATAGAGTGAATATAAACAATGGCAGCTGATTTTCAGTTTACTCAACAGGGGAGTGACAAAACTGAATGAGGCCAACAAACACGATCTGCAAATGATTGATTTAAAAGTCTTCCAGTCACAACAACCCTACATTGAACCCTGCAGTGAAGTAAACGTATTTACCATAGAGTCCAGTTAGGACCAAGTAATAGAATCGAGAGCAAGACGGAATGCAAGCACAATGCTGGTGAATATTGTGGGTAGCTGGTCAGCATATTAAAATCATTTGAATGAAGAATTTTGGGATTCACCAGCCAGGTAAACATACATCAAAACATATCTTAAACCTGTATCCCTGCATCAACAACAGTACCAGACATTTCCCCTGTGCGTTGCATATAAGAAAACGGAGGTGATTCAGTAGTCTTTCATAATCGGTTAATTGATTTTTCCACCTCACCTCCATGGAGACGCGCCAGCCCTGCATGGCAGAGAAGCCGTAGCTCATGTTGCTGTTGCCGCCATCGGAAGAGGTTTTGGTCGTATTGGGTTGAGACAGATATGCCCCCATGGTTGTCGGCTTCTATGGCTTTCAACCTGGCGAGAAGATGGCAGGGAAAAAATAAGACGTGTAGTTCTCATACAGAGACGCAGGCATAACTCTGTCGTTCGTTCATAACTGTACGCTAACGTTACCTAAACTCGTTGCATTTATCACAATGAACTGCGTTAGCCAGCTAGCCAAGTGTTGTTGCTAGCTAACTGATGTTAGCAACACAACAACAAAGTGAACGCAGTAGCTAGCTAACACCAACATGCTAACTAAAGCAAACCCGGCTAAAGTTCCAAGTCGTAACCTGTGTCCCTCCGTGTAAGTGACTGCGCAATTATGAAGGATCAAATGCTAACAACGACAATAACTTTACCTATCTAACAAACAAGTCCGAGCTTATAAATAAGTCCTGAAGTGAAGATTTTACATAGGAATAATTGCACGTGTAGAAGCACTCGCTATCAACAGACCTTTCAGAGAGAACCCGAAGCCGTAGAGGAAGTGGGAACGCGCGCATGCCCCTTGGTTAGAAGGGTCATCGTTCGAGTGCTACGTCGCAACGTCATGATGTCATTTGCCGTAACATTCCCACGTCGGGTATTCAATATGGCGCGGGAAACACAGGAGGCGATGGATGCTTGTCAAACTGGCGAAGTGGACAATCCTTCTCCCTTGGCCTTAAAACTCTATGAGGCGCAGTTCTTCGGCTTCACCCCGCAAACATGCATGCTGAGAATCTACAGCGCCTTCCAAGACTGCCTGTGTGAAATTTTACTCGTCGTGGAGAAGGTGTGCGTGAGAATGCTAAACAACACGGATCCAAACAGGGACGAGGAGCTATTCCGCTCAAAGGCGAGGGAGTGCAGCCAAAAGCTGCAGCAGTTCCTCGAACAACGCTTCAAGCGTCTGTCAACGCGAATGGAAACGCTGCTGGTCAATAACTGCTTCTCAGTACCTCCCAATGTCCTGTTGTCTGAGGACCAGCCGCACCGGAAGTACCCTCAAGGCACACAAGTAGGTGACCCAAATCATGACCAATGTCGGGGGGATACTAGGGTCCTTGACAGTGTCCTGGGGGTGGTCAGCTAAATAAAACACAGTTTTCATTTTGCTATTACTGCTTATTCATTTACAATAACTTCATTATAATTATCTAGTCTAAGTGGTCGCTTCAAAGCAACATAACAGCACATTTCAGTCATTTATGTTTATCATTTTAGGTTTTTAGGGCTGCTATTTTAGACTGTTATGCCTGATTAGTTGTTTCATTGTAAAGCACAGTCATTATCAGATATGATTCATTTTCTTAGTATTCTTACAGTGTCCCGCAAATGTCACAAAAAATAGGACTGAGCAACCTTTTTTTGTCTGTCTAATTTGACTTTGGTCCCGCTACATCCAGGAGGTGCTGAAGCTGGAGTCCTCTCTTGCGGAGCTCCAGAGGGCCTACGAGGCAGAAGTGTATGCCAGACAGGCCCTGCTAGCTGAGCTGGAGGAGCAGGGGGAGGTGCAGGAGCAGCTAGATGGGATCCTGAGGTGGGTCGGAGAGCTCCAGGCAGCCTGGGTGAAGGAGGGTATGGGCAGCTTCCACGACAGCTTCCGTCTGGTGATGGAATCGGTAAAGAAACTGCAGGATGCCGTCGGCGAGATCTGCAACAAGTCATTGAAGTGAAGTGAAATTCATGTTTTGGAACACATTCACGTTTTGGAACACAGACATTCCTCTAAATGTTTTTATTTAAGTCTATCTTCAACCTATCTAGTGGAAACAAAAGAGGATTTAGGACACAGCAGTAGCAGCAAGGCCTGACCTTTAACCATTTCAGGTAGACGATATCACCCCCTAAGATACAAGACAGGCCTCTCCTGTTGATTTCTAAAGGAGATTTTTTTTTATACTTCTCAATGCCAGTTTTATTTACAGCCTCTTTTAACGTTGCCTTCGTCACATATCTACTTATGAACCACTGAATGCTCACAGGGTTTTCATTGTCTTTATTCACCTTGTTTGGAGGTAATAAATTACTAATTATTAAGACTGCGTTTATCTTTCAAGCTTAACTCATGGCTACAGCTCAGACTTTTTGCCAAGGTATTGGTGTCATGTTGGACAGATAGTCATTACTAGCCACTGGTGGACACTGAAGATGGCAGTACTTCTCATCCCCTGAGACAAAAAGGTTAAAAAATGCTGACACGCTTGCGATTTGTTGATGCCACACTTACTGTATGAATTTATATCATAAAACTTTATATTGGCTTAAAAGTTCACCAAATAAGAGGGTCAGCTAAGATTAAGCATGTTTACCCTCCTACACTGATGTAGTGGTAAATAAGAAAGGGGGGCATAGCCTGCTGTTTATTACCCTATCATCCTATATATGTCAATGGTAACTTGACAGATAGGTGCTCTGACACTCTAAATACCCCAAGGTGGCCCTCCTGTGCCTTCTAGAGAAAGAAGGGATAAATATAATGCCATAAAGAAACACTTGTTCATTCCAGTTGGTAAAGTTGCCCTTGTACATTGCTTCAGATTGTTGCCTCTGTGTGTCGTCAGCCTGTAAACAGCCACATCTGCTCCCCATCTCCTCGTGTCCTTGATCAGTCAGTCAGCTGAATCCTCTGGGACAGTTTCAGGCTGTTGCTGTCAGTGGCCTAAACAACTTTTTATTGTGACATATTGTACTGTGTGTACTTCACGAGGTTGCTATCCTTGTGATCCTGTGCTATGGGCAGTGTTTGTCTGCCAGGTGGTAGATGCATCATAGATGGCAAAGTTGCTATCACCATATGGGTGGAAAATCAAGTGCTTAATATGAGGTTAATATTGATTAAAACTTATTGTAGGGGTCTGTAGGGGTTGCACTGGTTGGGTTTTTCCAACAAAATCAATCATGGAATCACCTTCCCACTCCAGTCAGAGCAAGCAGAGGCCCTCCCTATTTTCCACTGTAAGCTTAAAACGTGTTTCTACTAGGAATACATCACTTCCACATCTCCTCCCTGAATCACCCTCCTCCATATCCTCCTCTGCTTGCTGTAATGTGCTCATCTTAAAAATGCTCTGCTCTTTTCCTTCCTTTCTTTGCACTTCTCCAGTACTTACAAAGCTGGTGATCTAGGAGTGGTGAGGTTATTATATGTTGCATTCATTGTAATCCACTCTACATTACATAGTAATTTTGTTCCATAAGAGCACGCACCAAATACCTAAAAACATGACTCATATTTCCAGAGAGTTCATTAGAGACAACAGCACAGTAGGACAAGAAAAAAGCCAGCAGTCGATCTACGTACAAGCATATTACTCACATATTACTCACACATCCAACTCCCCAAATGATCCTGTTTTAATAATGAACTGGATAAGGTGGCATTAAAGTCGTATTCATGAGGGATGTGTAAATAAAAGCTGCAATTCCTATGCTGATGACAAAGCAGTCATTTAAAGTTATTTCTCAAAAGGTTGGATACGAGGCCTTTCTCATGTCAATTATTTGAATTTTGAAAAAAACACTTCCTGACCTAATTTGATAGGCAGTGCAGCCCAGCCTTGGTGATGTAGCTTTT
This sequence comes from Hoplostethus mediterraneus, assembly GCA_034670385.1. Lineage (NCBI taxonomy): Eukaryota > Metazoa > Chordata > Actinopteri > Trachichthyiformes > Trachichthyidae > Hoplostethus > Hoplostethus mediterraneus. The sequence goes on from JAXDDW010000004.1 coordinate 15,993,753, forward strand.
GACACTCATATTTCCCAACAAAGACAGCTTTGTATTTTCCGTTGATGCTGCAGAAGAATTCCCACTGACAAAACTCTTCATTAGTACTGAGAGTGTTCTTGTTCTTCGTTCCCTGGGCAATTTTTTTCCCCCCAGTTTGCTAAGAACTAGAAAAGAGGAGAGGAATCAATAGTGTCCCCTGATTGAAATAATAAAACATTTCTGCCTTTCCATATGTCCACGTTTGGAGTAGAATTCTATTTTTGTCAAGTGCTTTAGATCAGGGTTTTGAAAAATGTGAATGGGCACCCAAAGATGGATTGAGGAGGACCACCTCTGGCTGTTTTATGTTAACAAAGCCTTTCCACCAACCAGCAATGTAGGGTGGGCTGTGACATTGTGCAAAATCAATTTTGGGTTGCAACTAAAATTAGGAGTAATGCTTAGTATTGTACTTATGAACATTGTACTTTTTCTATAACATTGTACTTTTTCTTATTATATTTCTTGTGTTTTTTAAATTATGTCTGTTTGTCTTAGCGTTAGCGTTAGGTGTCGAAGAGACACAAGAATTTCATTACACACTTTTGCTTCTGTGAACGTTGTGTACATGACAATAAAAAACCTTGAACCTTGAACCTTTAGATTTCTGTTAATAAAGGGTAGTTAGGCAGTGTGTTCTATAAATAAAGGTGATCATCTTCTGCTCCACCTTCTTCAGCAGATCAATATACCTTAACTGAGCATTTTCATTATCTAAAAACATAAACACATTGTGTTTATTTTATACACTTATTTGTCTTAGCTCTTTTTTATTTGATTCACTTATTTGTCTCATTTGTTTAAGAAAAAGTAGGCAGCTAACTTATTGCACTTTTACCGTAGCACTGGTTATGCTCTTAGTTGCCTGTTTAGGAAGGAAATGCACTTACGATTTCTGGTGACTAGTAGTTTTCTTGCCTACCTATGTTGAATGCACTTATTGTAAGTCGCTTTGGATAAAAGCGTCTGCTAAATGAATGTAATGTGTTGTAATGAGCCTGGGCACCACCAGGGGGCAGACATCGATATCTAGTGGTCACAGCTATGCATTACACCGCAAACACGGGGACTGTACTTTGATTCCCAGGGTCAAAAACATTCTGGATGTCAGTGTCATATTAAGTGTTTTGCACCAAAAGCACAGGTGTCTGAAAAAGTGAATCTGGAATTGACATGGTGATAGATAGATAGATAGATAGATAGATAGATAGATAGATAGATAGATAGATAGATATACTTTATTGATCCCCGAGGGGAAATTCTGGGGTTACAGTAGCAACAGTATCAACAAGAAACAGAATGTACAAAATACACAGGCGGGGTACAAAATACAAAAAACAAAGGCCTAAATGCTAAATACTAAAAAACTACAGTACTAGGTTACATAGAACCAGGATAGCAGATGGATGGCATGTTTACATATATGCATGCAGCTTGTGATTGAATGGGTGTTACATATACACAGAGTTAAAGAATGGTAATGGTCAATGAATATGAAAGGGAATGAGAGTGGCTAAAGTGCAGGGCAATGGATAAGTGTGAAAGGGAATTAATGTGAATGGATAAATTGCAATGGCAATGATTGTTGTAAAATAGGATACTCAACATGCCCACACTTCTGACTGTGGTTTTCACCTCTGGGAGAAGAACATAAGAGAATACATTCTCAATGTGGACAGTCAGAAATTAGATTAAGAAACTTGCAGCACAAATTCACACCATCTCATCACAAGAATGATTAGGGTGACATTTTGACATCTTTGTTTTTAGTGGGTTATTTTTCTTCATTGGACATTTGTCATATTCGGGGTGGGGGGGGGGGGGGTTCTACATTCATGCTTTCTCAGAAATGGCTTGTTGGCACTATTAGAAGTGTTTATTGCAAGGGGAAAGGCTAGACACAAGCTTTTGCTGTGTGTTGGTCCAGGTACAATTGCATTTGCGTTTTGTCACCAATAGGGGGCAGCACCTGTATGTCAGATTCAGAAGGCTCCAAGTTTTAGTAAAGAGAGTGAAATTCTACAGAATACACAGGAACTACGCATGAAAAATACAGTTAGTGCATAATGGTGAGGGATCATTTACAGTTTGTGGAGGAGCAATGAATGCAGGAAATTGCAGGAGATATGGGCAAGTATGGATTCAACTTTTAGTGATGCATCTCACCACTGTATTTGCCGATTTTTGAAATTGCAGGCAGTTCATCCATGTCACAGTGAAATCTCAGACACCACTGATCGTCACCACTGCCATGGGGAAATGATGCATCTCACCACTGTGTTCATTACACTGATTAGCCCAACAGGGGCGCTACAATCACAGGTCAAAACACAGGGCCATGCTGCTTACTGATTGGCCCAGAGGAGGACTGCATCATTTGTGAGGGACAACATGTTTTCTTTGGAGTTTCAGCAGAGTAATAACATTTATTAGATTAGATTTTAGGCATTTAGCTGATGCACCTAACCAGAGCAGCTTGTATGAGTGCAACAATAGAATAAACTTCAGCTCCTGTATCAGCAACAGAATAGCAGGGTGGTGTAGCGAGTGCACAGCAAATTTCAAATGTTAAAATGTTTTAAAGTGTTGATTTTTCACTGACAATTATTTGAAGTTGACAAGTTCTGATTGGTCCACTCATAGAGCTGATAAGGCTCTGGGACGGGTGTTCAAATCTATCTAAAAGTGTTAATTAACTCTTGTGGCTGTGGACTTCCATAAACATTGGCATTGTGTTGATTTTTACATCCTCAGAGTTAAATGAACTCCAGCGATGTTGCTGTGTGAGGAGACTGTGTTCACCCCGAGGGCCAGGGGGAAGCCTTGTGACGGCAGGAGTGTCCTTGAGCAAGACACTCAAGGGGCGCTGTACTGTAACTGACCCTGCACTCTGACCTCTCTAAAAGATAATTCCTTCTTCAGGAATCAATACATGATTACATTATTATTATTATTATTATTATTATTATTGTTATTATCATTTATTGTTATAACAAGCAATCAAAAGTAAGGACTGCAAGGGTGAGATCCATAGTGTCTGGGATCATGGAATGAGCATGTGGGTAAGAATGATTTATTGTCTACATAACTTGAACCATTTACTGTGTGCATTCATTCTGAGAGTTTACTTAGCTGGAGACAGAATCAGCCACTGGTATCTCTGATGTCAGATTTACTGCCCCAACAACAACAACCACAACTGAGAGAAAGTAAGACAACAGCAACAACAACAACAGGTCCAAAGCAAACAGTCAACATTTGCCACAGCATTCTTTTTTGGGGTGTGTGTGGGTGTGTTTGTGTGTGTGTGTGTGTGTGGGTGGGTGTGTTTGTGTGTGCGTGTGTGTGTGCGTGTGTGTGTGTGTGTGTGTGTCCACCTCCCTGCTGTGATTGACTTGTGGAGTGGAATGATCAGTCCAGATGGGGAAGTGTGAGAACCTCTCACTGGGGGCGAGGTGAGTTGGAAATGAGAGCGGCATCTTTTGAGGAGGAAGAGTGATGACCTTACAAGCTGTGCACTTATCTCCCTCAAAGTATTTTTTTTTCTTTTTATTACACTATAAATTGCAACAACAACCAAAAAATACACCTCCTTGCAATTAAAGAATAAAAAGTGTAATTTGCAGTTGGCTAAAAAAATATCCATATAAAAGTCGTGAGGTGAAGCTCATTCATAATTGTATTCCTTATTTTTTATTTATTCTTTTGGCTTGGCAATAGGAGTCAAAACTCTGCTTATTTATTGCCTTATTTATGTGTATCAGAAAGCATTGGGACCTATTGGCACCTCAGTGGTTTTTATGGTGACTGTTTGAGAGAGAAGGCTCTCAGTGGCATTTCAGGCTTCATGTTGGGTAGGATTTGCAAAGAGGAAGTGTGAGGATGACATTTTTTAATTATTCTTATAATTTATTAAACAATAGGTGAGAGTGACTAAGGATGATATGCAACAAATGTCATGACCTGGATTAAAATAGTAAGACATTGTGATACTTTATTGATCCCCATAGGGAAATAGTCTTTTCTCTTGCCCCCCAGCAGGATGGATGCTCGCTGACTGAACCTGAGCATTGTGGTTGAAGGTTGGTCTGCCTAGTCACTACGCCACCCTGCTGCCAGTGAGCCACACCAGGACCACTGTGTTTGACAGATGGTGGCACTTTTTTTTTTTTTTTTTACACTGAAACCAAACCAGGCACCATAACTAATCTATGGCATCATTCAACTTTATCCTTCAGAAAAGAAGTGGTTCGTCTGGGTTAGAGGGGTTTATGTGGTGTTTTCAGTGACTGGACACTTTACACCTACCATTCACATCTATGCAAGTCTGTCCATTGGGCTGTCATGGGGGAGGGGTCATTCTGTCCTCAAACAAGGCCCACTTTCCATTGATGGACAAATGTGTGTTTGCCCAATTCACACATCTTGTAGACTGTTTGTAAATTGACCTCATGAGGACCAAAACAATGTTGAAGAGAGCGCACCATGTCTTCTCTACTGACAGAGAACACAAAGCACACTTTACTGCTACGCTGTTTGATTGGATATTAATGACCTGTAATCTTGACTTGATTGATTTGGAGACTTTACAATCTCTGCATCTTTCTCCTTCACTCTTTCTTTTCTTTCATCTGCTCAGATCCCATTTGCCACTGCCACTTGAATGTGTGTGTTTGTTTTTATGTGCGTTTCTGTGTACGCTAACGTGTATGTGAGTGTGTATTGTGAACACAGATGTCGTCTTTGGCTTTCTCTTGTTCCATGCAGAGAGCAATACATTCTGAATCCTCCCTCTTGGTGTGTGTGTGTGTGTGTGTGTGTGTGTGTGTTTTTCTGTCTGTCTGTCTCTCTGTCTCTCTGTCTCTCTGTAAGACCTTCTAAAGCCTATAAAAATTGTCAAATCACTACAAGGACACAGCTGTATGCAGCTGTCTGCACACACACACACACACACACACACACACACACACACACACACACACAGCAGCAGCTGCAGCCACAGGGTTCATGAGCTTGACTATACAGCTGGAGCCTGCTGGCAGAGAGAGAGAAAACATGGGGAAACCTAAAGGGAGAGACAGCAAGTGAGACTGAGTGAGCCAAGAAACTGTTTGTCAGTGTGAAAAAGGTGTGGTGTGTGTGAAGAAAAGGGAACGAGAGAGAAAGAGGGTACAAGAAAAAGAGAATGAAAGAGAGAAGAGAGATAGGGAGGGAAGATTCTTCATTTTACAGCCTACCCTTCCCTCACCTTTCACACTGCCGTCCCAACCAGCTTTGGGACCGAGCTGCTGCCTCTCAGTGTGTGTTTGTGTGTCTGTATTTGTGTGTGTGTGTGAAAGAGAACGTATTTGCGTGTTCTGCATATGAATGCGTGAGTTTGAACCTGAGCGAGAATGTGTGAATCTGTATGTGAACGAATGAATGTGTGTGTATATCTGCGTGTGAGTGTTTGCGTGTGCCTGTATCAGTGTATGTGTGTGTGTGTGAGACTCCTTGGGTGTATCTGTGGATGTGTGTCAAAGTGTTTTAATCTGTATACAGTACTGTGCAAACATCTTAGCCACCCTAGATTGTTTAATTTAAATTTGGACTTAGAAGTTAATTTTTTCTTTTCTGCATTTTACATTCCTGCTCTTTGTAGTAATTTGACATTTAGAAATGTAATTTCATTATTTCTGAAAGTATCTTCGCTTTAAGGAATTTTTTCAACATGTGCCTAAGACTTTTGTGTAGTACTGTATGTGTATGAGAATATGTGTATCTGTGTGTGAGAGAGATAGAGAGCGAGTGTGTGCGTGTGTGTGTGTGTGTGTGTGTGTGTGTGTGAGAGAGAGAGAGAGAGCGAGAGAGAGAGAGAGTGAAGACAGCATATGGACAATGCCCTCCCTTCCTGTTGGGAGGGGAACTACGTGGAACTCTGGGAACCACAGCTTGACCCCTGACCTCTTAGGATCACACATACACAAAGAAATACACACACATACATACCCCCAGATATCTACACACACACACACAGAAATATACAGATATACATATAGATATATATATATAGAGAGAGAGAGGAGAGAGAGAAGGTGAGCGTGACTAGCAGACAGACAGACAGACAGACAGGGTTGTTTTCTCAGGCTGTGTGAGTGTGTCTGGAATTCCACGTGTCACCCAGCAGGGAGACAAACACACAACAACAGCTCCTCTTTCCCCTTTCTAACTTAGTAAATACTGGACTCACAGTTGAAATGTCACAAAATATTTATTGATCAAAGAGCTTGTTTGCCACGAGTTTCCCTTTTCCTCTAATCAACCATTAAAGTTGTCATCCTCAAAATCCTCTTTTTTGATTTTGGTGAAATCTCTGGTGATCATTACTGAGGTGTTTTCACTGGATCACTGTTGGTTTATCAATCAGCAATAGAGGCTATTTTATTTAGACCTTAGACCTCCTGTCATCTAACTAGGGTTGGTGGAGCTTTATCAGTGTACTGCACATTTACACATTCACATCAGGTGGTTGCCCAATATAATGACAATGTTGCTGTCAGCCACTGAGCAGCTTCACTGGAGCAGCTGGGGGTTAAATGCCTTGCTCACTGGCATCTTGGTGGTTGAGGGAGGGAACCTTGTCCACTTCCCCAATCTGAGGATCTGAACCAGTGACCTTCTGGTTATAACCATGCTAACCCACCATTAGGCAACCGCTGCCCTGTGGTCACTGCTGCCCCGTTCACTCGATGGTGCAGCGTTCAGTTTCTGGCTTTGCCCCAGACTCCCTCTGTGTATTTGATCATTTGATCATAGCACCACTTCCACTTCACTGCCACTGGATGTATTATGTTGTCGTTTTAAGACACAGAATTTATTTGACCATCTAAATTTTGGGTATATCAATGTAAGTTTTTGAAGGGTTTGACTTCAGGGCTGTTTTACTCCAATGTTTCCAGATGTAAACAAACTTTTACAAGTTAAAAATCTAAAAATACTCACAAAGCTCAATATCTCTATATAGTACTTAGATATCACATTAGATTGTGACTATGGATTGGACCTGTAAGGGTCTGAGGCTACAGCTTGCCACATGAATAGCCCCAAACCTCACCCCACTCCCCCTCCCGACACTGAATACTTCCATGCGTCCTTTCTCATTGTTCAACAAAACACTTGATCTTCTAAATGACTTTTCATTCCTTTTTGAAGAACATTCAGTGATTCTGCGCAGCTACGACATAACTCCTCCATCCTGGCCGATAGCTAAACGTAGAGAGAAGGAAAGAGTAGAGAGGGAGAGGAGAGCAAGAGGAGAAGGGCGAGAGGAAGGGAAAGGGGGGGAGAGGAGTAGAGAAATAAAGAGAAAAGAAGAGAGAGAGGAGGTGAGGGGAGAGGAGAAGGGAAAGGAAAGGAAGAAAAGAGGGGAAGAGAAGAGGAGCAGAGCAGCAGCTGGCAGGTGTCAGGAGTCACAAAGGACCATCTGTCCATCGAGTACCATCTCCACTCACACACACACACACACACACACACACACACACACACACACAAACACTACTTCATTAAACTTTCCATGTCACAGAGCAACATGCCAGGACAGAATGGAGCCTCTCTCCCTCATTCTGTTTTTCTCTTTCTCTCTCATCTCTGTCTTTCACTCTCGTTTCCTAGTGCAATCAGTACTGCTATCTGAAATATTACATTACATTACATTACAGTCATTTAGCAGACGCTAGCAGACACACAAACACAAACATCTTGAAATTATGTTTGTAGATGATAACACAATTTAAATTCCAGTCTGTAAACAAGTAGGAAATCCAAGTAGGTTGGCCATTTCTGAGATGCCACAACCAGCACATAAGGATCAGAAATGTGTAGATTACATGTTTTTCATTCTAACATTTAGTAACAGCAGCTGATACTCTCAACCCTGTCTGCATGCTGTATGTAATGAATCACAAACCTGTGATTCATTGTCTGGAAGAGAGAGCTTTTTTTTTTGCATAGACAGGGAAGTGTACCTAGTGAAGTGGCCACAGAGTATATTGAGTACTTGACATGAGTACATGAGGACCAACTTGATTGATCTCATTGATCTCAATGATTTGTCCACTTAAACCATACCTCAACTAGTTCAAATATTTGAAACCAACTTAATTTTCACAGTTCATCCTCCCTCTCTCTGCCCCCCTCCATCCTCCAACCCCCCCTCTCTCTCCCTCTCCTTTCCTTCCTTCATCTATCTTCGTCTCCATCCTTCCTTACCTCCCCGACTTCTTCCCTATGCTGGCCTTAGATAAGAAATAGCCATAAATTTAGAGGGATCTACTGATTTCTTGGCCATGTTTCTCCTCTGTCTGGCCCGTCTGACTGGCTGGCTGACCGACTGGCTGTCTAACTGACTAATTAGCTGGCAGAGTGAGTTGGTGGCTAGCTGGCTGGCTAAAACACAAATATGTGATGAGGTGTTAGAACTGATGGAGAATTTGAAACTTCTGGAGGAGAAGCGCCAAGTTCCAAACTCCATCTTTAGTTTGAATTTTGGCTCCTGCTTCCTGTAGCATGACACCTCACTGTTAGACAATAAGTCTCCACCCCTTTTTCGTAACAAGCCTGTCAAATTGTCCTCCGCTTTTACAACAGAGTGAAAGAAATGCTGGGAATGAGTCCAGAGAAACCATCATAGCGACAAAAGAGAGGCAATGTGGCAAACTTGGATTGCGAGTGTGTTCGAGTGCGTGTGCGTGTGCGTGTGCATGTGCACGCTCGCTGGTATGTTAGTCTCGCATGGAACTCCACATCAGACAGCAGAGAATTTCCTCTGCTACTTACCAGAATAGGTACACATGCATACAGACACACACACACACACACACACACACACACACACACTGCTGACCCCGTGATCTTTCCCCTCAGATGATCTCTCTCTTGGGAGTTTTCAAAAGTCTGAGCAACCCTGGGATGACACTGAAAACCTCCAAACACGCAGCAGCCAGTTTCTTAACCCATGGGTCGGGACCCGAGCCGTAGGTCTACATCTGACGAGCGTGGCAGCTTGACCATTAGACCATTTAAGTGCTAATCCACTAACATGAACAGAATCCACTAGGCTGATGTAATGATAACAGACATGACTATATTGATTCTGAGGTACCGTAATGACAGTAATAGGTGCTACTATTTCTATTGAACTGTGGTCGCCCCTGTTCTGGTACTCAAACAGAGACACAGTGCTAATCTGCTACTGCTAGAAAAAATACTATATTGTTTTGTTTTTTTACACAAGCTGGATGTCAAAATGTCTGGTATTCTCACCTCACCTACCAGCTCACTTTATGTCAGTGTCTCTTTTTCCTGTCTCTCTCTCTCGCTCGCTCTCGCTCTCTTTCCTTCCTTCCTTCCTTGTCCAGCAGACAGAGGGCGGATGCTGGCAAACACTTCCTTTCTCCACGAAGTTACTTCCTGTCTCTCGGAATCCACTTCCTGTCCACCAGCTTCTACAGCACTTAGAGCATTCCTCTGGAACACACACACAAACACCCCCCCCCACCACCCCCCTCTCTCTCTCTCACACACACACACAAGGTGAACTATAAATCACACCAGAGTCTAAACCACAATCCTACAACAAACTGCTATGTATTATGCCCGTCTGTGTGTGTGTGTGTGTGTGTGTGTGTGTGTGTGTGTGTGTGTGTGTGTGTGTGTGTCATTTCTGGTTGCGTTCCTTTGCCTCGGCCCTTGGGGTCATTAGAGCTTGTTGGTGGGTCACCTTGTGAGCAAACCTCTCTAACTCTCCCCTCGATTTTCTCTTTCTCTTCCCCATCTATCTCTCTGTCCCTTCTCTCACGTTCTGTCCCTCTTTGTTGTGTTTTTCCATTCTTCTCCCCCTCTCTCTTTCTCCTTTCCTCCCACCGCTTCTTCCCCTCCTTCCCTTACCAACCAAAGCAAAACCGCTCTGGATTAGTGCTAAAATGCCAACTTCATGGTAGTTTTTGCACCATGTCGATTCGTCAGTACTTGAATGTCACACAATCATTTGAACAGTTGTTTTTCTCTCTTGAGCCAGTCACTTGGTTATATATGGTTTAAGATAGAGATGCTGGGACTGTACAAGGGGCTTCAATTATACACACACACACATCAGAGAGCGAGAGAGAGAGAGAGAGAGAGCGAGAGAGAGCAGACAGGCATCAGCAGATTCAGAGACCGGCGTACAGAGACAGAGAGACAAATAGAGTGCTACAACATTTTACAGCTAGGACCAAATCAATGTGGGTGACAAAGTAGGCTGTAGGAAACAAAAGTATCATGAAAAAATACTGTTGGTTTCGTTTTTGGTGAACTGGTACATTTACATTGCCGTAAAATGTCGCCTGTGTATCGTGGCCTTTAGATTTGTATCCTCCAAGTTTTTGCTTTTAAAAAAAAAAAAATATTTTCACAATCCCATTGGTGAACTAAATTTAAACATCTGTTTATGTTTCTGTTTGCCTGTCATGATGTTAGCTATATTGATATAGTTGGCTGTTTCTGCATTCAATAAATGCTAGCCGGTTAGCGGTACCCCAGAAGTATGGGGAAACATTCTGCTGGGGGGGGGGGCACTAGTCAGCTTCTCACCACAAGTATGCCTGAGAGATGAGATTCAAAATAAAAAACAATGCAAAATGAAAATATATGATCAACTAAGGTAAAATCGAATGAAATCAGTGAAGGTTCACTCTGCCAACCCCTACCCCTCTCAATGCCATTTGCTCTTTGGCTCACAGCATCTCATATCTCTGCAAGGACAAACACTTCACTGGCAGGGATACTGTTAATGTTATTATACACATTAATAATAGTTTTTAGGCCAGAGACACAGAGAGAGAGAGAGAGAGAGACATTGAAAGAGAGAAACTGAGAGTGGGAGAGAAGCAAGAGATAAAAACTGCAAAAGTGAGAATGAGAGAGAAACTGAGGAGAGACGGACAGAGAGAGACAGACAGAACGAGACAAAGTTTTTGGCAGGAAACAGGCATGGTTTCCTGTGGTGTTAACTCCTAGCCTCCGCTAACACACACCACACGCACACACACACACACACACACACACACACACACAGCGTCTTGCTCCTAATCAGTAGCACTATTATCTGGCCCACAGGGGAAGTCTTTCTATTTGTCTAGAAAGGTTGGACCACCACACACACACACACACACACACACACACACACGGATAAACATACGGACATATGAGCACACACATACATGCAAACACGTATGACTGCCCATACATACATACATCACATTTGAACACATGCTCACACAAACATATACACACAATACACATATATGTAAACAGTAAACACGAACACACACATACACTTGTTCCTCATCGTGCTCTTTTTCATCCTTCTCTCCTCTTCTCTCATTCCTTCTTTCCTCTCCATCCTTTCTGCTTCACCTCCTCTTCCCTCTCCTTATTTATCCAACCTAATGGAAACCACAGTGAACAAGTGCTAACTTCTGCTCTGCCCTCTGTCTTTCCGTCTCTCCTAGAGAGATTTTCCACAGCTGCTCTTCAGTCTCTTTGGCCTTTACAGCACAAAAAGCTAAACAAATATTTAGGTTTGAACCTGAAGCTCCGCTGAATCCCTGACACGAACAGGAAACTCTCTGCTGAAGGGAAATGTTATCCTAAGTCCATCATCTTTTGGTTGAAAAAAAGCCCCGCTGTTTGGGAGGTTGCTAGTTCAATGTCTTAGTGTAGTTTTGTTTTATTTAGTTTAGTTTCCTTTTGTTTCTTTTTGTTTCTGTTTGTCGCCTTTTGTTTAGTTTCATAGAACACTGCAGGAAGAGAGAAGAGGAGAAGTACAAACTACAGGTAAAAACATCCCAAAACAAAGACAAAGACTGATTAAGATGACAAATGGATGCAGCTCATAGTTCTTTGTTGCATGTCATCCCTTCTCTAGGGGATGATGCCCAATATTGCATGGATTGTATGAAAATATAAAATATAGCGCAACAAATGGAGATGGTATGCTCCTTGTTTAAAGCTGCTTTACCACAAACCTCATATAGAACAGTTCGACTTTTGGACTGTCATTGATCTTCACCAGGCGCATTATGAGAAACAAAAGTCCATATGGTTGTCTTTCAGCTCTACTGGTGCTTCAGCATTGTTAGTATATTCTCATTAAAACTAATGCCACTTGTGGTTCCCATTGGTTTGAATTAGGAATGCTGACGATAGCAGACTGTTTTTCTGTAACCTAAGTGCCAGTATGGAAAACTTTCCCCCACATTGAGTGTCTAGTAAAGGGAGACAGACAAAAATCTAAAATGTTGGGGCATCCTGGTGGCTCCGTTGGCTGGGGTGCACCATGTACTGACGAGGTCCTGGGTTTAGGCCCGGCTAGGACCCGTCCCTCTCTGTCATCATTCCTGTCTCTCTCTACTAAACAAAAATTAAAATCCAAAATGTCCAATGTGTCACTCTAATTCCAATTCATATTGTTACATAACCAGATTATTTAACACATACTGTATATATGCATTAGTTATGGGAGAACAATGTTTCATCAATTCAGACAATGAGAAAGGACAGCATCACACCAAACTGATGTAGAAAACATTCCATGAATTGGGACCGAGCCAAACCATTGTTTTTGCGTCTCACAATGAGAAGAAATGCATGTGTCAATGGGGAAATCAACCACCTTTTCCTCAAACAGCACTCATACCTGTGCCAAGGCTCATACAGGACACTGATCAAATGTAAAAAAATGTGTGTCCAGAGATAGCTGGGCCGTTTAGTTCGTTGCCTGGAGCCATGGATCAAACCCCACCAGCATTCTCTCTCCTGTGTGTTTCCCTTGTTCTGCCTCCCTCTCTGCTCTCCAACTGTCGGAATGAACAACAATACTAAAGGTGAGTATACTGCCCACTCTCCTATAAAGGCTTTGAATAGGACTAGTCAAAACCATCTGCAATCACAGCAATATAATAATTGTATACAATGTACAGAATACATGTCTATGAAAACAGCCGTATAAGACACACACAGATGTACCCATACTCCCACTCAGACATGCACTCTGTCCCAATCTGCCCCAATAAACTGTGAGCAACCAAAATAGCATTTCTCATTGTTGCTGTTCTGTTAAACACTGCATCAAAAACAAAGTCTGAAAATAACAGAAAATCAACAATTTATTGTTATCAAAATGTTTCTCTCTTACTGGCTCACTCTGTTTTGTCTTGAGTTCTGTCAATTAAAGGTCTGTTTTACTCCAATGTTTACAAATATTAAAATGTAAACAAACATTTTACAGCCTCATTTAGCAATACACTGGATGTGATGTAACACTCCCTCACTTGTGCATAATCCAGGGCGAGCATCCATACAGAAGCCCATTCAGAGGTTAAGAGGTACTGTAGAGGGCATCAGGCCACGCTGTCATAGACCTAGAGGTCTACCAGATAGGCAGTACCATTCACAGGTCAGGGTTGTGGTGGTAACTGGACAGTGCAGGCCCAGATGTGCTTTTCCCCAGCAGATTCCTCCAGCTCCTCCTGTGGAGGTCCCTGATCGCTCCCAGCTGGGAGATGTAGTCCCTCCAGCATGTCCTGGGTCCACCCTGGTGTCTCTTACCAGGAGCACGAATCACCTTAACTGACTCCTCTCAATGTGCACATTGGAGAGTGACAAGTCTGAGAGCATGGTAACCTAGTGGTGATGTAAAGTCAACACAAATGACATTATTGTTAAATTTCCCTCATTGATGACAAAGAGATCCATAACAGAGTTGAGAACCTTTTTTCTTTCAGTTGCTGCTCCAAGACAATTCAGCACTTGGTTGTCTTGTCCTTGTGACAATATTTCAGAGTAAAGAAAAAATGTCATTGCATAAATGACTAAGTGAACAAGGCTAGTAATGGGGCAACAGTCATTCAATGGGACATATCACTATCTTCGATTGGGGAGTTAACAGTAAAAATCATTTTGTTATATATTATATTAGAGACCAGATGGAAAACAGAAACATTTTGAGAAACAGAGGCAGACAATGGAGAATAACCTTGTTTTTAAGCAGTTGGTCTGTCCACTTTTAGGTTTTAGGTTTCACTACAAAGTCTGCTGCAACTCGTTATCTCTCTCCTCATCTTGTTGTCTTTCTCTCTTTTTCTGTATCTATCACTCTTTCTGTCTGTCTCTCTCTCTTTCCTCTGTCTCTGTGTGTCTCTCTTGCTCTCTGTCTTTCTCTTTTCACTTGCTTTGTCTCATTCTGTCGGTCTCTGTGTCGGACTCTCTATTTCTGCCCCCCTCTCTCTCCCCCTGTCGTCTCCATTCATATTTAGATGAGTCAGGATTTTGTGGCCATCAATTTCCATAATGATACAGCAAAAAGCTGGACAGTGCAGAAATCTCTGGAGGAGAGGAGAGGAAGGAAGAGGAGGGGACAGAGGATAGGAGAGCAACACCAAATACCTCATATTAAATGAATTATTTTTATTAATTATTAAATACAGATAGATAGTCACTACGATGTTGCTGTTTCATTTGTAGTGACAGAAAGTGCAAATGAGCAAAGAGTGAAAAGAAAATGCCTGAAATTAAATGTGCAGTTCTATTATTGAACCAATCAAACAGCTGTAATGATTTTGTTTACATGTACACAGTACTCCAGATAATAAATCAGGCTCTTGATGAAGATTTTATTAAGTAAGGTTTTTATATGCATCCACATATCCCAATCACAAATATTTTGGTATAAACTCCATGGACATAAAAATGACACAGACAGTAACTGGGATAAGGCACAAATCCTTTAGTATCCTGTTTAATATCAGCATGGTGTTTACATGTGCATGGAAACACACACTGTGATGCACCAGGAAGGGCCTGGTTTGTCCTTTCAAGTTCTGTGTCTACTGGTGTGTTTGTTCATTGTTGGTGCAGCCTCCTCTCTCCCATCTGCTGCTACTCATTAGCATGGAAACAGGACCGGGAGCGTTTTCACACATACACACACTAGCCATTAATCAACAAGTCAGACCAGGGTCCATTCCCACACATGCACACCACACAGATGAAAACAAAGCCCATACACAGACGCAGCCCCTAATCACAGAAATCACAGAAACAACCCTACATAAACTTGCCACACCTCGCCACACCTCTCTCTTGCCTCACCGGATCACACCTGACAACCAACAACTTCTGTCTATCAAATCTGGCAACCTAGAGCCTGTCTTAGTGGCTCACGGGGAATGGCCAAGTTCAAGAATAGATTGTATCCACACCTGATTGGAAAATGTGAGTGGTGTGTAATGGTCAGTCAGCAAGAAAGTTTGAGTTGCATACTATGAAATAACACCTCAAACTGCACAAAACCAGGTTGGGAAGTTCTTTTTCCACAAAAAAGTAAGTGCAGACCACGTACTGATACTAATATACTAATGTAAAAGAGTATACATAGTGCTTTACAGGAAGGCATAATAGTAACAATAGTAAAATATACCAAGAGGAGATAAAATCAGGAGGCACATTCAAAAGAAAATTGGTTGGAAGAAAAACTAAATACATAAAATGTTTTTTTAAAAACACATAAACGAAGAAAGATTAAAAGTGATTAAAAATGATTACATAAAAGAAAGTCTATACAATGTGATTTAAAAGATAATACTAAATTAACTTCTACGTCTATGTTCCACAGTCCAGAGGCCCTGACAGCAAAAACACAAATGTTGAGTCAGACTGAGGGAGGGTCAGGAAGGGTCAGGAAGGGTCAGGAAGGCCCTGCCTGAGCATTTCATAGGGCTCATAGGGAAATAAAGGGTCTGTAGGTAGGGGCCAGACATACAGTGTAGATGTGCATTAAACATGATCCGTAAAATCTTAAAATCAAATTCTACCAGTGGAGAAATGTTCTCTTCGTTTTGCAGTTAAAATCTGTGTTATGAACGAGCTGAAGATGTAAGATTGACTTTTGACTTAGGAAGAAATCGAGGAAGTTGCTTTAGTCTAAAAGAGAGGAGGTAAAAGCAGGGATGACCTTCTCTAAGACTGTGGAGGATGAAAATTGTTTTTGATAGGTTTCTCAATTGTAGGAAGTAAGATGGCACTGCTCTGTTTACCTGTTCTACAGCAGACAAATCACTATCAAATCTTAAATCTTTAATCTTTAAATCTGACTCATGACTTTTGCCCCGTGCGATCCCAGCTTCCTCTCCCCAATCTTTCCTCTCCCTC